>JAJJMC010003991.1:12471778-12591170 GCA_023531435.1 Papaver californicum
TATTTATCTAATTTTACAATTGGGGTTTGAAGATTAGTTACGGTTGGGTTTCAAGGCAAAACCTAACCGTAAATTTTAATTGAATCTTCATCTCCTACATTTGAAGTTACGGTTGGGTTTGTTGAATAACCCAACCGTAATATGAAGAACAAATTAGTTACGGTTGGGTTTGATTGAAAACCCAACCGTAAATCTGGGCAAAAATGGTGTTCTTCGGTGTTCTTGGTGTTACGGTTGGGTTCGGCATGAAACCCAACCGTAAGTTGCTCTGAACAACAAAAAATCAATCTTTCAAATCGTGATTTCATCAAATTAGTTAGTGTAATTTAGTTTTATCCGGATTGTCATCACTACTACTTTCTACACATTTATTAGTATTCTTCATCACGAAATTAGGATTTAATCGGCGATAAAATTTTGATTCGATTGAGAAATTTGATTAAAATGGAGAAGGAGAAGATATGGAGGAGATGGAAATTTTTTAATTAAAGGATAAATTTGTCTTTTTTTTATTAGGTAAAGGGTAAAATGAACATTTAACTTTACCCCTAGGACATCCCTTATCGTAAAATTGGGTCACCTTGGCTCAACTAGGAGCCCCTCTATTGATGTGGGAGCCCCTATATCAGGCTTCATTCTTTATCACCCAAGACAAAAAAAGAAAGAAAAGGTAAACCGCTAGAACCAATCACACACGTGGGTCCTATATTGAAGTCCCTGCACAAATCGAGAATAAACTCTTGAGCATTATAAATGCATACTTACCACCGAAGGTAGAGTTGATTTTTTTTTAAAAACAAAACTCGCGAGAAAAATTTATTAAAAAGGTGAAAATAGAATAAGGAGACTAGACCAAGACCTCAGAAGAAAAGGGGGCGAAAAAAAATAAAAATAAAAATAAAATATAATCATCAAAACCTGTAAGTAGATAGATTCGATCTGTCCTTTCTCAAAACTGAGCGGATAAATAAATGTGGCTCAGTCCACCATTAAGAACCTATAAAAGCTCCCCATTTCGCCAAAAAATCTGCCACAACGTTACCTTCTCCATAAATACGAGAGTATCTAAACTGAATTGAAGATATAAATCTCAAACAGTTAACCCAATGAACCGCTAGCTTCCATGACACTAACAAAGGGTCTGAAACGGCTCTAATGACATGCATCGAATCGCCCTCAAACCATAAGTGAGACATTCTCCTAATGCGATCAACCCTGAAAGCATAGATTTGTCCCCAAAACTCTGCATAAACAAAATTATTAATCCCAATAGATTGCGCCAAACACCCAACGACCAAGTTATTATGATTTCGGAAAACAATCCCACAACCAGCAAGGCCCGGATTACCTAGAGAACACCCATCAGCGTTGACCTTGAACCATCTATAAATATGAGGAGACCAGTTTACCTCAACGATCTTAGGTGCCTTAACTACCTTACTCTCTACCCTAAAAACTTCAAGAATGCACAACTCTGATATTTGGTTATATATATGACCCTTCCCATCCTACATGATTCATTAATTAACAGTTTTAATTTCACAACAGCTATTTGAATTGGAATGAGCTCAAAATCGAAACGAAACGTGTTTCTTATTGACCACATAAGCCATATACAGTTTATCACATCCACCCAAAGCAAATTTTTGATCTACGAGCTACTATTATGGTTGCGTATAATAAAGAGCATACCACGAATACAAGTGGCATCCATGAAGACATGAAAAATGCTACCAATCCAGTTCCAATAGCATATGCGAAAGTACACTCAAAGAATATGTGTTTTTGTGTTTCAAAGCAACAAGGTTTTTCGCAAAGATTACAACACGAGGCCGAGCAAACACCCGAGAATAGAACAACATCATAAGTGGCGACTCTATTGTGTACAAATTTCCAAACTACTGCAGATCTTCTAGGAGGAGTCTTAACATCCCAGAGGTCATAAAAATCCTTGTCTATGGGTTTTCTAGGCCTAAAATAATCAAAAACATCCTTCATAGAGACCTTACTTGAACTGCTTCGAGACCAAACCATTTTATCTTTCGTATGAACAGCAAAAGGAACCTCATTTATATGTTGTTGTATAACACCATGTAGCTCCGACATATAATCAGGGATTAACCAATTACCATTCGAAATAAAGTTTTCCAACTTGTTGTGAATGTATGTTGTATCCAGTTCCAAATAATTACCAATTGAAGAACCCAATGACCAGCACCAATTATCACGCCAAAAATAAATTTTAGAGCTATTTCCCACCAGACAAAAGATATTGTTCTATTGTAGATGGTGGGTTTTTGTCAAGGGTAAAATAGTAAAATTATGTCTCTGACCCGGGTCTGAGAAATATTAACCTCTGAATTCTGCAAAGAGTTTTTAGGTAGGTCATCATCCCTTTCCTCTCTCAGGTTCTCATCCCTTTCCTCTCTTTATATGTATGACCAGCTATATATCCGATCAAAATTACTGAATCAATCAACATTCATTACTGTATGAAATCATCAGAATAACCCTGGTGCTTACTACGACTTTCCCAGATATTCTATGATTTTTACATAAAACCTCAAACTCCTAGATAGATTGCGCATTATTATAGAGAAATTGAGTATTATTTGGGTGATATATTCCGCAGTTGAATTCCCAAAATTACCTTATGTCAATGTTCATGCTCAACTGAACAATATTGACTCACTAAAATACTTATATAGCTTTTATAAAGAGGTTACATACAATTTTACTTGATTAAAATACCACAACTGTGCTAGATACCAAGTCAAAATTATGGTAAACATAATTTCATAGTTTCTACTAGCTAACTCTAGCCCTGGTCACGTTAATCCTTGCTTAAGGAGGCAACTAATGTGAATGGCGTAAAAAGAATTCAATTTGGAGCTTTGGAAACACAAAAATATGAGTTCACAACACTTATAAGTGTCCCAAATAATCAATGAAACTTTCCAACCCTAATTGGCAAAGGAAACGACTCAAAACTAGATTTACAACGCGCGTTGTAAATATTGTAGCCACAAACCTTATCTGTTCTAGATTAGATGCAAGCCTTGTACGTCTTAGCTTAGGCACAAGCCTTGTCCATCTTAGCTTGGATACGGACCTTGTTCGTCTTACTCAGGATATGGGCCTTGTCTGTCTTAACATTTGGCTATAAGACTTGTCCGTATTAGCTCAAATACAATCCTTATCCGGCTTAGGTAAAACACAATCCTTGTCAGGTTTAGGTAAAACACAATCCTTGTCCTTCTTCGCTTTAAAACAAAAATTTTCCGTCTTCACTTTGACACAATGCTAGTCCATCTTAGGTCTTAGCATAAAGCTTGTACGGCTTAGGATTTATCCCAAAGCTAATCCGTCTTAGGACTTAGCCTAATGCTCATCCGACTTAGGCTTATCTCTTAAGCATGTACGACTTAGGCTTAGCTCCTAAGCATGTTCAATTTATGTGTATAAAGAATAATTATAAAAATAGGAGCATCCGAGCCGGACTTTATACTAATATTTTGGGAAGCACCGTTCACCTTAGTCAAGATATGTACCATCTATTACTTCTATATCCATCTTCTAATCTATCCCTGTGTTTGAATTTGATTGATTTCGAGCAATGTGAATTATATCCAGTTTTGGATGTTCAATGATTATTTGAGTAGAGTTTTATATTTTTATATGAATTTTAGTACGCTGGGTGCAAACTCGTGTACATCAATTGGATTCATACAGAGTAGTGATTCTTATAGTCGAAGAAATTAGTACGCCAACTAAATAGCTTGTTTAGTGTTTATCCTCAATCGTTCACAGGCTAAAATTTGGAGTAAAGGTTTTGTGGGTATATCTCTTGTAAACCCTCACGAGACAAAACTCGTCCGCTTAGGCCACTTAGGGGTTTAAAGGCTTATTACATATGTTAAATGTAGTCGTGATTCCTGCGAAAGTGAGTTATGATTTATTTTATTTTTAGATTAGTTTTGCTCGAGGACTAACAAAATATAGGTTTGATGCTATTTGATACGAACATAATTTATACATATTTATCGTTTAATTTATATTTGCTAGTGCTTGAATTTCTACTAATAATATATTTTTATTGTGTTACTAGATGGAATGTGTAAAATCCGAAGTTACGAATTAACCATAATGGACTAAAACACGGACTTTGTCATTGAAATTGGTCAGGATAAGATAGATGTAACGCATGGATCGAATAGTCGACGACCAATTCACACCGTACGAGTTAGTGGGATACCCCATTATGGATGGTCGCGTCTGAAAGAACAAGGAAACAAATTGGATGACGTGGTTTTGGAGTTAACCAACCCAAATATATAGCCATGAAAGAAAACGCGGGAGAATTAATATAGAGAGATGCGGATAATGGTAGAGATTTGAGAAGATATACTTGTTATTGGGGAATAATAGCATAACTGGGAAATAATCTTTTCATGACATCACCAAGTACTTTTCACCCATCTTATAAAAAGAATGAGTCCACTTCATGATGGCATGCATGATGGGAAGATTAAGAATCTGATTTGTTCCTTTGATAAAGAAAGTAATGATGAGAAATAAGGGAAGTTTGTCTTTTACTTTGGTAAAAGAAAAGATATGGTCAGAAGTATAAGAGAAACACACGTGAAGAATTGAGGAGGCCACACTGGTCGGAGGCATAAATGAGAGCATGTCTTCTTAAAGTCGTGTCCGGCGCGTGATGGAATTAATTAATGGGAAGTAGGTTCTCTTCTTAGACCTATATATATATATGTTTCGACGAGAAAAGGGAGGGAGGCAGAGAGAGAATAGGTGAGACAGACTGGACGCTTACTGTAACAGGAAGAGAAGGAATTTTTGTTACCAGGTGACGACAGTGGTAGTGGTTCAATTTTTTATTCTTTTGTTAATTATAATTTTAATGGTTTTTAAGAAATCCATAGTTATATTTTGCTGATTTTTATAGCTAAGGTTTTTGGTAGAAACTAATTTTGATTATGGAAAAATATAGATAAATGGTTTAAATGTTTAGTAATTTATCTTCATTGTTAGCTTGATTAATTATTGCATAAATAGTAGATTTGATCATATATGTTTTCCGTTTGATATGTCGTGATTGGATTAGATTCTTAGATGGTGTATGCAATCAAATAGATATTTGATTCGTTGAAACTATATATTGGTTAGATAGTTCTGCTGATTGTTTATGCTTTTAAATTGATATGCCATGCTTTGTAACATTAGATGGGATATACTTTTCGATTGATAAGCAATTCTTTAGAAATGTCAACTTGGAAGCGAAACAAATTACAGTGGTGAAACGATAATTTTGGAGATTAGATGTGAATTCTATATATCAAATTGGCGAAAACCGAAAACCCTAGTGCCCTCTCTACTTGGTCACATTGTATATTTTAGCTAGTTTATTTTAGTATTTTCTTGTTCATTAGAATTTTTAAAATATCCAAAAAATATTATTTATAATTAGTTTATTAAGAATATTGATTGCAGTATTGTCCCCACTCCCTGTGGGTTCGACCCGTACTTGCAGTTGTCTGCATTGTAGACACCGTGCGATTGCGGTTATTTTATATAGGGTATTCTGAAATCCTATCAAACGAAGGTTAGTGCTTTTCAAGTGGGAAACCCGGTTATGAAAGCAGCAAGGCGCAATCGCCAATCTAAGATAAGCTCTTAATGGGAGGGGCCATTCATGATTGCTAGAGCTATTATTGGTGGATACTACAAGTTGACTGTTGCAGATGGAAAGTTGGTGGAAGAAGCAATACAGGAGAAGTGGCTCAAGGAATTTGACGCCTGAAGCATCCAAGGATCCTGGAATTTCTTTTTTTTTCACTCTTTTTTTTTTTGTTTAGTTTGTTTGTAATTTCGATTCCTCTAAAACGTTTCCAAGACATTTGCATTCAGTGTCAAATTCCCTTACAGTAATCAAATTTTAGTTCTATTAATTTTAAAAAAATCCGTGTTGATCCAAAATAAAAATCCTTGCAATCATGCCTACCAAACATCCGCTTATTCAAATTCAAAAAAAAAAAAAAAAATCAAAATCAAAGTCTGCCATCTCTCTAAAATAAAAATAAAAGTGCAGAGTTCTAAATAAAACCTAAGGGAAACTGGTAAATAGTGGCACATCCTTTTTAGAGAAGACCTCCTTCATATTTTGGAGAGCAGCCTTCTTCAACTATAACTCTTGAGTCAATCTTTCAACCTCTGTCTCCCCTTGCTCGATAAGATCATAAGAAGGGATCACGCCTGCTGCAGTCTGTGACTCCTTGACATCATCAATTCCACGACCAAACCAAGCTATGTTAAATTCAAGCCGGTCACATGCCTCTAGATGGTACCTCTAGTTTCTGAACATCCACTATGTGATGGTAGCATTAGTCACGGTAAAACACATCCCATACATGAAAGGAAGTACTTCACTCACACGAATGACAAGAAAGATAGGGTCTTCATACTTCTTAGTGGTAGCAATGTGGTTATATTTCTGCCATATTTGAGTATATAACTCAGCATACTCCGTTGGAACACTGAAGCCGCCAATGAACACATGTTTTGGAAGAGGCGCACTAAACTGAGGATGAAAGACAAGGCCTGCACCAGGGTATTCAGACACAACTATGGCCTTTTCAGTCCATGTATCATCTTTACTTTGATTTTTTACGTCAACAATCATGCCAGAGAAAATTTCGTCATAGTTTTGGGATGAAGGAATAATGGCTTTATCAACTTGGTCCACAATCACTACCTCTACACTGCTACAACATTCTTTTCTACTCTTGCCCTTCAAAATTATCAGTTGATGAAAAGCATGAGATTCATTCACCAACTAGAATTTTCAGAGTATAAGTAAATCAATTATGTAAATATACTTCATCAAGTCCCCAAAACATAAGCAAATGCCCCAGAGGGATAAAAATACGTTTTCACGTCGAGCTCATCAGAAGCAATTTTACACTACCATGTACAAATTTACGATCTGGGAGCAATTTTTAGTGAATCTATGAATGATTTATACACCGAACTTTTCGTGTGGATGTCCTCTACAACATACTCAAAAATTACATCAATCGGACAAACGAGCTAAGAGATTTGATCAAAACATTTAATTATCTCACAACTGAAAAGTTCCTGAATTCTTCCTGACTTTTTATTGTTTTTTGAGGCCCTGAACGACCTCAAAACTCAAATTCTTCCGAAGTGGAAGATAGATGGTCTCCTGGGAATCAAACCGTTGGGGTAGATCACCAAAAACATGTAAGATTTTATAGCATTTTCAGTGAAGACATTATATCTGAATTTTTCTAGCAATGAAGTTTCACGAAATTGTTCATGTTTTCATGCTTTCTCATTCATTACTTCATTCACATGATATTTCCAAGCAATTATAAGGTTAATACAAGATAAAGACTTACCATGCCATGTTCTGGGATATTTGTAACATCAAGATCGCATTCTGAGTCATTACTCTCCTCTTCTTCTGAAGCGGGACGACTGCTTTTATCACCCTCTGAAGGAGTTTTAGAAACATCATTGTCTTCATTATGAGACATATTTTCTTCCTAGAAACAACAACAAAATATTCGTGAATACTCTACTTCAATAAAATATAATCATTTAAAGTATAAAGAAATGATATACATGGTAAATCACTCACATTAGAATCACCAGCTTTGGTCTGTGCCTCTGCTGCCACTCTAGAAAATGGGTTCAACAGCCCAAGTAAAGGTGTTGAGAAACCTTTAGTAGAAGACAAGCTCTGAAACTAATATTATCAGTCAACCAAGGTAAAACTAAATGTAATAAGCTATATGGTGAAAGATTTATACCCTTGTGACAGGAGCATTAATAGTGACATGAGCATCAATAGAACCAGTACGGATTCACCAACAAGGTTCTTCGATCTAATCTCTACCACTTGGGTACTGTCACAGTGTTTTACACTTTTCTTCTCATTTCGAGGCTTTACCCGACGTCCTCTCTAGCCAAAGGGAACCATAAAGATGTTATATATATATATATACATAAAAATAACAAGAAAGGCAGAGTTGTGAATTCTTACTCGAGTTGGGTCATAAAGAGCTACACGTTTAATAACAGGAAGGGGCTTCAACCTTGGATGGTTCAACAATACATTAGCATAAGAGGGATCACGTGACTCTGGAAAAACTGCTTGAACGAATTCAATAAAGCGATCATGCTCACTTTACCAATACTTCTTATACCATGGAGTTAGTACTAGTTTTCTGTCAAAGATTAAGAATGGAAAACTCTTTCCTTCCAAACGAGAGCGCTGATTTTAAAAAAAGACTCGATCTATCCATAGAAGGGGGAGTAGTACGACAACAAGGGACATCCTGGTCGAACCCCATCTGACGAGCAACTCTATCAATATTATAAGATTCTACCCTATAGGACCCCATAAATATTGATAAAAGGTAACCAGGTGTGATTCTCAGCATAAAAGTAATTTCCCCAGCATCAACAGTATTACCACTAGACGACAAGAAAGTGCTAGGGCGTGCATCAAAAGTATTCAACTGAGCTACATGAGGGAATGGTTCCCAAGGACGTAAATTTATTAATGACATGTTGTCTAAAAATGTAATAAGCGCCTTACCAGGCCTTGGACGCTTGTGTGACCAACTGAATATCCTCGCCACATCCTCTTTATCAACAAATGTATCATAAGGCTCATGAGCATAAGCACTATAACGTTCCCACAACCATGCTTGAAGGAAAGTAACGTGCACGAATGTCTCTACTTTCATAAAACCACTGGAGACACGCATATCTGACACTAGGGAGTCAATAAGGAAATATAAAGAACCAAGGAATAAATTACCTATAGGAAAGGCCACACCCTGTGCTAGCTTAATGGAAAGATGAACTACTATTGGCTTTATCTTAATGCGAGAACCATCATCAAATATTTCTCTCGACAGCCACAAACATAAAAATGTAACAATACTCAATGTGTCATCCAAAACAGCGACCTGGTTTCGTTTTCTTCGGCCACCACTGCGGCATCCACCAAGTATACAAACATTTTTCAACATTAGACTTCGCGTCATACCCTTCTATCTTCTCTACCAAAGTCAGACATAATTGCTCCTCCCTCTCATTTAAACGAAGATCAAGATTTTCTGAGACTGGAAGATGTAGCAAGATAGCCATGTCCTCTAGAGTGACTGTCAACTCTCCCTATCTTCATATAGAAGTATGAGTTGGAGTGCTCCATCGCAAGAGAATAGTAACCATGCCTTGCATATCTTTCTGGATCCAATGCGTACCAGATATCCTAATAGCCTCATACATTTGTGCCTTCTTCAACAAATCCACGACGTGATCTTTATCAAGCATATTCCTCACCCATCCGTTCCAACCATGTAAAGGAGACTGGAGAATTTTAAAGTCAATAGGTGAAGTAGCATACTCTCTCTTCTGAAGACAAAACCGTACCACATGTTCAGGAGCAACTAACGGAGGGTTAAAAACTTCACCTAAATTTTCAAGGACACACATAACATGACCAAGATGGAATCTAGCATGAGAATAAGAAAACATGAAGAAGTCATCATCTACATTTGGCATATCTCTAGCATGTCCAAAACCAGAAGTATTACTTTCTCCATTGCTAGAGATAGAATCACCATTATCATCATGCGCCATCTCAACAAAATTAGCAAGAATACTTCTATTTATTTCAACTGTATAAGAAGATCAGAAAGCAGAAGTGATGATTTTATATACAACAGAAGAAACATAAAATCATATGATTCAAAACCACGATGTCTCTAACAGATGCTCACCTCTGTTTCAATAAAATAATGGGGAACAGGGAGAATTAAAAGCATGCATACATGATGTTAATGCTAGCTACTGGTTGATGTTGAGTCTTCACTAACTTCACATACGAAGTAGAGGCAATAACTAGATTAAAATCCTCCTCACAAGAAGCAAGCAATGCTGCAAATATCAAGAGAAACGTGAGTTACTACTCACGGTAAAAAAAAATCACGTGAACAATTCACGTAAAAAAATATTTTGGTGGGAAAACCCTAACTTACCTGGCCGTGGAAACTAGTGGGAGGATGCTCTTGAATAATTAGAATGAACTGATAATAGCCTGCAAAACTAGGTTTTAAAGATGTTGTCTGTTCAAATAAATGCAAGAAAAGTTAAAAGAATAATAAACTCAATGTGGGAGCTGTACGGATTTGGAAAAAAAAAGAAGACAAGACAGAGCCTACCTCACTATTAATGGTCGATTGATGCCGTGATAGTTGAACAGAGGGTAACGACGTTGAATAAGAGAAGGAAGTTTTCTTGATTGGTCTTAAAGAAGAGAAGAATGAAGCTTCTCTTTATATCAAATAACTATTTCGATTTTGAGAAGGAAACATACTTCCCCTTGGTCCGTCCAAACATGGCTCTGCCCTTGTCCGCCTCCCTATCTTGTACGTACATAACTAGCTTGACCGTCCTCGTGACCAAGCTTGTCCACCCTTGGCTCCAGCTTCAACTTGTCCGTCCAGCGTCAAAACCCTAGCAAGCTTGTCTGTCCTTGTTGCAAAGCTTTTCCTCCTTTGCCTTCAGCTTCAGCTTTTCCTTCCATGCTCATGACCAAGCTTGTTCGCCTTCCTACCAACCAAGTTCCAAATTGTCTGCATGTTACCAAGCCATACTTATCATCCTTCCTACCAAGCACGTTTGTTCGTCCAAGTTTTACTTGTCCGATCAACTCAAGTCCTAATTTTGTCTTTCAACCATGGATCTTTACTTATTCATTCAAGATGGCTATCTAGCCTGCTTATCCGAAGTTCAAGCCAACTTTACTCTTCTAGTAATATCTAACCATTAAACTATAAAAGTTATATTTCATCTGACAGAACACCATCTAGTACTTACCACGCAACATTACTCGTTTTGCGCTAAGCGGGGGACTTAATATAGATGATGGGTTTTTGTCAAGAGTAAAATAGAAAATTTATGTCTAAGACCCGAGTCTGAGAAATATTAAACCTCAGAATTCTGTAAAGAGTTTATAGGTAGGTGTTCATCCATGTCCTCTCTCTATATGTATGTCCAGCTACATATACGATTAAAATTATTGAATGAATCAACATTCATTACGTACAAAATCATCAGAATAACATTGGTGCTTACTATTTTATGATTTTTACGTAAAATATCAAGCTCCTAGATGGATTTCCCACTAGTATAGAGCAATTTGAGTATTATTTGGGTGCTATATTCCGCATTTGAATTCCCAAAATTACCTTATGTCAATGTTCATGAGCAACTGAACAATATTAACTCATGAAAATACCTATATAGCTTTTATATAGAGTTACATACAAATTTACTTGACTAAAGTACCACAACTATGCTTAGATACCAAGTTAAAATTATGCTAAACACAATTTCATAGCTTCTACTAGATAAATCTAGCCATGATCATGTTAATCCTTGCTTAAAGAGGCAACTAATGTGAAAGGCATCAAAAGAATTTAATTTGGAGCTTTGGAAACACTAAACGATGAGTTGGCAACACTTATAGGCGTCCCAAATAATCAATGAAACTTTCCAACCCTAATTGGCAAAGGAGACGACTCAAAACTAGATGAGCGTTGCAAATATTGTATCCACAAACCTTATACGTTCTAGATTAGATGCAATCCTTGTACGTCTTAGCTTAGACACAAGCTTTGTCCATCTTAGCTTGGATAGGACCTTGTCCGTCTTACTCAGGATATGGGCCTTGTCCGTCTTAACATTTTGGCTACAAAACTTGTCCGTATTAGCTCAAAATACAATCCTTGTCCATCTTAGTAAAACATAATCCTTGTACGGTTTAGGTAAAACACAATCCTTGTCCGTCTTCGCTTTACAACAAAGCTTGTCAGTCTTCGCTTTGACACAATGCTAGTCCGTCTTAGGTCTTAGCATAAAGCTTGTACGGATTAGGATTTATCCAAAAGCTAATCCATCTTAGGACTTAGCCTAATGATTATCCGACTTAGGTTTAGGTCTTAAGCATGTTCGACTTAGGCTTAGATCCTAAGCATGTCCGACTTAGGCTTAGCTCTTAAGCATGTTCGACTTAGGCATTAGCTCCTAAATGTTCATCCCACTTAGGATTAGCTCTTAAGATAATATGCCTTAGCATTAGCGCCTAAGATAATCCTTCTTAGGCATTAGCTCCTAATGCTCATCCGTTTTAGGCATTAGCTCCCAAGCTAATCCGACTTAGCTCCTAAGTTAATTCGCCTTAGTATTAATTTTAATGCTTGTCCGTCTTAGCATTAGATCCTAATGGTTTTCTATCTGAGATTGCTTCACATATACAAGTTTCCAATCCCTAACTTGCTTATCAAAGGTCATACTAAGCCTCACTCGCATATATATGTGTATGTTCAGCATGCTACACTTATTTCTGCAAAGCAAGCATGTCAATGCAAATTGACCTAGTTGAACACGTAATTGTTCCTTATGAATAAAATAAAATAAATAAATACATATTTTAAGTTTAGTCTGCTAGACTCATCAGGCTAGTCAAGCTAGATAAATCTTTAGTCAAAAGACTAATTAAATAATTCTCATTCGACTTAACATTAATAATGCTTAAATACTATAAAATTACACGAGACATCAAAGATGTCACAAATGAGGGGATATTCACTAGGGTATTGGTATGGCGGTCTACGATACGTGGTGCAGCAACACACCCACTATAGAGAATCTGGAAAGTTCGATTAACAGTTGATTAGAGAAGTGGTATGTTGAGCAACCGTCAATTCCACCTCAAACAGAGTGGGGAACGGTTATCAGCACTTTCTCAATCATCCCCACTTCACCACTACTCAACCATCGAGACTTTCTTCCATAGATGAGGTCAGGTGAACGGTTACAATAGCCATGATATAAATAGATTCCTCAATCTATTTAAGACAGAAAAGTCTAACAGAACAACACAAGTTGATCAACCTTGATTTTCTTACTACCTTCTCAGTTATACACAGAGAATTGTTCATAGATATTCACACTTATTACATCCTACAGAGTCAGATATTCTGACCTTAATCTTTCTCTCGCTTCCATCCCTAACACCAACCCTTCTCCTTCTTCTTTGTGACTAAAGCAAAACTGGAACGACCATTGCTTGGTTTATGCCAGGATTGTACACATTGATCTTTTGAATCTAAAGAAATTAGTTCAATAGTACAAATGTTTAAGGATTATACGAATTATCACCAGCTCACCCCATTTTTCCTAAAAAATTGGCATCTTAATTCGTTTTCCCACAAACACCTTTATATGTTCCCATTATCGTCGAATCTCCGACCAAATAGAAGATTTATTGTAATAACACCCTGATAAAAATCTCACTTTAATAAACGTACACCAATATGAATTTCCCCTCGTAATTTGCCAGGTAGTCTTCATAAGAGCAGCATGGTTCAAGCTAGCCAAGGATTTAACATTTAACCAAGTTTCTGCAACATGCAAACAAAGTTTGAACCAACTAGTAATAGTATGATAGAGAATGTTAATATCTCGGGACCAGATAAAATTTCTCATCCATCTTTCCAGATTATAAATACATGCTTTAAGTCATTCATACACATGAAAGCTATATAATGAAGAGCTAACTATGACATAATTAACTAGTTCCACTCTACCCATCATGGAAAGAGACTTGCCTTTCCAGGTAGTGAATTTTAGTTTAATTTTGTCCAATATCGATTGAATATACCTCTTCTTAGGTTTACCCTGAAAAACAGGTACACCCAAATAATGAAATGGAAGAGATCCCAATGGGATACTGATGGGATATTTTTATTGTAGACCGCAAGAGTATGAATGTCAATCAGACAATATGCAAGCACTGGTCGTCCACAGAGATTTCAAAACCATAATTTCTAGTTTTTAATTAATCAATTGCTAATGACAAAATTGATTTGGTGATTTTATTCTAAAATAAAAAATGCTTAATATACTAAAAATGATTTACGAATGAAAGAAAAATTATATGATTTCAAGATTCCATCACTACTATGCAAATTAGATTGGTGCAATCATTCTGTATAATATTCTCTATAAAATTACTCAATACAACTTAGGACAATTATTTGCGTCTTGGAAAATAGGTCATTTCAATTTAATTATTTTCTTTTACTTAAAATACTAACAATTGTCTTTACTCAAAGGTGCTGGTTTCTGAAAGAAAAACATAAAATCAAATGTTAAAGCACAAGGACATGAAAATTGTTATCATGAATGATCAATGAATAAGGGCAAGAGAAATTGTTATAGAAAATAATTACATCATGCTAGCAAACATAATAGGATTTCCTCTCTAATCATAGACGAGGAAGTTAGCTACTCATGGCAAGAAAGAAACATGGAAGAATAATATTAATCATCATTTTTATTCAATTAAAATGCTTACAAGAAAATAACTGATCAACTGTGTCTCAAAAGAAAAACAAATAATTGATGGATTAACAACATCTTACTTGTGCAGTTAAATAAAGAACCGATGCCTTTTGAAGTACATAAAGGTTGTTCGATGGAACTGTAATTGTTCTTCTTCTTCTTCTTCTTCCTCGTGAAGAACCGTAACTTTTCTGAATTTTTGATTTTTGATTTTCTTCGAATCTAGCAGAAGCCATCCCTATTACTTCCCTCGACTCCTCTATCCATAATAGAACATCCATACAACTCCAAATCTCTCGAAAATCATCCCAAAATATTCTCGTTTCAATGAAAATTATTCTCGGATATTTTCTTCTCTCGAAATCTGATTTTTTTTCCTTTCTGGTAGAAGCGAGCTTCCCCTCTTCGACCCTAACTTCTCTTATTTATACTTCAACACTAAAAACTCCGTAAATCTTCAAGATCTACTCTCTTTAAATCTTGGCAGAGATTTTATCTTCGCTGATTTAATTCTCGGCCAAGTTTTCTCTCGATATTGCCTTCTTTGTCTCACAAAATCTCGACCAGTATGGAAACAATATCAGGTGAAGTAGGAAAGAATATCTTATGATCACGAGTTTCCTTTTCAAACTGTTTAAAACGAGAATGATATATTCTCGAGAGATTCGTTTGTTGATTTTATATGTTTCAACCGTGTACAATTACCCCCAATAATGCAAGAATATCTTCTTGTATTAAAACTCTAAAGATATCCTCTAAATCTCGTACAAGACTACGACAGTTGATATTTTCTCCCTCCAAAATTCAATTTCAAATAGAAGAAGGTGGGTGTCTTTATCAATGAAGGTGTCCTTCTCCAAAGTAGGGTGCCTTTAGCATTTTTTAATCCAATTTTCCACAAAAGCCAAATCCACAAAAATATCTAAAAATATAGAAAATAATAGTATTAGTACAAGAACTGAGTACTAATAATATATAAAATGAGACTAATTATGAAACATAAATGTGTCTATCATATTCTCTAAGGATTCTCTTTTTAGTTTGGTTTTAAGTGATCAGGTTTCTTTTAGTCTTCTTATAATCCTCAAACATTTGAATCTATTTCCTTTACTCAGACCTTTAGTTATTAAGGACTGTAGCAAATCTTGTAAACAATTTTGGGCTGGGTCTTTTTTATACATGGTATTTGAAGCCTTTTTGCTTTAATCTCTACAAACTCCTTACTTTGTCTATAATTTGCTGCATTATCCAGTTTGGATCTCAGTTCAGTTTTTGTGATTTTTTTTTACTACCCAATACCTCAGTTTATTCAGTTTTTAGCTTTTTATTCGTTCTAGTCATTGATAAGTGCATAATTTACATATTTTGAGTACTATTTTCTTGCACTTATTTGCTAGATTTTATGTGAATTAGTGATGCAGTGGATAATAAAGAAAATAAAGAAAAAAGAGGTTTTTTTTCAGATTTCAAAATATTCCTAGGAATACCGACTTTGAAAAGTGATAATTATGTAGACTTCGGTTTCCCGACTATAAATAATGATCAATTGTTAAACTTGAACAAATTTATAAAATAAGTTTAGTATTCAAATTCAACTGTTTAAAACAATATACTGAAGACTCTTATATAGACTTTAGAAAAAACCCAATAAACCGACTCAAACCCTAATTTGCTATTTTTGGAAAATTTTGGTCGACCTAAAATAATGAAAGCACTCTTAAAATAAAACTATTTTCCACAAACGACGACCCAAACAGACTCCTAACGAAGAAGTTATTAAAAAAATAGATACTTTCCTAAAATAACACAAAACGCCTATTTGAAGCCCTAAACGATGGAATTTGGCTAAAATATGAAGACATGAGACAAAGTTTCATGTCTTGATCGTTGGCTCGTTTCCAATCAAAATGGAACCCTCTTGAGATAAATTACGACCTCGAGTCTTTAGCCTCCAAATAGGCTATAGCTTGTTCATTTGCATCATTTACCTTGTATTATTATTATTTTTTTATTTTATGTCTTTTGTTAGGTTACATCTCAAAAAGAAGCAAAAATAAAGTGCTTTAAAGGGAGAATTTCCAAAGATCCGGTGGTACTCAGTCATATCCAGGATTTCTACCCTTCATGACGAAAAGGACGAGCAAACGACGAAAGAATGAAGTCATTCCGACTTCGTATGAGAGAGTTATGAGAAAAACGAGAACTAAGGGTAAAATGGTCATCTCAAGGGCAATTACTATTGGCACTCTGTCGTATGCTAAGGGGAAGATAAAATTCAAATATTTCTAATGGCACTGCCACTTCTACTCTGTGCGGCCAAATTTAAAATATTGTTCAAGGCGCCAGCAGAATCACTCGGGGCCACCCCCTTCTTCTTCATTATCTGAAACGGAGAAAACAGAGCTAACTCCGGCTGCTTTTTGTAACACTGATAGATATGGATTTAGCGGATTAAAGAGAGTGATTTGAGTGTGTTGGGATCATTTAGGATCGAGCAAGGAGTGGATACAGAGTTTGGCCGTGATAACAAGATGAAGATGTAGTTAAGAATGAATTTGAATATATTTTTTTTAGCTCAACATTCTTTTGGATATAATCACAGTATTTAAAGCTTAAAGAGATTACATGATAAACATTAACTTGAGATAAGTCTCTGACTTGCATGAGAATAGCCTATGTTGGTGACTAGACTTTTGTGGAAAAACTTCTAGAAGAGCCTGAAAGAGTGGACACAGGCTTGGGTGCTGAAGATTCGGTCCCTGTATTGGAGTCAGTCTTTGTTGCTGGAGGCTCGGTACCTGAGAAAGCTACACAAGCAGTGGATGAGGACTGGACTGCTAAGGGTTCAGTCCATGAGGAATCTGCATTAACACTTCCCCTCAAGTTGAAGGGGAGTTCACGAACATTCAACTTGCTCCTGAGCTGCTGAAACCTAACTCCAGAAAGCCATTTAGTAAATATATCTGCAATTTGACCCTGTGAAGAGATGAACTGCACCAGTAGTTCTTATTTGCAACCTTTTCTCTCACAAAGTGAAAATCTATCTCAATGTGGTTTGTTCTTGCATGAAACACATGATTGGATGTTAAGTATGTTGCACCTAGGTTGTCACACCATAGGACTGGTGGAGATGTTTGTAATCCTAGTTACCTCAACAAGGACTGTATCCAAGTCAGCTCAGCAGCTGCTATGGCCTATGTATTCAGACAACGTACTTGACTTGGACATTGTCTTTTGTTTCTTGGCACTCCAAGATATTAAGTTTCCTCCTATATAAACACAATACCCACTGGTGGAACGCCTGTCATCCAAGTTTCCATCCCAGTCAGCATCAATGTAGGCTTGCACAGAGAAATCCTTTGTCTTGTTAATATACATGCCAAAACTAGTTGTGTGCTTCAAGTATCTGAGAATGCGTTTCACTAGTTCCCAATGCTCCACAAAGGGTTCATGCATATATTGACATGCTTTGTTAACAGCCACAGAGATGTCAGGTCTGGTGAGATGAAGATACTGCAGTGCACCAACTATGCTTCTGTAAAGTGTGACATCTTCAAATTTCTGACTGCCTTGTTTCTTGATGACAGTTTGTACTGCTAGAGGTGTTGCCACAGGTCTCACTCCATCAAGTTTAGACCTGATAAGTAAATCTGCAATGTATTTTTGCTGACTGAGAATCAGAGTTGTCTTGTCTCTATATACTTCTATCCCTAAGAAATATGATAGAGGTCCCAAATCTTTCACTGCAAAGACTTTGTTCAGACTTGAAATAAGATCTTGTATGGATTGTGTGCATGATCCTGTGACTATGATATCATCAACATAAACAAGTACATACAAAGTAAATGTTTTATTAGATTTTATAAATAAAGAGCTATCTGCTATTGAACCTGTGAACCCTGCAGACAGAAGATAAGAGCTCAGGTTGGAGAACCAAACTCTTGGAGCCTGCTTGAGGCCATATAAAGCCTTTTTTAGTTTACAGAAAAATGTGGGATTGTTAGGATCCACATAGCCTGATGGTTGTTGCATGTAGACAGACTCCTCTAGGACTCCATGGAGAAATGCATTTTGCACATCCAGCTGATGTAAATGCCATACATTCATGGTAGATAAAGATAAAACAAGCCTAATTGTACAAGGCTTAACCACTGGACTGTAGGTTTCTTCAAAATCCACACCTTCTTGCTGGTGAAAGCCTTTTGCAACCAGTCTAGACTTATACCTGTCAATACTCCCATCTGCTTTATACTTGATTATAAAAGCCCATTTTGATCCAACAATGTTCATGCCTTCCTGAAATAGCACTAAAGTCCATGTACCATTTTTCAAATGAGCATTATACTCTGCATCCATAGATGAACGCCATTCAGAATCCTTGACAGCCTTGTTGTAGCATGTAGGTGCCAAAACATCTGCTAAGATTAGTGGATGTTTTGTTGCAGTTAGACACAACCGTTGAACTGGCTTTTTGATGCCTAATCTTGCCCTGGTAACCATTGTATGGGTAGGTTGAGTAGGATGTGGAGGCAGTACATTTTCTACTGGATCTTCTTGTGAGTGATCAACTGTTGAACCTGAGGTAGTTTCTGAAGATTGATATACTGGGGACATAGTGTCTTCTTGTGAAACTGATGCTTCCTGGTGCTGTAACTGATCATTACAAGGCATAGATGAAATGAACGCTGAGGTAGAGAGTAATTTAGTTGTAGGACTTACTTGAGTGAGCTGCTGCACAGGTCCACTTGATGCTTTGGAAGAAAATGGGAAAAAATCCTCTACAAATTTGACATTCCTTGATATGTATAATCTCTTGGTAGCAAGATGAAAACATAAATAGCCCTTATGTGCCCCACTGTAGCATTTGAACACACAAGGCAAAGACCTTGGTTCTAGTTGTTTTTTTTTTGTAAGTTCTTAAACTTGGATAACAGAGGCATCCAAAGACTTTCAGAAACTTGTAGTCTGGTTTTTGATTAAATAAAATTTCAAGAGGAGTTTTGTTGTGTTTTTGTGATGCAGGACACTTGTTAATGAGAAAACAGGCAGTAATGAAGGCTTCAGACCAGTATGCTTTTGGCATAGAAGCATGGAACAGGATGGCTAGACCAGATTCAGTGATGTGCCTGATTCTTCTCTCTGCCAAGCCATTTTGGGATGAAGTGTGTGGGCAAGAGAATCTGTGCACAACACCAGACTCATTTAGAAAGGAAATTTGCTGAATTCTCCACCATTATCTAACTGGATTTTTTTAATTTTGCAGTCTGTTAAATTTTCTATTTGTCTTTTGAAGTGCATGAAAACAGGAAGTGCATCAGACTTGCGCACAAGAGGATATACCCATGTATAATGTGAATAAACATCAAGAGTAGTAAATAATAATGATATCCATTTCTTGACAGATATGTGATGTGATTTTATATAGTGGTAAAAAGAGGTTCGATTCTCGAACTTGTGAAGGTGATGATTTTAGAAAATAATGATTTAAACTAATTCTAGAAAATTCCAGGAGTAAGAAAAAGACTAAATAACCTAAAGATGATTTTTGAATAATTTTAAAAATACCAGGAATCAGGAATCAGGTAATTCTAACAACCTATGTGATTAATCAGATAATTCTTTTTAAATTAATTGAAGCCCAAATAATTGCCAAAATTGGTTTTGTTATGCTAACAAACAGAGGTAAATCACAAGCATGGACTATCAAAATTAATTAACTAAGCATAATCCATCAAGCAAAAGCACAACTGTTGAAAGAAAACCGTTTTTACTATTCAAAACTATGCAATTTTAATGATAAAAGAATTATAAATAATTATTAGAAAATAATTAAATCACATAAAATTGAGAAAAATGCCTTATCCATCATCCCAGTAGATAAACTTATCCCATGGTGAAGAAAACTTGCTCAAAAGATCTTTTCATTGCTCAAAAAGTTGATTACAAGGTGAAATAATAGTGCAACAGGAGCAGAATGTAACACTGGATATGCAACGTATATAGATGTTACAAGATCGTCTTCTCCAGCAGCGATAGGATGAAGAACACGCCGGCCGGTGCAGCAGCAGTGACCGGTGATCACCGGAAGTGACCGGAAATTGACGGAATCGATCTCTAGGCTTTTTCTACTCTTTTTCTTGGCTTCTCTTGGTTTATATAGGTTTTAGAAACCCTAGGGAGAGTTCTAAACCTAATAGAATTCTCCAAAACACTCTAGAATCTTCCCAAATCCGAATCAAAGAGTGATTCCTTTTTCCGGTCAAAATCACATTCCCGAGCAGATTTCTCGGCATTCTTTGCTATCTATTCACGTGTTATGACTTGTATGAGATATCTTTAGCGTGTGGGACAATTTGGAGCCGAAAACAACTCGAAAATTGGTTGACAGCGTACACAGCAGCTTCTCGTCCCGATCCCGTGCTGAGTTGACTCGGTCAACTCGGGTTGACTGACTTGACTCGGTTTTGACCCGATTTTGACCTAGTTGACTCGAGGGTGCCCCTTATCCACTTCTAGGGTGCCAAATAACACTTGTCCTTGGGTGCCTTTATCACTTTTTGAGCCAATTTTTCCACAAATCTTTATTCTTCAAATGTACCTACAAAAGCATAAAAACACGTAATATTTGCAAAAATCGAATACTAACTTAATAGAAACTAAGGTGCAATCTAGACACTAAAATGTGTCTATCAATATGGTGAGACCCAAAGATCTGACACAATCAAACCAAGAGGTTTGTTTATTATTGTACTACTGGAAGGAAAGGGAAGCTTACTGCTTTTGCTCAAATGACATGAATGGAAAAATGTAAATGATTTACTACTGAATAAGAAAGAGATGTTGCTAAGAATTTTTGTGACTGTGTGCAACATAGGGTGCCCCAACCTCTGATGCCAAAGTGGGACACTTCCTGACACTAAGGCATGTGGAGTTGGTCTGTCTATCTCACATACTCCATCAAATGTGTAGAGGCCATTCTTATTCCTGCCTTGCAAGAGTGTGGTCCCTGTGAGCTGATCCTTCACAACAAAAGAATTGGTTTTAAATATAAAATAGACATTGTTGTCTTTGCAAAACTTTGAAACTGACAGAAGATTGGTTTTTATGTCAGGTACATGAAGAACATTGTTTAAGAAATAACATCTATTATGTAATGTAAATGTAGCATTACCAATGTTTTCTATTGGAAGAGTGTTACCATTCCCAACTTGAACTGTCTCAGTACCATCATACTCATGCTTGATTTGTAGGTTGTTCAAATTGGATGTCAGATGATGTGTGTCTCCTGTATCAGTTACCCAGTTTGCATTAGTTGTTCCTCCAGGTAAAGCTAGATAAGATGATGCATTGTTATTCTTTTGGAGTGGCTTATCTTCTTTGTATCTGAACCAGCATTTTCTTGTTGTATGACCGATTTTGCTACAGATTTGGCATGTGATCGGGTTCTCTCTTATTCCTCTTTGACTAATAGAGGTTTGATTATATTTTGAAAAGCTGGTATTAGGATTGAATCTTCTAGAGTTTGTTTTTGAGTGATAGTTGTTGGTGTTGGCTGTAATATTTGCTAGAGGTTGTTGCAGGAGAGCAAGTTTTTACTGCATGTGCATGTCAAACGTTAGAAGATGAGCATAGAAAGTGCTCATTGTCATGTCTCCTGCCAGATTGAGAGAGGTAACAACTACATCATAAGATTGATCCAGTCCATTCATGACAGATGCCTTCATGTCTGCATATGATAATATTACTCCAGATGCTAATAAAGCATCAAAGATTTCTTTTTCCATGTTAAAGTATTCCTCCATAGAATGATTGCCTTTCCTAAGATTGTGAAGTTCCCTTTTAAGATGCATTTGGTGTGCTTGGGTATTGGGAGAAAACCTTGTTTCTAGAGCCTCCCATACCTGTTTTGATGTTGTTAATCCAACTACTCTGGTCATCACCCTCTCAGTTAGAGAAGACAATAACCATCCCATTAGGATTTGATCATGTTCATGAAATTTTATGAACTCAGGGTTCAACTGAGTTGTATTTGGTAGGTGTTGTGGTGGTTGCTGAAGACCTCCATCTACATATCTCATTAGATTGTATCCATTAAGTAGTGGTTGAAATTGGGTTTTCCATGGAAGATAATTTTTTCCATTCAACTTAATGTTGACAAGGTGATTGATGTGGAGCTGCTGTAATGTCTGTGTGTTGGCAGACATTTTTTTTTTTTTTTTTGCTGGATCGGTTAGGCTGATACCAAGTTAAGAATGAATTTGAATATATATTTTTTTTAGCTCAACATTCTTTTGGATATAATCACAGTATTTAAAGCTCAAAGAGATTAAATGATAAACATTAACTTGAGATAAATTTCTGACTTACTGAGAATAGCCTAGTCTGTTGGTGACTAGACTTTTGTGAAGAAACTTCCAGAAAAGCCTGCAAGAGTGGACACAGGCTTGGGTGATGAAGATTCGGTCCCTGCACTGGAGTCAGGATTTATTGCTGGAGGCTCGGTCCCTGAGGAAGCTACACAAGCAGTGGATGAGGACTGGACTGCTAAGGGTTCAGTCCATGAGGAACCTGCATTAACAGATGTACGTTGCTGTGTTTGATCATGATGATCACAGTGGGGTCTGTGCTGATGGTAATGGTTGATTTCGAGTAACAGTCGGTGATGATGATCACAGTGATGGTAGAAGCGATGATATTCATGGCATTAATTGAAGTTGATTAAGCTCGACAGTGGTGGGTGGAATTATTCTGTGATGGTGTGTTCGAGTCTGTGTGATGGAGGTAATTGGTGACTGTTGGTTGAATGAATCTGTGGCTGCTTTGGTGAGGAGTAAAAGAGACAGAGAGCTAGGGAGGATTTCAGTCGATGCTGATCATGATAGAGAGCTTAAGACAATCGAGTCTCTGCAACGGTGATGATAAAATTGTTGATAGCAGTGAGAGATTGTGGTGCTGTTTAGTTTGCAGCTGAGGTTTTGTGCTAATCACTCGAGATGGTGAGGTTGCTGTGATTAAGAGATGATGGTTCGAGAGGTTATAAGCAAATCAGGGATTTTCGCTGTTAGGTCATTGATGCATCGGTGATAATGTTTTGATGGCAATTAAGGTAAGAATGGTTGTTTGCTGCTCGAGTTAGTGAGTCTGTAATGATGAAGTTCGAGCAGAAATAGAGAATGGAGGAGATTGAAAGCTGAGAAGAAAAACAGGGAGGTTCTTGTTTAATAGAGGTTGATTAATGATGATGGTTCTGCTGTGTTAATGATTTTGTTGTGTTAGATAGGGAAGTAGTTTCCTTGTTAGATACAGATTCGAGTTTGGGAAGGAAACAGAGTGTAGAAAATTTAGGGAAACCTTGTGTTTGCTGCGAGAATATGGGTATTAAGAGGTCAAAAACGCAGAAGAGCTTACGGCTGATACTACCTAGCCGTAGACTTGGAAGGAAGAAAAGAAGAAAAATACAGAACCACTTACGTCTAGCTTTTATCTAGCCGTAAAACTGAAAAAGAATAAAAGAAAAAAGAAGAAAAAAAACGCAGATGAACTTACGGCCAAGTTATACCTGACCGTAGAGAGAAGCTGAGAAAAACACCGAGGAAAAGAAAAGAATTTTAGAGTTATGCCTATCAGTTCCTTGGAACCGACAGGCTAAAGAAAGTTTTCAAACCGAATTCTGAGCTGGGCTCTTCTATCAAATGACGAAGCCCATTTGCTGTGTGGGTTATTCTCACGATGGCTAGTATTTGACAAGTCTTGGTAACATATTTCGACCAGGATTCGACACACGGGCACTTCTACTTTTAGAACCTTATTTAAGAGAGGATTGTACTTCTATCGAGGGATTATATCACACTTTAAAAAGAGAAAAGAAGGAGCTTTGGAGTTGGAGACTTTTCTGCAACCTAGGGTTTGATTTTATTTTTTTCTTTATTATTTTCTATGGATTTTGAGAAATCCATGATGAGCTAACTTAATCTCATTGGTTAGAGATATGGTCCGAAGTCTAGAACATGATTATTGATTAAAGTATTCATTCTTAGTATTCGTATTTTCTTTAATATCGTTCATGTTCTACTATTAATAACGCCATGTATGATCGAGTATTTGTTTATTTAAGTTGCAAATTAAATAACCATATATTCATATCTATAGCTAAACTAGGGTTTGAGATCCGGAATTGTCGAAAAATCCTTGTTACTAGTAGCATAGCATAATTTCTAACGACGGGATGTTGCCATGCGATTATGTGTAGAAGCCGACCTAGGTTATCCGAGTGGCTCTTGCGCTGGATTGCTTAGGATAACCTAACCTCATAAACATTATTGCTTTCACTGGGTTAAACTTGAGTGCTCTTGCGCCAAGTTATCTATTGAAAAGAATTCAAAGAGTGGCTTTTGCGCCTTTGATGATAAAAGGAGTTTTGCCGTAGTAGACCTGCGATATGATGCTTTAGGGTTATTGATATTGAAAAAAGTTGAATATTTAGTCTGATTTAGTTGATAACACGTTTGATGACGGAAGATGAACTCCCTAACCAGTATTCACATTATATTGTTTACAATCTTAAATTGTTTTCTGATATTATTTTAGTCTAAATTATCTTGAAAAACAAAACCCCCCAGTTACTTAAGTAATTAAAAGTTTCTAAACAACCCATATCTCCATGTGGATCGAACTTGTCTTATTACTATACTCTTAATCATAATTGTCAAGTGAAAAGACTTGAAATAATTTTGCTTGGCTGACAGCCGACCTGCCATCCCATAAATATCTCCTTTTTTTAGCAGCTATAGCCAATCATTCTATTCATTTTTATCTGTTGCAAAAAATCCATCCGTCAAAGTTTTTTGTTTTCTTCTATATTTCTAATCACATTTTCTTATTGGTTGGAAAGACTATGTTTCGGCTACTTTATTGCTAGGATCTTGTACTCAGCCTTTAAACCCTCTTTTTTTCTTGAAAGTTTGTTCTCATTTCAAACCTAGTCTCCTTTTAATCTAGTTTATTTTTAGTTTTCTCAGATATAAAGTGAGTTGACAAACTAAGCCTCTTTTATTTTGAAGCCTTGTTATGAAAATTTTATCGTGGAACGTCCGACGCATTATCCCACCTCTAACTAGGGATCATTTAAATTTCTTCTTCCAATCTCATAATCCAGATATTATTTTTCTTTCGGAAACCGAATCGTCGTTTTCTAAAATGGAATTTTTATTTAAAAAATCCTATTTTCATGACTGGTTATTATAACA
The DNA here is from genome assembly GCA_023531435.1 of Papaver californicum. Lineage (NCBI taxonomy): Eukaryota > Viridiplantae > Streptophyta > Magnoliopsida > Ranunculales > Papaveraceae > Papaver > Papaver californicum. Next base: position 12,497,488 of record JAJJMC010003991.1, read on the forward strand.
TTTGTGGGTAAAGCGAAGGGGTTGAAAATTGCGTGGCATAAAAACATTGAATTAAATTTAATCTCAGCTTTCCTAAATGTGTGTCACTTCAGTTTAATAGTAAATAAAAAAAATATGATGTTTTCTAGAGTATACGGTGCTATTGATAGGATTTTAGAATACTCTATATATAATAACCGCAATCCGACGGTGTCTACAATGCAGACAATAGCAAGTACGGGTCGAACCCACAGGGAGCGGGGACAATACTGCAATCAATATCTCTAATCAACTAATCAAGAACAATATTTTTGGATTTTTTGGAATAAAGTTAAAACAAGAAAAATAAACTAAACTAATAAAATAAATCAAATGGGAGAAACAGTAACCAGGGTTTTCAGTATCCGCCACTATTTTTATTTAATTATTTAAGTGAAACATAACTCCTGAATATTCATCTATTATTCGTTCTATCGACATCACCTATTATATGTATTAGAGTCGCAAATGTCACTGGGACGCCCTAAGCATGGCGCATCAAAAGCTCTAAGTCTCATGCATACACCATCCATTGCGTTAGCGAGAAAACTATACGAAACTAATTATAGGTTCACAAATAATATCTGGCTATTCTAAGTATACCACATCTAAGGATTTAACCCAAGCATGAAATATCAAATAAGTAGACAAATATATTTGATAATCTATTAATTCTGCGCGTATGTTATTGTATTGTACAGAACCGGTGAAGCAACAACTAATTTTTCATTAAATCAATAAATCAAAATCATGGAATTAATCTATTCAAATCATAATAGTCTGTATCAAATAATTCGATTTAATTGATCTAAACTTTTAAATGGTTTCAACATAAACACTAGCTACAAAATTAGTAAGACATGGGGATGGATTTCTCAAAACCCATAAAAAATAATTAAGAAAAGTGGAGATAGAGAAGTATCACTGTGTTTCCGGCTCAAGAACACCTCGGATCTAGAAAAACGTCTCAGCCTACTTCTTCTTCCCTCCTGGCTACTTCTTCTTTTTCACCACTAACTGACCCCTGCCAACTTCTCACCAAAAACAGCCGCACTTCCACCTACTTTCCTCCTTTTCTTCTCTTTCCACTCTCCCTCTCACCTCCCTCAACTCACCTAAAAGAAAACCTAAAAACAAGTCTGACTTCTCCTCTTTCCATTCATGATTCAATACCACCCAATCCGCATTATTCTCTTTCTCCCACATGCCTTTCTTTCCAAAACCGAGACCAATACCACTTCCTCTTTTCTTGTCACGCCACATCACCTATTCTATCTTAGGTGTCTCTTCTTGTCTCCCCTTTTATTTCTTTTCTCTTTCTTTTATATCACCTGACACCCCTCTCCCTAACCTAGTACAATTCGTTCTTTTTCAAATTAAAAGAAGTCTGACCGCTTTTTATGTTTTACTTCCCGACCTTTCCAAAATCCTAGTCACATCTCCCTCATATTCTCTGATTTGTCCAGAATTTTTACTCCAGCCAACTCCACCGACCACCAATACACTCACATGTCATGCCTCTATTAGCTAGCTCATGTACACCAATTCTTTTGTTTCCACCAAATCTAATTCACGCCTACCAACACACGGTATGTCCCCTTCCAGACGTTGTCTCACCGATATAGTGTCTTTTTATACCGTGTCCATCTTACTCGCCCCATCAACTCTAGAAAGTCCACCAATTAGCCCTTAGCCATGTTTAGTTTATAGCTTCGGATTTTATGCGAACCACCAATAAAATAATAAAATGGTAAAATTAATACAATTGTGACTACTAATAAATATAAATTAAAAGGTAAATATCTATGAATTACAACCCTATCAAATACCCCCAAACCTATATTTTGCTAGTCCTCGAGCAAAACTAATCTAAAAATAAAATAAAATCCTAACTCACTTTCGCAGGAATCGCGACTACATTTAGCATATGTAATACGCCTTTAAACCCCTAGGTGTCCCTAGTGGACGAGTTTTGTCTCGTGAAGGTTTACAAGAGGTATACCCACAAAACCTTTACTCCAACTTCTAGCTACCTGTGAACGATTGAGGATAAACACTAAACAAGCTATTTAGTTGGCATACTAAATTCTTCGGCTATGAGAATCATTACCATATATGAATCCAATTAATGTACACGAGTTCGCACATAGTGTACAAAATTCATATAAGAATGCAACTCTACTCAAATAATCATTGAACATCCAAAATTGGATATAATTCACATTGCTCGAAATCAATCAAATTCAAACACAAGCATAGATTAGAAGTTGAAAATAGAAGTAATGAATGGTGCATATGTTGACTAAGGTGAACGATGTTTCCCAAAATATTAGTATAAAGTCCGTCTCAGATGCTCATATTTTTATTATTATTTATATACATAATTTATTTTATTTTTTCTTTTTTTTATGACTACATGATTAGATCTTTTGAATCTAAGTGCATGCTCCTTTTCAGCAGATTACATGATAGTTCCCATAGATCCTGCATTCCACGCTTGCTTAGGCGACGGAGACAGGGAAAACACACACATATTGCTGTCAAAGTGTCAATTTTTTTTTGACAAAATTAAAATTTAACGCATCCGAGCTACGACCTTATGGCAATACTAGGGCCCCACCAAATCATTTAGAGAAACATAAAATTGCAAAAATAAAAACAGAAAGTGATATAGTTATGATGATTCTGGGATATGCTTGTTCAATGATTATCATGTTATTTCTAACACCTGAGTGCATCCAGATATGAATAGACCATTTAGCTGGGCGCACCAATTCCTATAGATAAGAGCTATGTTTCCATCTACCTAGAATGGTTAGTGTCATCCTGAATAATTCAAAAGTTTCTAAACTTCGGAGTTTCTTTATTGACATCAATTTTCGGAAACTCTACCCCCAAACCTAAATTTAACATTGTCCTCAATGTTTCAAACCGTGCAACCTAAAATGATATGCAATAAATATAAATAAGAGAAACAAATGTAAATCAAAGAGAAGGGATTGGAAGATTTCACCTGATTCACGCAAGAAAATCAGTATTCTTTGTAACACACATCAAACGATAGTAATAGCAAAGAACACCAGAAATAAAAAAAAAAAAAAAAAAAAAAAAAAACAAGAAAATAAAAATCTACCTACTGGATATGTACAGAAAGGATCTCCATAAATTAACAACCTGAAAATTTGGGGATCAACCAAAAATACAATATATATACAGATAACAGTTTCATGCATATATTATGGCAACACGGAGACACTGAAACTATCAAAAATAAGGGATTACCCCCAAACCAAGTTTTTACTATACCTGGGAGTGCGTAAAGAACATAATATAGGGATAATATTGGGATTGGGGAAGTATTGATTGGTTCATGCACAATGTTAGGAATAGGCAAGTCCTCTGGGTATTTGGATGCAAAGAAATCCAACAAAACTTTTGAAGCACATAATTCTAACCCTAAATTAGGTAACTTTTGGAAGTCTAGGGGTCTAGAAACAAACTCTAAGTCATTAAACTTAAATAAAGTTTCCTCGGAATTAACACATACATCATCACCAGGTTTACGTTGCCATTTTCCATAATCCAAAACGGGTGTAGAATCTAACAACGCATTAAATTCTTCTAAATGTATATCCTCATCGTAGTAGGCTCTAAAATGGGCCAAGCAAGCCTCTAACAGATCATTAACATTATTGGTGCTAGAATCAATCACGCAAACAGACTTCATATATACAAAAGAAAAGAAAATAAAAATAAATAATTGCTCCTACCCTTATAATTGGAATGAAAAAGTTCAAAGAACTCAACTAAGTATTTTCCTACTTCGAAAAGTAGTACTAGTACCTCGTATCAACATTCACATTTTAGGGTAATGATCGTCCAACCTGTCCAAATCGTTCAATATATAACTCACAAGCAAGAAACTCGTAAGTATTTTGCTGCAGACGAATTTTGTAGCTAGACGACCAGGAACACCCCAAAGGTACCTGAAATAAAATTCTAAGACACAAAGCTAGTCAAAAAGAACTAAAAATCCTACAAAATAAATAAAGTAAATAAAGTAAAAACCTAAACTACGATTAGAAAATCAAAAATACTAATTTCAATATTCCACAACCGCTCCCCGGCAGCGGCGCCAAAGATTGATAGGATCATAGAATTACCCTATATATAATAACCGCATTCGCACAGTATCTAAAATGTAGACAACGGCAAGTACGGGTCGAACCCACAGGGAGCGGGAAAAATACTGCAATCAATATCTCTAATCAACTAATCAAGAACAATATTTTTGAATTTTTTGGAATAAAGTTAAAACAAGAAAAATAAACTAAACTAACAATGTAAATCAAATAGGAGAAACAGTAACCAGGGTTTTCAGTATCCACCACTATTTCTATTTAATTACTGAAGTAAAACATAACTCCTGAATATTCATCTATTCTGCGTTCTATCGACATCACCTATTATATGTATTAGAGTCGCAAATGTCACTGGGACGCCCTAAGCATGGCGCATCAAAAGCTCTAAGTCTCATGCATACACTATCTAATTGCGTTAGCGAGAAAACTATACGAAACTAATTATAGGTTCACAAATAATACCTTGCTATTCTAAGTATACCCCATCTAAGGATTTAACCCAAGCATGAAATATCAAATAAGTAGACAAATATATTTGCTATTCTATTAATTCTGCGCATATGTTACCGTATTGTATAGAACCGGTGAAACAACAAATAATTTTTCATTAAATCAATATCATGGAATTAATATATTCAAATCATAATAGTCTGTATCAAATAATTCGATTTAATTGACCTAAACTTTTAAGTAGTTTTAACATAAACCCTATCTAAAAAATTAGTAAGACATGGGGATGGATTTCTCAAAACCCATAAAAAATAATTAAGAAAAGTGGAGATAGAGAAGTATCACTGTGTTTCCGGCTCAAGAACACCTCTGATCTAGAAAAACGTCTCAGCCTACTTCTTCTTCTCTCCTGGCTACTTCTTCTTTTTCACCATTAACTGACGCCTGCCAACTTCTCACCAAAAACAACCGCACTTCCACCTACTTTCCTCCCTTTCTTCTCTTTTCACTCTCCCTCTCACCTCCGTCAACTCACCCAAAATAAAAACTTAAAAACAAGTCTGACTTCTCCTCTTTCCATTCATGATTTAATACCACCCAATCCGCTTTATTCTCTCTCTCCCACATGCATTTCTTTCCAAAACCGATCCCAATACCACTTTTTCTTTCCTTGTCACGTCACATCACCTATTCTATCTCACGTGTCTCTTTTTGTCTCCCCTTTTTATTTCTTTTATCTTTCTTTTATATCACCTGACACCCCTCTCTCTAACCTAGTACAGTTCGTTCTTTTTCAAAATAAAGAGCCTGACCGCTTTTTATGTTTCACTTCCCCACCTTTCCAAAATCCTAGTCACGTCTCCCTCATATTCTATGATTTGTCCAGAATTTTTGCTCCAGCCAACTCCACCTACCACCAATACACTCATATGTCATGCCTTTATTAGCTAGCTCATGTACACCAATTCTTTTGCTGCCACCAAATCTAATTCACGCCCACCAACGCACGGTATGTCCCTTTCCAGACGTTGTTTCACCGGTATAGTGTCTTTTTATACTGTGTCCATCTTACTCGCCCCATCAACTTTAGAAAGTCCACCAATTAGCCCTTTTAGCCATGTTTAGTTTATAGCTTCGGATTTTATGCGAACCACCTTTAAAATAATAAAATGGTAAAATTAATACAATTGTGAGTACTAACAAATATAAAATAAAAGGTAAATATGTATGAATTACGACCCTATCATCTACCGAAGTTGATGATAAAGTGAACCAGTGGAATCATATAGATCAGATTGTTCAACAAATTACAGAGCCTTGGGTGGTAATTGGCGACTAGAATTTTATTCTTGATCCAGCAGAAAGGCAGGGAGGAAACAAATCGAGCTTAAGCAGCAAATCTTTCATCTCAAAAATGATAGATTCTTTGGGATAGCAAGATGCAGGATATGAAGGATCTCCATTTATATGGTCAACACAATCGCAAAGGTGATGTGAGTATATATGAGAGAATTGATAGGACGCTGGTATGGTATTCTTCCAATGGATTCAACATTTTCCCGACTCCAAGGTACATCATCTACCTAGGGTAGGATATGATCATACTCTGCTTCTTTTTTATTATGATCCTGATCTAAAAAAATTAAAAAGAACATTCTGGTGCTTTAGATCTTGGCTCAGACACCCCTCATTAATTTCTATAGTCAAAAGAACATGGAAGTCTCATTCTAATTGCATTGTTAAGCAAAAATTAATCTCGAAACTCAAAAACCTTTCTTTGGATCTAGTTCAATGGAATAACAATACTTTTGGAAACATTCAAAAAAATATCCAAACCCTGAACTATAAAATATAAAATCTTCATAAGTTAGAAAAATTTCATAAACAGTTGGATAGACTCAGAGAATTACAAGAAAAATTAAGGAAGTGGTATGAAATCCAAAATGACTATTATCACCAATTATCTCGTGAAAAATTCTTCAAGGAAATTGATCAAAACACGGAATACTTCCATGTGTCTACCTCTAATAGAAAAAGGTTAAATTTCATCCACTCCCTTCGTGAACCCTCTGGAATTTGGGCTTCTGGAAGAGATCAAATCAACTTCCTACTTATTAATCATTTCTCTCAAATTGTAAAACTCAGTTTTGCTCCTATAATCATTCCTTATCCGGTTTCATTTCCTTGTCTATTTATGAGGTTGAAAATTTATCTCTAGTCGAGATCCCCTACGAGGAAGAAATCTAGCAAACCCTATCAAAAATGAACCCTTGGGGCGCTCCGGGCGCTGACGGGTTTCAACCAGGGTTTCATTAAATCGAATTAGCAAATTTTAGGACCAGATATTATCTCGACGGTACAAGACTTCTTTAATTCTGTACATCTCCCGCCTGAACTCAATTCCAACTTTATATCTTTAATTCCTAAAATTTATTTTCCTCAAACGCATTCGGATTTTAGGCCGATAAGTCTTAATAACTCGATTTATAAAATTATCTCCAAAATTATTTCGAACAGACTCAACCCCATTCTAGCCAAGATTAATTCCCTGAATCAATCTGCTTTCCTACTGATAATATTATAATTTTCTATGAACTCCTTCACTCCATGAAATATCAAAAGCTAAAAAGGTTTCCTCGCTCTTAATTTAGAATTATCTAAAGTATTTGATCGAGTGAAGTGGCCTTTTATAGAACAAGCACTCCTAGCTTTTGGTTTTGATAAGTCATGGGTAAACCTCATTGTGCCATGCATATATACAACTTCTTTCTCCATCCTGCTTAACGGATCTCCTGGACCCAATTTCTCCATATCCAGAGGGCTTAGACAAGGAGATCCTCTTTCCCCTTACTTGTTCCTTATTTACATGGGAATTATATCAAGGCTTTTATCCAAATCTATATCTGAAAAAAAGATTTCATGAAAAACAATCAATAAATTATCACCCACGATATCCCATCTTTTCTTTGCAGACGACTGCTTCCTTTTCATTAGGGCTGATCTTGGAGAAGCTAAAAATTTCTTAGATATTCTCTCAAAATTCGGAGACATTACGGGGCAAATGGTCAACCTTCAAAAATCAGGAATTTATTTTATCCCTCGAATTCATCCCAAACATGGCAAAATAATAGCTATTTTTTTAAAAGTCCCGTTAATGACTAAAAATGATTTTTATTTAGGAACTCCGTTCTTTTTTGATAGAAATCGCAAAGAAAACTTTGAACCTCTTCTTCGGAGATATTATACCTTTCTACAAGGCTGTAAATCGAAACTTTTATCTCAAGCGGGGAGAACATTATTAATTCAATATATTCATTAATCATATCCCACTTATCAAATGCAATTCCTTGCTCTTTAAAAGCCACCCTGGATCAACTAGATCGAATTCAACGTGATTTTTGGTGGAATAAAGATAAATCCAAGGGAAAAGATAGATATTTTAAAGCCTGGAAAAACATTTGTAAACCTAAATCTCAGGGTGGTCTTGGAATTAAAAACCCTCACCAGTTTAATGTCGCATTGCTAACTAAACTGGCAAGCCGCCTAATTCAAGAACCATATCAGCTTTGAGCGCATCTCTTAAAGGTGAAATATTTCCCTTATTCCCACCTAATTTTAGAAACAAAAAAAAATCAAACCTTTCCTGGATCAGAACAAGTATTCAAAAAGGCTTAGCGCTTATTAAAGATAATTTCATTTGGCAAGTCAGGGACGGTAAATCTACTAAGATTTGGAATAACATCTGGAATCATAACTCTTCCGGCATTAATAAACCTTCGGTTGAAGATGAAACAATTCCAAAGTTTGTCCACGAATCGATCAGCCCCCCGTAAGGTAATTTGGAGAATTCAAAAATGGATAAGCTTTTCCATCCAGAAGTCAATACAAAAATTCTAACTATTACTCCTCAGATTAAGAAAGCGAACGCCATCAGATGGAAGCACCACCAGTCAGGCATTTTTTCAGTCAAAAATGTACACAACTTCCCTGTATCACAATCACCAAATAAAAATAAAAATTTCCCCTAGGAAAAAATATGAAATATCCAAGTTGTCCCGAATATCAAATTATTCATTTAAAAATTGGTGCAAAGAGCTCTCCCAACTTCTAGAAGATTGCAAACCCATGTACCGGCTATTTCTCAGGAGTTTTCTATGTGCAACTCTCAAAACCAGGAAACGGAATATCATGTTTTCCTAGATTGCCCTTTTGCCAGAGCAATTTGGTTCTCTCTTTCCTTAACCTTTATGACTTATATATCTCCTACAGGGTCAATAAGTGATTGGGTAGAGGGTTGGATTTCTTCTCCAACATACTCTCCCATCTCTAATAACATTGCTATGATTTTATGGTTTATTTGGAAACGAAGGTGATCAGTAATCTTTAAAAAGATAGATCCCAACCCGAAACTACTATTGGACCAAATTAGAGATTATATCTAAGCTTATTCTTCTTCAATTGCTACCTCCCAAACCATAAAGTCCATCCCCACAGGTGAATTTAAATCCCAGTGGCCAACATGGGATACAATTTGAATTATGTTTATAGATGCTTCTTTCATGAAGACAGATTGTTCGATAGGATATGCTTTCCTTCTCTACTCGGTAGACAAATAATCTTTCATACATATTGAAGCAGGATCTAGTTGGGCCTCCTCAGCTTTACAAGCAAAAGCCAATGCTTTGTGGGCCGCAAGCAACTAGCTAAATAATAATATTCTCTCAAGTGTTTCTATAGCATCAGATTGCAAACAACTGGTGGATATTTTAATAATAAAGAAACAAAGGCTCCATGGCAAGAAGAAAAAAAATTAGACAAAGCCGCGTTGATCTTGGCTAATCTTCCTCAAGCAAAGGTAAAGTTTATTAACAAGAAACACAACACAGTTGTTGATTCAACATCAAAGGCGGTAAGGATTTAAAGTCTACAACATATGTCAGCAAATTTCCAGCAACAAGCTCAATAATCTTCTATTTTATGTAGCAAATTTGTAAAAAAAAAAATTGATACTATCTTGTATTACATTTCTTGATTTAATAAAATTATCTTTTCCATCAAAAGAAAAAGAGAAATCTGTAACACAAATCAGTATGACAAAAAAGTTTAGTAACAGTTAAATTTGTCATAACTTGACTGTTAATCAAAAAAATATTATGGCTCCATCCTTGCCGTAGAAGATAAATGTGATAAGAATTTGAAGATCAGATTCAAAGGAAAAAAAAAGTGAAATATAAAATAAATGCAAATAAAAGAGAGATTCATGATAGCTTATTTTATTTTAATTTTTAATTTCTCCAATTCCCCGTTGAAATATAATTACAATTTTTAAATTATAAAAACCAATAAGAATGGGAGGAATGTGCACCCTTGATTTAATGGTGGTGCACAAAATTGCACTGTCTAAAGTGAGGTAACATTTCGATTTTGAAACTATTAAGCCAGGGGAGTGAGAGATACAAAGTAGTACTGATCAGTGTAGTTAATTTCGGCCGGTACGACTAAAATATTGTTGGAAGAATTGCTGATTTTTCACACCTGCAAAACAAAATGAGAGATTGAACTCCCTATCAATCTCTCACGCACACAATGAGAGATTGAACACTCCACTTTTTCTAATCTTGCTCAGAACCTTAGTTTTCTTGATTAACAGTTTTTTCCAAAAACAAAGAAAAACTTCTGTTAACCTTTTGTTTATCTAACTCGTTTTTTTATTGCCCTAAAAAGAAAATCAAACGAATCAATTTTTAATTATTACAATTGATGGAGAATTAATGTATACCATAAAAACAGCTCAAAACGTATAAAACATTAACCAAAATTATTTCAATTAAGATACGTAATTAAGGGCATTAAAACGTAATTGAAAAAATATTTTCAAATTTTAAAAATTAAATTTGAATTTCAAGAGACCTCCCAAGACCCCGCTCCCGGACTAATGTTATACACGTACGGGTACGTGCACATCTACACTCAATTAGTAGGGGAGATGGTTTGAACTTGTGACCTACCTTAGGAGGTCCAAAATCCTTTACCACTAGACTAGAGATTGTATGTTGATATAAATACAAGAGAAAATTGTTTTAAACATATATCCCAACAATCCCCCACTTATATTTTTAAAAATCATTGAGCAAGATCCGTACAGTTATGTGCATAAGCAAAGGTATCTTTCGATTTTGAACCTTTACTCAGTATTAAGTTCTTTAAACTCTGACATAAAGTGAACATATGTCTTTGAACTCTATGGAGAGAACAGATTACTTAAAACACACACAATTATACTAAGAGTAAAGTCATAATGCCAGCACATTACGGCATTGTGCTTATCCCAGTTTTAATGAATGACCTAGAGAACTGCCCATGTTCTCATAGAAAGCGGTCACACTTTCACATTCACATAGGTGAGTCTATCAAAGGTACTCCTGTAGCTTGGTACCCCAATCTAAATAGATCTATTGGACAACATTAAGAGTTAAAGAACTCAACCTTAACTCGCTTCAGGATATCATGCCATGGGAAAGATGCATGATTCTATATCCATATCATTTGTGAATCTTTATTCCCTTTGAACCTATTTCTAGGTGGGTATCCATCACAAAATGACTCAATTTCTAATGGGCAAAAGTCCCATGCCTTTAGAGGTAGTTAATACCTTTTCTCTAGCTAATCCTTTCGTCAAATGATCAGCTAAGTTATATTCAGTCCTAACATGATCCACACGTACAACACTAGTTGTGAGAAATTCTCTAACTGTGCTGTGCTTTCGACGCAATTGTCGATTTTTACCGTTATAATAACAGTTCTGTACTTTTGCAATAGCCGCGGTACTATCGCAGTGGATTATGATAGCTGGTATCGGTCTATCCCATACAGGAATATCAGAAATCAAGTTTCCCAACCATCCTGCTTCTTCACTAGCTACTGCTAGTGCTATCAATTCAGACTCCATCGTAGATTAAGCTAGAATTGTCTGTTTCTTTGACTTCCAAGAGATAACGCCTCCAGCGATATTAAACAAATATCCACTGGTGGCTTTGGAGTCATCTGAAAGGGCATTCCAATCAGCATCGCAATATCCTTCAAGGACTGCGGGAAACCTCTTATAATGTAATCCTAGGTTAACGATCTTTTTAAGATACCGCATAACCCTCTCAACTGCATTCCAGTGCTCCAAACCAGGACAACTGGTAAACCTTCATAAAACCCCCACTGCATACGCAATATCTGGTCTTGTACAATCAGTTGCATAACGAAGACTACCAATTATACTAGCATATTCAGATTGTCTAATGCTATCACCAGTATTCTTAAACAGTTTAACACTAGAATCAAAAGGAGTACTCACAGGTTTATAATCAAAATAATTGTACTTCTTTAAAATCTTTTCAATATAATGAGATTGATCTAAAGAAATACCATCATCATTTCTAGTAATATTGATTCCCATAATTACACTAGCTTCACCTAAATCTTTCATTTCAAAGTTAGAGTTAAGCATATTCTTAGTTTCTTCAACCTCAGACAAGTTAGAACCAAAAATTAGCAAATCATCTACATACAAACAAGTCATGATGCATGCATTGTTTTCAAACTTATAGTATATGCATTTATCACTTTCATTAATTCTGAAACCATGTGAAATCATCAAATTATCAAATTTCTCATGCCACTGCTTAGGAGCTTGTTTCAAACCATAAAGTGACTTAACTAACTTACATACTTTTTGTTCTTGACCAGGAATAACAAAACCTTCAGGTTGGTCCATATAAATCTCCTCTTCTAACTCACCATTCAAGAAAGCTGTTTTAACATCCATTTGATGAACAACAAGATTATGCACAGCAGCAACAACAATCAAAACACGAATAGAAGTCAATCTAGTAACAGGAGAATAAGTATCAAAGAAGTCTAAATTTTCTCTTTGTCTAAATCCTTTAGCTACCAACCTATCTTTGTATTTTCCTACCGAGCCATCAGGATTCAACTTCCTTTTAAGTACCCATTTACAACCTATTGGTTTGCAACCAGGAGGTAAATATGCTAAGTGCCAAGTTCCATTAAAATTATGAGAGTCCATTTCATTGTCTATTGCTTCCTGCCAAAAACTAGAATCTAGAGAATTAAGTGTCTCTTGAAGACTAGAAGGGTCGTCCTCTATTGTATAGGCAAAAAAGTCAGGACCATAGTCCTTCTCAGTCCTAGCTCTTTTGCTACGCCTGAGTTCAACTTCACTGTCCCTAGTTTCTTCAATTCTAGGTTCTTTTATTCTAAGTTCAGAACTTGTACTAGGTGCAACATAGGTACAGAACCCCCACTATTTCTAGATTTAAAGAGAAATCTATCTTCAAAGAAATCTGCATCAATAGACTCAATAATAACCTTATTGTTAAGATCAAAAAATCTATAAGCTTTACTGTTTTGAGCATACCCAACAAAAACACATTCATAAGATTTACTAGATAACTTTTGATCTATTTGGATCAGGAATACGAACATAAGCTAAACAACCCCATACTCTGAAATAAGAAACATTTGGTTTTCTTTTTTTCCAAAGTTCATATGGAGAAATTTTGTTTTTGAATTTGTAACACGATTTAAAACATAACAAACAGTCAACAAAATTTCTCCCCACCAGTGAGAGGCAGCACTAGAACTAAGTAAACATGCAGTCACAAGAGTAGTAAAAGTACGATTTTTTCTTTCAGCTTTTCCATTCATTTCAGGGTTATAAGGAGCAGTTTTTTCATGTATAATTCCAGAAGATTCATAAATTTTAGTAAAAGGTTTAGAATCATATTCAGTGCCTCTATCACTAAGAAATCTCTTAATTTTCCTACCAAATTGATTTTCCACTTCAGCAATAAAAACTTTAAATTTTTCAATAGCTTCATTCTTATGACTTAGCAAGTAGTATAATTAGAAAAATCATCAATAAACGTCATGAGATATCTTTTTCCATTTCTAGTTAATACACCTTCAAATTCACATAAATCAGAATGCACTAACTCTAAAGGTCCAGATTCTCTAATAACAGATTTATGGGAACTCTTGGTTATTTTTGCTTGACTACAGAATTCACATTTTTCAAAGTCATGCACGGATAGTTTAGGAATAAGACCTAACTTGCTCATGGTATCTACTGATCTATTGTTCACATGACAAAATCTAGCATGCCAAACATTAAAAGTACACACCATATAAGAAGAAAATACAATTTTATTCATTTCAATATAAGCTTAAACATTCCATCAGTAGCATAACCTTTTCCTACAAAACATTCTATTTTTAGTAATTGTGTAAAGATCAGATCCAATAGTTTGATACAATCCAACTTTGTTGAGAAGATAGCCGGAAACAAGGTTCTTTCTCATTTCTGGAGTGTGAAGGACATCTTTTAGCATAAGTGTCCGTCCAGAAGTAAACTTCAGTTCTACCGTACCAGAACCTTTCACAATAGTGGTGTGAGAGTCTCCCAACAACACTTTCTTATCCTTGATTTCTGTATAGCTCTTAAACAGGGACCTATCAAAACAACAATGACGCGAAGCACCACTGTCTATCCACCACCCATCGGATCCACCAACCATATAAAACTTTGGGTCTGAAACCATGACAACTATAACGCTTTCAACAGCATTAGCTTGTGCGCTATTTTTGCCTTTGTTATTTCTGCAATTCCGAGCCATATGGCCTGGTTTACCACATGCATAACAATTAAAATCAGAATTAGAATTCTGTTCATTTCTTGATGGGGGTTGGTTCTTGTATTGATTAGGTTTTCCTTTCTTTTGGTTCTGGTCAGGTTTCATAATCTTTTTCTTAGGTTTCAAACTCGCTTGAGTATGGCTTTTATTGTTTGAAACAATAAGAACCTCTTCTTTTTTATCTTGTTTTCGTGCCTCTTCTTCAACCCTGATTTTAACAATTAAACTTTCCAGAGAAAATTCCTTAGTTTTATGACGCAAAGAATTACGATAATCTTTCCAAGTGGGAGGCAACTTATCAATCATTACAGCTACTTGAAATTGTTCATCGATTTTCATACCTTCAGTTAGAATTTCATGAGCTATTTTCTGAAGTTCATGAGCTTGAACAACAACCGATTTTTCATCCACCATTTGGTATTTCATGTAGCGGCTTACAACATATTTCTTCGATCCGGCTTCCTAAGTATCATACTTTTTCTGTAAAGCATCTCACACATCTTTAGCAGAATCAAATGTGGAGTAATATTCATACAAATCATCAGATAAAGCATTAAGGATATAGTTTTTGCAATCAAAATCATCATCAACCCATTTTTCATAGGCTTTTTGTTTTTCTTCAGCAGTTTGTATCACAATAGGTTCTTCAGTCGTTTGCGGAGTTGCACTTGCAGTAGGTTCATCTTTTGATTAAGCTGGTTTACAGGAGGTCACCATCATGTGCAGCTTCATCAGTTTGAGATAAAAGAACATCTTTTGTTTCCATCTTCTTAAGTGAAGTCCTTCAAACTTGAAAGGCTTATTGATATCAGCAACAATTTTCTTATCAGTCTCCATGGCAGAAAATCCATCTTAAAATTGTTGGAAGAATTGCTGTTTTTTCACACCTGCAAAACAAAGATTAAGCACAAAACAAAAGAAGACGGATGAGTCACAACCAGGTCGCTCTCTTTAAGACGTTTCGTGGCTCTGCCTTGAGTTTGTGCAAGCAGTTCTTTCTTCGTCACAACGTCCCCAGGATGAAACAGCCGAGAAAAGAAACTCCCTATCAATCTCTCACGCACACAATGAGAGATTGAACACTCCACTCTTTCTAATCTTGCTCAGAACCTTAGTTTTCTTGATTAACAGTTTTCTCCAAAAAACAAAGAAAAACTTCTGTTAACCTTTTGTTTATCTAACTCGTTTTCTTATTGCCCCAGAAAGAAAATCAAACGAATCAATTTTTAATTATTACATTGATGGAGAATTAATGTATACCATAAAAACAGCTCAAAACGTATAAAACATTAACCAAAATTATTTCAATTAAGATACGTAATTAAGGGCATTAAAACGTAATTGGAAAAATATTTTCAAATTTCAAAAATTAAATTTGAATTTTAAGAGACCTCCCAAGACCCCCAAGGCCCCGCTCCCGGACTAATGTTATACACGTACGGGTAAGTTTCATCTTTTTTTTTGCGTCAACTTTTTCACTCTTCCAATCTAAATTCCCTTTTTTTAGTCATAGTATCATACTTTCGGCCTAGAGAGAGAAGCTGGCAGGGGTTCATAACCATTATATTACGATCTGGAGATACTTCTCTTTGTGCTTTTCTTTTATATTGCATTGAAACCTTCAACTTATTATTTGTGTTGCTTGCAGAATACTTACCCATGGATATGATCTAACGAGGAACAAGGCTCCAGATTGATGAACAACCATATAATTTAGTTCTGTGTTGTGATTCTTAAAATATTAGTCTGCGGTATATGCTCCCATCACATTATTGTTGCTCTACCGTGAAAGAGGTATTAATGATTCAATGTTCAGTTATGAGATAACTACATTTGAGAGCTGTACCCCATTCTGTTTTCGGTATTTCATATGAACTTTTATTGAGTTGGGAACTCTATATATATTATAAACTGTATATAGCATATGGCTTACTGTTGTATAGAAGTCTACTAATATTTGAATGCACAGTCTGACACGTGTCATGTCTTTCAGATCCTTGAAGGTGGGATTTGGCTATTTTGGGGTTTCTTTTTATGTAATGAAACTCTTCACCATTGCTTTTATTAAGTTCAAGCCATTGAGTGTGTAAGTTTTTCCACTTCATGAAGTTATATACTAACTCGAGAAAATATCTACTTTTTGTGATCATAGGGCGTGTGCTAAAAGCATATAACTCTTTCTTCTTCTTTTTTTTAAATGCGGTGGTCGTTCGGTGTGAAATTTAGATGGTCATGCAAATTTCTTCTTCTCAATCTTCATTCTATGTATGGTTTATCTGGCAGTTTTTGTAGTAAAAGACGATCCATATTCATCTGAAGGTCAAGATATTGGAAGTACTTTGAATTTTCCGGTCCTTCGAGAACCATGGGTTGTCTTCAACAGGTTACTCCTTATCCTCTATTTCTAACTATTTTATAATCTTAAGCTTGCCAAAGAATCAAATTATTTTCTTTTAGTTTTACTGACCTTTGAGAAATTTACGGTCCTGAACTAACTTACTAGGCCAAGCTGAAGCTGCACATAATCTATACTAAGATTATTCAAAAATTGTTCAAGCCATGTATACAGATTGTTGTTGGAAACTACCAGACGCTTAGCTTCCTGTAGACTGTATACGGGGTTGACCTGTAACTCATTTGGAACTAGCACTTACCTAATGTACTAATTTGATTGTACTAATATGATGATGTATAGTTGTAGAGATGAGTTACAATGATCAAAATTAAAATTATGTGCAAACTAGATGATGATCTGCTTTTGTAGTGACTCTAAGTAATATATGGAATTGGGTTTTACAAGGTGTCCCTGTTGAATTATGGTAGTGTATGGTGGTAAGATGAGTAATTAGTAAAAAAGTATGGATGTTTTTATTGATGTTTAATTAGAGGAAACACACAGTGAACAGAGATGATGTTTGCAGATTTAAATGGGAGATGGAACATGGCGGGGAGGTGTTAGTTGATTGCTGACATATTTTCAAGTTTTTGGTGTAAGTATTTGAATTTTAATCAGTAAATTTGCAAGTCCAAGTCAACCTGTTACAGAAACATATGCTGTAATTGGAATGAGTTATCAAATATGTAAACATCATAAGCATATGTGATATCTCAAGTATTGCTTTTATTAGGAACTTAACCGTTCAGACATCATTTGTTTTTGTCTAACCCAAGTATGTAAACATCATAAACAGATAATCTACAGTTGTTGAGATAAATCAAATCTTTCTGGGTTTCTTGGTGACATTGGGCGTTGCAGTTTCGACCCACTTGGACTTGCCGATGATCCAGAGGCTTTTGCCGAGGTGAAGGCGAAGGAGATGACGAATGAAAGATTGGCAATGTTTTCCATGTTTGGATATACTTCCTTCAAGCAATTGTGTCCGGTAAAGGACCTCTGAAGAACTTGGATGATCATCTTGCTGATCCTGTTAGCAGCAACGCTTGGGCTTTCACCACAAATTTTGCCCTTGGAAAGTGAATGTAGAGGCTATGTAAAATAAAAAAATCTAGCTAGCATCACTCATTCGTGACTTGGGTTGTTCTGATGTAATTTTTCCCTTGGAAAGTGAATATAGAGGCTATGTAAGATATATCAGTGCATTTCTTTGATTATATCATCTTCGACGGGAAATAATTTATATGATTTGTACTAATCAGAGCCATCAATCTATTTTATATTAATGTCATTTATATTTTTAGTGTCTCTAATATTAAATATTGACACAGCTATATAGTAAGTCTGGTTTTTCATTTAATTATAGAGAGTTGAAGCCTGGAGAAGCAATTGAGTTGGCCGCTTGATTCTTAATACAAATACATGATTCTGAAAAAAGATATATCAGTGCATTTCTTTGATTACATCATCTTTGACGGAAGGCATTTTATATGCTTTGCACTATTTAGAGCTAACAATCTATTTTATATTAATGTCATTTATTTATTTTTAGTGTCTCTAATATCAAATATGGATATGACTATATAATGAGAGAGATTTCTCACTTAACTACGGGGAGTTTAAGCCTGGAGGAGCAATTGATTTCATCGATGGATTTTTAACATAAGTATATGATTTTTGAAGAAAGATATATCAGTATTTCCTTGACTAAAACATTTTCAACAAGAAGCACTTCATATGCTTTGCATTATTTAGAGATGACAATCTATTTTATATTAATGTCATTTATTTATTTTAGTGTCTTTAATATCAAATATTGATTTAACTATATAGTGAGTATCATTTTATGTTTAACTACAAAGAGTTTGAGCCTCGAGGAATATTTGAGTTTGCCGCTTGATTCTTAACGCAAGTCTATGATTTCTGGAGAAAGATATATCAGTGATATTTCCTTGATTACATCATCTTTGATAGGAAGCACTTAATATGCTTTGCATTATTTAGAGTTCGCAATATATTTTATATTAATGTCATTTTTATTTCAGTGTCTTTAATATCAAATATTGATATAACTATATAGTGAGTATTATTTTGCGTTTAACTACAGAGAATTGGAGCCTGGAGGAGCATTAAAGTTGGCCACTTGATTCTTAATACAAATATATGATTTCTGAAGAAAGATACATCAGTGCATTTCGTTGATTACATCATCTTCGACGGGAAACACTTTATATGTTTTGCATTATTTAGAGCTGGCAATCTATTTTATATTAATATCATTTATTTTTTTAGTGTCTACAATATTGTATATTGATACAACTATAGTGAATGTGATTTTCATTTAACTATATTGAGTTCGAGTCTGAAGAAGCAGTTGAGTTGGCCGAACTGGAAGCCATTGCTGAGGTTTTGAGGTAGAAAATTATTTTAACTTTGGTTCTTTAGTTTTAAGTTGCAAAAATTGATTAACCAAGATATGTTGGATAACTATTCCAAAATCTATCAAGATTAAGGGTAGTGGTAGTGCTACTTTGAGTAGCACACTTCAAATATAGACTTACCAGTTATCCTTAGAGTACTGATTTTGGCAATTTCATGAACTACTTACTGATTTCAAGGTTGGTATAATTTTTCAAATTTGTTTTTAAAAATATTTCTTAATATCCAACACTTAAAACAGTATGTAATCGGTGAATTTGGTTCAAATTGTTGATCTTCTAAATGATAATTGGTGTTTTCGTTATACATTGTTGTTAATTGGGACCCATTTTGGGACGAGTATGGGACGAAGCCCCGCCTAATCAAATGGGGGTCAATCCTTAACAAAGAACATACCAAGATACTATATAAGGAAGACCTCAAAAGAAAGTACAGTAGTATAGACATCGACAATGAATATGGAGGTGAAATAAAGGGATCCTGACATACCACCGTTAGTCAAGACAGATGAAGATGGTAATGAAATGTTGACTTATAAATAACGATTATAGATAAGGGGAATATTTATTTTTATTATATCTTAGATTTTAATCAATTTTAGTACTCCCTCCGTCATAGTTTAAGTGCTATATTAGGGATTTGCACAAAAATTAATAAATACGTAGAGAACATT
Source organism: Papaver californicum (assembly GCA_023531435.1). NCBI lineage: Eukaryota > Viridiplantae > Streptophyta > Magnoliopsida > Ranunculales > Papaveraceae > Papaver > Papaver californicum. The sequence goes on from JAJJMC010003991.1 coordinate 12,517,309, forward strand.
CTTTTTTCCACAAATATCCTAGACTAGTATTTATGTTCCTAGTTTTCCTCCATCCTAGTTTTTAGTTCCTAACTTGGAACAAATAAAAATTCTCTAATATATAGAGAGTACTAGTATTTAAGAGTGTGTCTAGCAAGTTGAACTACACAATTCTCTATGTTAGAGCCTGATTCCAAGTTAAAGAAAAAATATAAAAAAAATATGAACTATAGCAAGTAAACTAGGACAAAAAAAACCTATATAATAACTAAACCAGGACGGAGGGAGTATGTGTTATTTGGAGTCTTACCTATTTTACTTTTAATATTACTTAGTTTTATAAGTTTCATTTTAATTTTTGTTATTCGCGTAAAACTAAAATTTCAAATATTAGCTATTTAATAAGGTTTACATGTATTAGCTTTATTTAGTTACATAGATTTTCATTTTAATTATTAATCTATTGGATACTAATTATACATTAGTTTATTGGAACTCTTATTAGAACGATGCGGGCGAAGCCCCGCCTCAACAGACATAAGTAAACACTGTAAACCATTTGCATCGGACCCGGTGCATAGACGATGACCATGATCGTGAATTGGACGAAAGGGATCCTGACATGCCACCGTTAGTCAAAATAGATGAAGATAGCATTGAAGTGTTTACATACGAATATGGATTACAGATAGGCCAAATACTATTTTTAATTTATGAGATTTCAATCAAGTTAATACTTAGTATTTAAAGTTTAAACTATTTTATTTTTGAGATTATTTAATTCTATTTATTTTCATTTTTTTATTTTTGAGATTACTTAATTCTATTTATTTTCATTTTTTTAAAATTAATTATTGCTTTCTTAGATATGAAATTAATTTTTAAATTCATGTGAGATCTTTAGATTATAATAATGATATTATATTTGATTATTAGAAATTTTTAATTACATGGTTTTTATTGTAAGGTTAATTTGTTAGATAATAATCTTTTATGATAGTTTATTAGAACTTTCATTAGGACCGGTGTGAGGCGAAGCCCCCCCTAAATGAACATGAAACATTTGTGTAAAAAATTCTATCGGTCCCGGTGTATAATACGGGTTAAAAACTAGTTAATCATAAATCTCTCTTCATACATAATAATATTGGTAAATAAAAATAAATCAGTTAATCAAATGCTATTTTATAATTATTAAAAAATAATGAACACCTTAAACACACGAATAACACATCATCTAACCCTTATAATCTGTTTGGATACCATTTAAAAAATTATTTTTTATCTTTTAAAAGTAAAAAAATATCAAAAATTAGTTTGAGTATCCAATTTTAAAATAATTTCTAAAGATAAAAAAAAAAATTAACTTTTTACTTACTACTTCGGCTTCTGTATCTAAACACCCTAGTGATGTATAAATAAGAAATAGGTTTGAACATTAGAACTTCGACAGCGTCACCACTCCCACGATCCCTCTTTCTGTGTACGAGAAGATCCACATGTTTTTTAGCTTGTTTTTTAAGATGATCTTGTTGTTAGAAACTAAACAAACATTCAATGCAGCAGCAAAAGAAAAGCAATCATGTAAAAAAACTATCAAAATTAGAGGGATCGAGGAAGAGAAGTAGAAAGAGAGAGAGGAGCCTGGGAAGAGGCAGTGCATGGGAAGAGCAGCCAACAAAATTTATATGTTGAGCGGTCCATTTCATGCTCAACCTCATCCCTGTCTCCATCCATATATGTGATATATCTCCTCTTTTAATTACTTACCTTTTGGCGCACCAATCCAATCCACCACTAAAAAAAGCTGCTGATGAAAACGTAGATCTCTAAATCCAAATCTGAATGTCATTTCTCATAGGCCATGATATCTATTTATAAAATTGCAATGGGCAGAAAATAACCGACAAGTGTAGTACTATTACCCGCCAAAAGAAAAACAAAGGCGTTTTGCTAGAAGAGGTAGTACACGTAGGGGTAGTGCAAAGTACTAATTACCAAAAAGATCCGATTTTGTCCTTGTACATTTTTGTACTACTACTAGCTTTTAGTAGCTGTACTGCTGTACTGCCGCCTAATCTCACCAACCCCAGTCGGTACAATACATCCAGACTTTCCTAATCATCCGTGTCTGACCTCAGTCATGCATTGCAAATTTGCAAACTTACGGATATATATGGAACTTACTCATGCGTTGCCATTCTATATCTTTACAGTAGTGCTTCGGAGTGCTCGTTGGCCACTCTCTTCAATAAAACAAGAGAAACAAGCACATTAACATGAATGTTCTAAAATTTTAATCGGGTTTGTAACTAATAATAACTCAATGATTGATTATGTGTTTATTGATGTCAATTTGTAATAATCTTTTCTCAAAAGTTCAAAATTGATGGATATTCCAACAATCATAACACTCAAAAATATTGTCCTTCCCATACTTTGCCTATATGAACCAAAGGGATGAGCAACAAAATGAGAGAAAATACACACGTAAAGATATATTGCGCGGGTGGACCCTACCGCTGCAGAGAGGGTCCCGGAGAATATATATTTGTACTATTGACGTTCTTGTTTTTTCTTAGCAAGGAGAGGTTCCGAAATGCTTCCCTGTTTAGCAGAAGTTGAATCGCCCTCGCTAGATTTCTTTGGACTTTGCCCTGGCTTGTTTTCACCACCACCCTGAAGATTAAGGGAAAAAGAAGATGTTATTCTCAATTCCTGATTTTAAGATTTTCTTGTGAAAATGGAGTAAGAAGCACAACTGGGGCAAACTTACTGCTGCTCCTTTGTTAGCGATCATCCGCCGGATGGATGGAATTCGTGCAACTGACGTAGCAGCAGCCACTACTGCAGCAACTCGTATTCTGAGAAATGAGATCAAACAAAACGTTGTAATATTTACAGGTAAACTTCAATAGCTCAACTCAAGAATCTCATCTTAATGCTGTACCTTTTGTGCACATCAACATATTCGTCTGTCTCATCTACTATCTCCTCCTGCCATTTGGTGATAGAAGGAACAATACATATTAGTTCAATTGGCACTTGGAAACCAGTAGAAATAAACTAATGGCACCATACCATGTACAGGCGCTTATGATGGGAATGACAGTGAGTCGTAAATGCTTAATTAAACGACATAGTGGAGTGACAGATGAGGGGATGCGGCAATATAAAAAATGGACCAAACAGCATTCATCAGTAGAGTTGGAGTAGAAAAGTCCAACGGCTCTATGGATTTACCTGAAGAAGTTCTTCAAATACATCCTCCAAAGTAATGATACCAATGACATCCCCATCTTCAGTGTCCTCAATTGAACTAGGCAGTCTGTAGGTTGTGACATCATTTTGTTGAAAAGAGATATGTGACTGGGTGCCGCTCGAGTTTGGAATCTTCTCAATGTCAATAATAGTGTTTTCTGATTCTTCATCCTGTCTGGGAAGTAGAGGAGTTGTTAATTTTAAAGCTGCAACATAATTTGTACTTGCTCCTTTAGACTTCACTACAGCTGCCATATGACTGCCTCCCTTCTGAAATTCATTAAGTATATCATAAAGAGGCATGTCTGAAGGAACCCTGGGAAAAATCAAGTACAAGTATAAATATGTGAGAAAGCAAGGAAAAAGAAACTAACTGTGAATGTTTGCCAGATATATTAAGCGAACCTAGGAATTCTCCTAATAGCAATGGCACTAACTGGGAGCTCTGTTTCAGCTCGTACCGTGAGAAGACTTTTAACCTAATCATACAAAAACAAGTCAAGAGTAATTAAGAAGAGTAATTACAATTCTGCAGTCAGCTTATAGTTCATATTGCCAAATACATTTATAATTAGCCGTGAGAGCATAGACTTATGCACCAACCAGTAGAAGTCCAATAATGTTTCGTGGATTTCCAGAATAGACAGGAACTCGACTGTGCCCCCGAGCAAGAATTTTCGCAATTGTTTCCCTGCATAAACAGCAAATAGATACTTTATGCATCACTGATGAATAGGAAGAATCTAACAAAATATCTATCGAAAGAAATATGCAAAGAGGGGAAATCTAGGCTAAACTCACCAATCCAGTTTTGAATCCAAATCCAATGAAAATGTTGAGTCGATAGGTGTCATAGCCTCCTCAGCAGTCTATTCACAAATATGAGAATTTTCTGTGTTCAGAATCCAACAGTAGCACATAATTCAGATCAAATTATTCTATTAATCAACAAGTTTTCTCGAAGATTAGCTACATGAATACATGGTTAGCACCAAATAACCAGATAATTTATCTACTGACATTTAGATGTCTCAAACAATAATTTTTAAGGATAAATCAAAGAAAGATCAGGCAGTAAAATGCAGCCTTCATAATCCCCTGAATTATTACAGTGCGTACCTTTTCAGTTAAATCCAATGCCCCAGCAATAATTGTTGTCTCATCGTGGGTTAGCTCACCCCCTTTACCAGCCTAAAAGAGAAAACAGAAAATACATTACACATGTAGTCTTTTACATGTCACATGTGCTTCAATACTTAAGAAGGGTTACCGGCTTACCGCTTGGCCGTGCATAGAGACAAGAGCTTTTAACTGTGCTCGCGGAAATAATGCATCATTATGTCCAAGTACACAATCTAAAACCTGAAGGTACATCAAAATGTAAGAATTTACTCCAATCTACAGAAACAAATTCTTGAGAGCTGAAACGTTAGATTAGCCAAATTACAAGCAAAATAAACAAACTAAAACACCATTAGAAATATCGTAAATGGTATGGTTAATGTAATCTGAACTACATAAATGGTAATTACCTTTGCAATCGGGTAAGCTATTGGAGTGCAAATTATCTTAAGAATACGTACAAGCCACACAAGATTTGCACCCACGGCTAGTCCATATCTTGTGCATATTGCTTGCGGAATGACCTGCCACAAAAGGGATCAGTAAATAAACTTACCGCTTTATTTTTCAACAAAAGAGGAAAATAAATCGCGTCCATCCTAAAAGCTCACTTTAAAGCTAAAGCAGAATGACTTAAAAAAAAACAACTAAAAAACTTACCTCTCCAAAGAATAGAACAAAAGTAACAGACAGCACAATAGCAACAATTGGGTTGAACATCTTATCAAGAAATATAGGAAGAGCCTGCACATAGCAAGTAATGAGATAGTGAGGACAATAACCATTGTTGTTTCTCACACTAGATGCAGCGAATTTCCTAAGCCAAATGCGGTGTACAGATAAATTACTTAAAATTTGGTAATTCTCTTCTTCTAATTTGATAGTTTTTACAATACCAATAGAAGTTTTGTTACTCATTAAAAAAAAAAGAAAAAAAAAGAACTGAAGGAACTCTAGTTACTTACTTCCATCGCACAGGCATTACATAAGAGCAAAGTCACAAGAAGCCGGTGTTGGTTTTGAACGACGGGTAAAATAGCAGCTGCATTAACATATTATAGTTAACCAAATTAACCTCATGGACAGTATTAATAGCTAGATATTGTGGTCCTCGAAGTTTAAGTACCAAATTCAACAAATTTTGAATTCTCCAAGTAAATTGCTCAAATTCAATCTGAAAGATAATATTGAAACAGCCCCATAACAAAAAAAATATCCAATCTTTTGAAACCTCAAGAAATCAAAAGTCAAAATTTCAATCAAGAACTTAAATTGAGAAGAAAAACACTATAACAGTAAGTTGAAAGAATTTGTACCTGCTTGTTTCTTCTCAGTAGGAGTACCACTTCTATGAAGAATTTCAAGCTCAACTAGACCAAGAGACATTAACCCCAAAGTTAAACCAGACATAATTCCAGCAAAAATAACAAGAAAACAGGAGATCCCAAGACAGGTAAACCACCAAAAACTTCCGAATTCAACCTCATTTCCTCTCAAACCAAAATCTCTTGTTATCCCTCTAGCTATTTCCAATGCATTACTCATCATCATCTTTTCTTTTCTCTTCCTCTCTGAACTACACTAGAGAAAGTAGGAGAGATAAAAGAGATAATTTATGGAATTGTTCTATAAAAGTTAATCTTGGAATCGTCATGTCTTGAACCAGAAGAAGAAAATATCACCTAAATCTTTTTATTTAACTTTTATAAGGGCCCGCCAAAATGGTGCTAATAATGGCTCCCACTTAGGTGAAACACATGTCGACTACGGTTAAGGGGTTACGTTGCATACGTGATACAAGTGATCAACTCAACCAGGGGTGAAACCAGAAAACTTTCTATGGAGAAGCAATATCTTGCTGGGAATAACAACTAAGTAAAAAAGGGTTTGGAAATCAAGTTTCTTAAAAAAATTAGGTTTGAGAGTCAGTTGGATAGGGGTACCAACTGCACATCCTTGTTATACACTGGCTCCGCCCCTGACTTCAACATGATAATTATTGTGTTATTGTGTTATTTTTTTATTTTTTTTGCAAATTGGACTATATTAAAGCTTAACTTAGGGTGTTAGGAAAACCACATACAACCGGAGTAGAGCCATCTAACGTAGAAGAGAAAATCTTCCTAGCATTAAAGTTATCTACATCTAAAACATGCTCAATACATTAAGGGGGTACAACCTCCCATTTAATGATGCAAAAGAAAATTTTAGCCTGTTTAGATAGAATGTCTGCTGTGTTGTTTGTTGTTCTTAGAACAAAATGAAAACCAGAAAAATTATTACACAAACTGACGATTCTTTTGGATTCTTCTAAGATAGATTGACTCTGCCAAGAAATCATAGTGTTTTTCATTAAGATAATCAAAAAATTATCTTGCAATCACCTTTTATGCTGAAATTGGAAAGATTCTCCTTTAGTGCCCATTGAGCTGCCTGCCAAACACTTATTGCCTATGCTTCTTCAGGTTCATCTGCTGAGGATGGTCCTGCTCTTCCTTTCCTGAAGTCACCTGCATCATCTCTAAGATTTAAGGCAAAACCAGAAGGGTTATCTTTAGTTGTCCGAGATGCATCCACATTGATTCTTATCTGGTCTTTCCTTGGAAGATTCCAATCTATTCCTTGGATTTGTAGCTTTTGTTTAGTTTTCATGTTGATACTATTATTTTGGTTACCTCTATCACAAAAATGAATGTGTCTTTGTATAACTAGAGATGTTTGAGAGGGTGAGCTTTGTTTATCCTGAAATACTCCGTTGTATCTTTCTTTCCAGATGAACCATATTTTGGTCATTGCTAGCTCTATGGATATTGTACTAATTTTATCTATCTATGTGGTACACATCTCTAAAAAAGATTTAGAGTTACAAACTGGCATTGAATGGGTTTGGGGAAATTGCCCATATGGCTTTAGCATAGTTGCATTGAAAAAACAGATGTTCTAATGTTTCATCTTCCTCACAACCGAAGAAGCATCTAGGGGAGACATCTATATTTATACTGAAAATTTTGAAGTTAGTAGAGACTGCATTCTGTAAACATTTCCAAATAAAGGTTTTGAGTTTTTGAGATACTTTCAATCTCCAGAAAGAAGTTTTTCCAAAATTTATCAGACAAATTAAGGTTGTTAGAGTTTATCCTTCTTTCATTTAATTTATCAAACATAGAGTTGACAGAGAATTCTCAATTTTTTGTCAGTAACCATCTAAGTTTGTCATGCTTCTGATCACTAGAATTGGATAAAAAAATTCTAATCTTACATATTCTTTCAGCAATATAAGGGGTAAATGAAGATACTATCAAAGATGTTTTACTATATTTTGTGTCAGGGTCTAAAATATCAGCTACAAGAGTTAAGGATTTGTTATTATCATTTCTAATTGACTAAGGTTATCCTCCATTCCTGGAATCCATTTGTCTTCCCAAATATTTATGTCCTTTCCATCTCCTACTTCCCAAATACTATTTTTTCTATAAGTGTTATACCTTTGCAGATACATTTCCAAGTCCAAGAACTAGCAGGAGAAGGTTTCACTCTTAGTGGAGATTTTTTCCTAAAATAAATTTGTTTGAGTTGAGATCCTCATAAGGAATTAGGTTCAGTTAACAATCTCCAATCTAGTTTAGCTATCATTGCAAGGTTAGTTTTATGGGTATCTTTAAAATCTAATCCTCCTTTATGAAGAGATTTACTAAGGTATTTCCAGGCTTTTGGATAATATCATTTTGAGTTAGTTTATTTACCCCACCAAAAATTTCTCCGTATAGCATTAATTTTATTTGTTATATTTTTAGGGATAACAAAACATCTCATTTGGTAGATAGGCATACTGGCCAGGACTGAATTATTGAGGGTCATTTTACTATACTGGGGAAGTATTTTGCTTTTCTAACTCTGAGCTCTCTGTTCCATCTTTTCTATTGTTGTTCAGAAGTTTTTATTTTTGATCTATCTATGAATAATGGAGTACCAAGATAAGAGTCTTTTAGATCTATCTTTTTAATTTTTAATATTTTGACATCATTATTTGATGTTTTGGTTGAATTTTTTACTAAAAAACAGTCCTGATTTATCAAAGTTTATTAGTTGTCATGAAGCTTTGCTGAACATTTTAATGGATTTTAGGAGATTCTTACATTCCACTAAGTCATCCCTAACAAAGATCAGACAATCATCTGCAAAGAACAAATGAGATATGAGTTTATTTTTAGGGATTATTTTAACCCCATGAAGAAGCTTGTCATTTTCTTGTTTGAGGAGAAATCTAGAGAAAATTTCCATGCAAATAATAAAGAGATAAGGAGAAAGAGGATCTCCTTATCTCAATCATTTAGAGGGATGAAAGGATGATCCTGGAGACCCATTAAGGAGGACAACTAAAGAAGAAGAGGCAATGTATTGGTTAATTAAATTACAGAATTGCTTATTAAAAACAAAAGAGGACAAATATTTAAAAGAAAGTCCCAATTGACCATGTCAAAAGCCTTAGACACGTCAATTTTGATTCCTAAACCTCCTGTTTTAGGTTTTTTCTTTTTAAAAGAGTGAATTATTTCTTGAGCTATTATGATGTTATCAGAAAATTTTCTTTTGGATAAAAAAGCTGATTGAAAATGAGAAAATATGTTATCTAAAATAAAGGTTTGATTCTATTAGCTAGAATTTTTGCAATTATTTTATAGGAAATGTTGCAATTGCCCATAGGTATAAATTGACTAGGGTTTTTAGGATGCCTTGATTTAGGAATCAGAAATAGAAATGTCTTATTAACTCAGGGTGAAGAAAGCCAGATTGGAAGAATTTTTGAATTATCAGGATAACCTGATCCCCTACTGTATCTCAGTTTTGTTTGAAGCAACTATTATCAAGTCCAGGAGCTTGTTTGGTTTCATTAATATATTATCATTTTCTTCCTCAGAAATTACAGGTTTGATATTATTAAAAATAGTTTCATGATAAGAGTTGTCTATTGGATCAACAATAAATAGATTTTTAAAGTAATCATTTAAAATATAATCAATTTCTTTCCTATTGAAAGTGACTTCAGCATTGCTATTTTCCAAACTCTTCAATTTTCTTCTTATGAGAGTAACAATATGAAAATATTTGGTGTTTTTCTCTCCTAGATTAATTATATGATCTTTAGATTGTTGTTTGGCAATTTCTTCTTGGGTTTTATAAAGTTTTTCAAGTTCAGTCAACTTAGTTTGGATTTGTTCTTCATTCCTATAAATATTTGAGTTTGTATTCATATATCAATTTGTCTTAGTAAAGTTCTTATTCATTTTTCTGGAAGACCAATTTTTTTCCCACTCTATGAGAAAAGAACCCAAATTCTTACGATTAAGCACTAGAGAATTTGCAGGATTATCTATTAATATTATTTTCCAATTTTGGTTTATAACTGGAATACAAGAATCTTCTTTATACCAAGTATCATAATATTTAAAAGTCCAGCATATTTTTTCATAAACATTATTTAAAGTCAACAGAATAGGGCAATGATCAGATCCTACTTCAACCAAATGTTTAACTGAGGCATTAGGAAATTGCAGATTCCAGTTAGCATTAGCAGCTGCTCTGTCTAATTTTTCCTGAATATTAGCTGAATCTTTCCTATGATTGTTCCAAGTGAAATCCTGGCCAGAAAAGCCAAGGTCTATTTAGCTTGCTTTGAAGAATGCTCTGGTAGTATTCACAATCCTTTAGGTTAAAAGGAAAGCCTCCTAATTTTTCAGATTGGTTGAATATCATGTTCATATCCCCTATAAGTACCCAAGGGATTGCAGAGTTGTTAACTTGATCTGCAATTTGGTCTATGAAATTCCAAGCAATATTCTTATTTGAGGGATAAGGACTACCATTGTTGATGGTGGATTTTTGACAAGGGAGAAAATTGTAATATTGCCTCTGCTCAGCTGCAGAGACATAAAATGAATATATATATATATATATATAAACGTTCTGACCCGGAATTAGAATTATGGATATGTACTTCTATCTTACATTCCGCGAGAGAATTGAGAATGTGTATTCAGCTCATGGATACATTATCCCTGTAGCTCTTTTTATACATGTATGCGCCTCCAAAATTTCAGGGCTTTACCCGGCTAAACCCTCGTTATTTCATGTGCGTCCATGCAAACTACCTGCATTAATCAGACCACACTTATTATACAAAATTACGAACATTCAGAAAGGATGCTATGCCATTTCTAAATAAAAACGTTAATTAGATGCATACAATCTAAATGCAGAGTCGCATCGAACAACATCTCAAGTTGCAAGCTTCCACGACTGAATTCCTTGAATATGTTCTGTATGCACTGCATAAAAGCCAAGCATAACACCAACACTAAATCTCATGCGTCTGAGAAGCCCTAGCAAGCCCTAACCATGCTCTTAGCACTATCTCATACGCCAACACCATTCGCCAACACTTAGCACCAGCGCTAGCGCCAAGGCCAGCACCAGTGCTGGCATTTCTAGTGCTAGCGCCATCTTTACCTGCTACACCTCTTGATGTCGCACCATTCCATGCTTGCTCGTGTAAGCGTCATCCTTTTCTTCTATCGTCATCACCTAGGCCACAGCCACCAGCATATGCTAGCAACACCTCAATTGCGCTTATAACACTCGCATGCGCCATTGTCGCTAGCACAACTTGCATGTTGCAAACAGGCTACAAATACGACATTGTCATATTTTGTTCGCATAAGCTTATTGATAGTATTATTTTACGAAAAACGCTTAAATTAATCACATGCTTTGAGTCAATGACTCCACTAACTCCTACGAGAAGTCAAAACATGTTACATCGGGGTATTCTTCATGGGGTTTTAGTCTGGTGGTTATAGCTACATGCGACGTAGCAACACCCCATGATGAAAAAGTTACGAAGTAGTGATGACGGTTATGGCAGTTAAGAGATGATGAAGTAATGGTTTCCAGAAACTTCCCAAACATAATGGTCGTAATTACACCATTATCTCCACAATCTCCATCTCTCCACCTCCTCACTACCTCCACTACTTACGAGGAAAAGTGTGTATTCCCAACTACTATAAATAGGCTACTTAGCCCATTCAGAAAACAGAACAGGCGGATCATTCTCACAAGCTCTGTTATTCTCAATAGTTCACACCTTCATACCCAATTCAATACCACCGCAATTTCCTCAACTTTCTCTGCTTCCCTCTTCTAAGATCAACGCATATTTTCTCCTTGTGACTGAAGCAGGATGGAACGGCTACTTTCGTGGTGTAGGTTTGTCCTGTAAGATTTTGATTTCCGAATCTAAAAAAGTACTTCTACCGTACATTATTTTTCCTATGAGCAATTTTTAGATACTAACAACCATAAAAGCAGGTAAGAATCTATTTCTTAGATTCAAAGTTAGTTTGGACTATAATGTTAATCATGTTAATGTTCCCTTGAAAAATATCAAAGTGAAAATCATCCATCCAGGCAAATGCTAAACCTCCTGCTCTACCTATAGGATCTACTATATAAGAATTAGGATAATAGAGATTTAACAAGATGTTTTTGGGATTCGGTTTCAAAAAAGAATAAGATCTCTGGTCTTTCATGATTTATTAAATGGTTTAAATGATTTTGCGTGAATGGGTTTCCACACCCTTAAACATTCCAAGATATTAATTTCATATTTATAAGAAATATTGTTCAAATGAAAGTTTAAATTAAGCTAGATATGGTATTTAAAATCTAGAGTTTTCCTAAGTAATAATCAGAACACCGTAAAGGATAAAAACAGAAATTAAGAAACACACATTAAAGTAAATGTTAACTAGAAAATTAAAGAGAAAAGAAGAATAAGAATGGAACCTGAATCTCATCATGTTGCTTCGGGGAGGGAGAGAGGGAAAATGATATTGGTAGACAAAGTTCCTGCTTCATTTGTTGTTCTTTCATATTAGATCCATACTGGTCAGTTTGGATCATGGCATCTTTATGAGAATATGCTGGATTACATTTCTTGAATGAGAAGATGAAGAAAAAGCTGGTATAGAGATACAAAATGCAGGTTCAGTGCCAATAGCCGGAGAATCAGAAATATGAGCTGAGGGTTCAAAAACAGGGGAAAAAATGGAGTGGATAAATTCAAACGAATAACAGAAGGATAAATAGGAGAATTGGGTGACTGAAATGAATCCCTGACATTTTCGAAAGAGGAAAATGATAGTCTTCTGCTTTGAATAGGAGAAGAACCAGATCTAGGAAGAACAGGGTTCGGAATATCCTAGAGCAAACCTGAATCTGAGATGGAGCCTGAATCGGAGAAACATAGAGATTCACCGACTTGATTGTAAACAAGAATATTGTTTTCACTCGGTTCAACTGGAGACTGATTGAGGGGAATAAAATTTTCAGGAAGATTAAAGAGATTTTTTTTTCCTAACACAGTTTCATTGGCTAATGGCATATCTGCATTTGTTGAATTATGTAGAGAGGCGCCCGAGATATTAACCAAGTTATCAGTCGAAATCGGATCAACAAGGGGAACATTAGCTTCAAAAAGGTTATGTCCTTAACACCATCAATGCTCAAGAAGGTCCCAACAGAATATTGATTACCTTATAATCCACATTGTCCTTTGGATTCCATATTTGAACTTGAACATCATTTAAGAAGTGAAGGCCTTCTCCAGGATAAGGAGAGTCTACTGAAATATCATAGATGTCTTCCAAAATTGTATTTTGTTTGATGGCGCACACTTTCTCTTTGTGTCCAAATCTTAGACAGTCATAACAGATTTGAGATGAAAGGTTCGGATAGTTGATGAAGATTTCAGTTACAAGATAGAGCCCCACTTTGACTCACAGTTTATCAATCAGTGGGTTTTCCACATTAACCCACAACAGTACCTTAGGATTAAAGTCAGAGTTGGAAGAAACACTGCCAGGACAAACTCTAGATACTCTGCCCAGCTTGCTGGCAATAAGAACTATCAGTTCTTGACTCCTATGTTCATGCTTGGCAATTAAAATAGAGGCCCATAAAGGAGTCTCTTTTACAAGCTCAGTAGATATTTGCATACCAGAGTAAGCTCTATTTTCCTACAACGCATTGCCATAATGGTACCAAGGACCATTCGAAGTTACCCAAATAAAGATATCATAAGATTGAAAAGAAATAATAAAGAGGTTTGGGTCAACTTCTCTGATTTGAAAAGGAACATTAGGACCCAAAGATAAGAAAGAGCTCATCTGATCTCCCATGGCTTGAACACAATGGTTGAAAAAACTCTTATTAGAATGATGTTATTTTTAATTCCAAAATCTCTAATAAGTTCTGGAGGAGTAGGTAGAAGACCTACATGCATATAATTTGCAAACCGTTGAGCCAAAGATAATCCACTGAGATGTTGGTATAGATTATCCTCACTGGCCATAATGAGTAGGATAAGAAATACAGTGAAATACTTAAGAGAAAGCCAAGAGAAAGAGATGAGATGGATGGATAATGAAGTGAGAATGATAGTATATAAATTGAAACTAGAATAAAATAAGATACATGATTCTAGGATATAAAACCCGTGAATGAAATGTAGTATTCAACACAGAGAAACATTACAAGATGCAGAAATAAGCACCAATAAACAAGAGATAAAAAAAAGAAGAGGGTTTTATCCAGCTAAGACAAAGGCTAAGTTAGAACGTACGAGGTCAAGAAATGAGTCATCCTAGGAAAACTAAGGACAATACCAAGAATTGGGATGATAAAAAAATATAGTTTTAAATTTTGAATTTAGGCTAGAATACAAAATAACATAGGGTTTGCTAAATGGCATAAATCTTGAGATAATCCCAAAAATACACCAGGGCCTCAAAAGGGATGAAAGATGGCTTTGAATAACAAACAACTAAAGATAGTATTGGAGCCCGACCAAGAATTAAAGAAGAGAATACGCAGTGATAATGGCAGGTAAATGAAAAGACTACTGCTAATAGGAAAAGGCACTAATATGGGGAAACAAAGACATTTAATGACAACAGTAAGAGTTAATGCAATAGTGGAAACGAATCAAGCCTTTATAAAGAAAACTTAAACATATAGATTAAGGATAATTTTATTTTTAATCTAATCTAGCGAGACGGAGATAAAAGAAGAAAGATCTGAGAGAAGATTGTTTGTCAACACTTTCCAGTTTCAAATGATGTTGTTGTTTCATAGACTAAGGTAATACGATGCAGGGAAGGACAACTTCACCGGATTCATTACTATATGTGTTCTATATGTGGTGAAAGACGCTTTCATGTACCCCAAACAAGGTAAGATACTGACATTTTGCAATTTATCTCCAGAACCTAAGAAAGAGATAAAAAAACAAACAGAAAAGAGGATTAGGGTCAAGTTAGAGGGACCAGGTCCAGTAGAAGTTCTTGTCTTGAGGGATGAAATGTCCCCTGGATTTGATTATGCCTATGTAGATGTTCTTGTAGGGGAATACCTAAATATGAGAGCTCCATAGAAGATAGGGAAAGGCTTTCAAGTATATCAAGTCTTACTTTATGATCTAAAAGACTAATTTCCATCGGCCGACAACAGTTTAAATTTAATTTTTTGTGATATTTTTGATTTTAAAACATGAAAAATAAAAAGAATAACAATGGGTGTTTAAAGATCTTTTTAAGAATATTGATATAAATATTAATTTATTTTTTGAATGTTGATAGTGGTGTTTAAAATTAAAATATTTTAATTTAAGATATGTTCATGAGGTACTGATTCTCTAATTAAAAGGTAAGGGTAAATTAGAGTTTCGGCAAAGGCTACTATAGAGAAAAGAAGAGGGTACCCAAGAATAGACACATAAATCTAATAGAAGAAGAGAAAGATTATGTAATCTAAAATTTTATAGGAAGTTAAATAGATTTTAGGGACACATACCAAAGAAAAAATTGCATGAAAGATCCAAGGTGACGATTCAGAGAAAGGATATTAAAACAACCGATTTAAAAAAAGCCAAGGAAAAAAAGAAGACTAGAGATACAAGGAAAAATTTATAAGATAGTTAACTGAATTAAAGGTTATCGAAATTAAATTAACTAAGAAAGCTTAAAATCTGAATTAAATTTATCAATGCTCAATGAATGATGATAATATGATGGTATGAAATGCAAATGAATGGAAAATAAATAAAAAAATTCAAGCAACATTGTAACCTCCAGAGAGGACATTCAGATGATAGAAAACCAGATTGACTGGAATGGAACATTAATGAAACTAATAGGAACCATCATCCTTCGCATTTCCCTCCCTCCTAAGCTTAGGATGAGAAACTGGGAAGGACTACTCAAGAGCCATTATATCTTAAAGACTACAGGTGTCATTTGATTTATATCATATTTCAGATATATATGATTTTAAAATAAACTGGTTTTTAATTTTAAGAAATGGGAGGATATGTGGATATTGTTATTCTAACACTATCTCATAATTTGGGCGTCTATTTTCTTTATAAAACTCAAACTACGGTGAATTCAAAACCAATGTTATAATAAAATATTTCTTTTACGGTATTCATGTATACTAAAAATGAGTACAATCTGAAATATATAACATCACCGTCTACCATTTTAAAAATCAATCATTCCAATATAAAAATTGGTAGACGGTGATATTTATGTATCTCAAAAATTACACTAATTTTTGGTAGGATATAAAATTTTATAAGAGAAATACATCACCAAACAAACAAGTGTAATATTTATTGTCGTTTGGGTTTTATAAAAAAAATAACTACGAAATTATGAGAACGGTAAGAATAACTATTTTTTTAAATATGAAAACAGGCAAGAGAACTCTTAAACTAGAACATCATGTTTGAACTAACTATGCCATCATGCATCATAATCCTATTAGAAGTAACGTAAGGTAATAACTAAAGACTCCATAGATAATTGGTATCGAATTAGAAATATTATTGCCATTTAAAAATTTAGAATTATTATATTCGTGTTAATCATAATTAAAATAAAAACTATAAAGTTTTTGTTGTCTATTTGTAGTACTCCAAGTACTAATCTCAAAAACTTCCTTATGTTGGTTTGAGGTGTGAATCTCCGAGATATCTTTTCATAAAGCATCTTTCTTGGTAGCTTTATTTTTTTGGTAAGAGTCTGATTCAAATTCCATTTTGTTTCTCAACCCAGCTGCCAAGTTGAATGTTTCCTTAGCGATTTTATTTGTTATTTCTTTTATATTCCCCTGGTACCCTACAAAGCCTTTTGCTCCCCTGCAGCTACCTATATATTCAGGGAGAATTATCCCAATATCGAAGGAAGTTGTTGTTGTATAGCAGCATAAGCTACATTGAGTTTTAGAGTGAATAGGATTGGTGGAGACCATTGTGGTTTATACTCAATGATTTTATTTTTTTTGTTTCCTCCTTTGTGCATTCTATATGCATAAGGTTATTCTTCTCATTGGCTTGAGTAACGAGGTAGTTGTTAACCCACCTTGCTATATACCTTTCTATTTGAGATAAAAAAGGCTTTGGTTTTGTTGAAATCCACATTGCATATTTATTTCTGAATGTGTCATATGACAGTGATACATAATTCAGCCCAGTCTATATGCCCTTTATGATTCTTGTTATTGTTTTATAGGTCTGTAAACCACTCATGAAAGTCTTGTTAGATCACTTCTTGGTTGACCCACAGAGCGTTGGTATGTCAAGTTTAGTTCCAAAACTCGAGTCACTTGAGTAAATTACTAAAGTCAACTTGTTAGGTTAGACTATGAACATAGAAATGTTGATACTTGCTCTAGTTACTCATGAAGACCTGAGGACGCATCAAAGACAAACGGAGACAAACGAAGACATCATCTTTCAGCTCAAGTAATTTACTACAAAATTTACTTATTCAATTTCTATTTATTGTTCATACAAGTCTTGATTTACTGAAAACATAACATACAAAGTTAAGTTTGTTACAAATACTTTAGTATTGGTGACTTGTTCACTATATATTGATCAAAGTATCAAAAGAAAAGATATACATTAGTTGTTTCAACAAGTTAAAGTATATGAAGTAACAAAGTATGGTTTATCTATGGACTATAACATTGCACTAATTGGTAACTTTTTATTATTTAGTGTGTCAAACTTCCGGGTGAATTCATACCTTAATAAATATGTTTGAAAGCAATTTTAAAAACATATTTTAAGGAAGTAGACTTACGAAAGTTGTTTCAAATTCGAAAGTGGGATTCAGGATCGATCCTTGGAGCAGGACCGATCCCAGGATCGATCCTAATTGGAAGGATCAACCCCATGACAGATACCTAGTGGGAAAGATCAATCTCAGGACGGATCCCATGCCAGAACTGATCCTGACTGAATCTAACTTATTTTTACATTTTCGATTGGTATGCTAATCTCCACAGGCTTTTACAGATATAGAGATGTATGTGGGTTAGATTTTGTAGATGGTGAGTTTTTGACAAGGGTTAAAATTGTAAAATCACCCTTCTGCATAGTTGCAGGAACATAGCAACATCCGCACGTACTTATGTGTATACTTCTGATTTCACCTCAAAACACAAAATATTGTATTCCTCTTTATATTCCGTAGGCGAATTGAGGATGCAGTCTCTACGAAAGGCTACAGGAATTCCATGCTAACAATGTAGTCTATAATGTATATATAATAAGTCTCAAGCTCCTAATCCCACTAGTGTAGAGCAAACTTGAGTCTTCTCTGAACAATTACAAACATTCTAAACTGGCCTCGTAGCCTCCTCAATACTCACAATATTTATGCCATATCAAACTAGTCTCAAGTCGCATAAAATCCCACGTATGAATTCCTTGAACTTGTCTAGAGTGCGCATTGATGTCTACCAAATTCGGGAATAACTAATGCTTAAACCCCAAAACAACACTTTAGCTTACGCTTCGTTCGCAACAAACTCGTCTCAAATTGCTCCTTTGAGCTTAAATGTGCTATCATAGCACTTTGTTTAAATATAATCCACAAAAAATGCGCCACTTCTCTCGGATGTGCAACTATGAATAAGAAATGCCATAAAATACGCATTGAACCTATCATCTAAGTTAACCCTATCCTTCTTTCTTATCAGTGCCAAGTTAGCACTAGCAATTTGGCTTAGTACCACATAAGCGCTAAAAGCGCTAACTTTCCTGGCGTTAAACCCTAGCGCCTGAGAGGTTCTAACTAATCAAAAATGGTCTTAGCTAGCACATTTTAGCCTAATAAATCCTTAGCCAACGTATCATCACCTTGGCACCTAAATCCTAGCTCCAAAGTGCTAACCCTAAATTCTAGGAAAAATGCGCTATCTTTCTTGGCTAGCTCTAGCTTGATGCGCCTTCGAGCAACAACTAAAGCCAATACGCCCCTAGCTTGACGCATCCTCAAGACCAATATCTCTTCACCATGTTTCAAGCACGTACATTGGCCTCCTCAGTGGCACCCCTAGCTCCTTGGCGCCCGTGGCCTTCACTCTGCTCACTTGAATTCCTAGCACGTCGCCAACAAGTCCGATGCGCCCTAGCGGCCAAACTCAGCACATCTCAAAGCTAGCACGCCCCTAGCGGTCGATCCAAGCGCGTCTCATATCCATGTGCATTCCTAGCTCTGTGACACCCTTGCCTTATCTCCGAGACGCCCTTGCCTTCTCCGAGACGCCCTTTCCTTCTCCGAGACGCCCTTACTAGCTCCAGTACGCCCATTGGATCCTATGTGTCGCTCCCATGCGCCAATATTTCCCTGTCAGGCCATGAGCGTCCCTATATACCAAGCGCCTAGCATATGCGTCCCTTGCAAGCCTGACGCGTCCCAAAATGGCCAATGCGCCCTTAGTCTAATACGAACAGACTTAACAACTCAGTCACAAACGCATTGGCGTTAACACCTTAGTGATAACTATCCAATTGAAATGCTAACTTGAAACCTCCCTGGCACTATCTTTCTAACTCTAGTATAATTGATATTTACTACAAATTATGCATATTGGTGTTACTCCTGAGACATTAACACATTAGACTTTTATATTAAAAGAGGTAGCACATTCCTAGTTGCGCTAAGTAGCTAGTACTAGTTTTACTAGCTGCTTCCCTCAAAAATACGCCTTTCTTCTCAATATGGATCCAATATTGAGTCTTATACGAATTCCAGTAGGTCTCCTTGCTCAAGAAGCCTTCAACAATATTTGGTCTCAAATGCCTCCCAGAATTACGATAAGTCACTTCTGAGCTAATACTTAACCATTAAATATGCCACATTACTTTCAAGAAAATACATGGCCACTGAACTTCCCGGACTCGATAATAATCAGTAATGTTATCAATCCAGTGAGTCACATAACTTACCTCACTGACTTAGCAAGTCATTTCACTTGACTTGACTTAATCAAAACCATAATGGCTTATGACTCCACTATTTCTACGATGCATCAGACACATCATGGGGGATTCTCATTGGGGTATTGGTCTGGCGGTCTACGACATCGTGGATGGTGACACCACCCCCACGAACAAGAAGGTAACAAGGAGTGGGCGGTTACAGAACAATTAAGAGGATGAGGAGTAATGGTCAGACAGGTCTTCCCCACCTTTTGTGAACCGCCCCACTACAATCTCCACAATCATCACTTCTCCACCTCTCGATAACTTCCACGACTTATGACAAATCAGTATGTGAAACCAAAACTTACAGAATTCAAATTAAAAATATATGATTCTTATCTATTCGAAATAAGACAGAAACACACAACCACACAATCAGTCTGAAGAAACCAAAACTTACAGAATTAGCGATTCCTCTACGGAGAATCCATTCTTCTTCATACACTACTGATATTTCTCAACCTTGTTAGCTTCCTTCCCTTAAGACCTACCCTAATCTTTTCCATCTTTTTAATCAAAGAAGGACGTGAACGACCATTTCTTGGTTTAGGCTCGTCCTGTTCGAGATTGATCTCTCGAACCTACTTGAAAGTACCACTTTGCAGTACATTTTTTTTCACCCTAAAACAGATTTGAAAGTTCATTAAATTGTTGATATAATGACTTTATCATGGGATAAACTCTAATTTATTAATATTCAAGTATATACCTTTAATACTCAAGACAAGATCCTAAGATATCGATTTTTCTATATCATATTATTTGGTATCGAATTATATGTTTTTCATTCGCAGAGGTTTGCATATCTCTAGAAAGCTATATATTATTAAAGTACATACTATGAGAGAAATCAACTATGAGTTAGATATTACTTGGTATTTGTTAATTTCAGAAATATACTTATTTGTGGGAAAAAAACGAATTTGAAGGCTAATTTAGAAAAAGTGGGGTGAGCAGGTGATAATTCGTCTAATCCTTAAACATTGGTACTGTGATAGTACTTTTTTAGATTCGAGAGATTAATTTGTACAATACTGGCCTAAACCAAGCAATGGTCGTTCCATTCTTGCTTCAATCGCAAAGAAGAAGGAGAAGGATTGATCTTCGGGAGGGAAGCGAGATAAAAGTTGAAGTCAGAGTATCATACTTTGTAGGATGTGATAGGTGTGAATAGCTAAGAACAATTCTCTCTGTGTGAGAAGATTATATGAGTAATCCAATTGTTCGACTTATCTCGTTCTCTCATATTCAATAAATTGATAAATCTATTTATAATAGCTATTGTAACCGTTATCATGACCTCATCTCTTGAAGAAAATGTTGATAGTTGAGTAATGGCGAAGTGGGGATGATGGAGGAAGTGTTAGTAACCATTCCCGCTTCGATTGAGGATGAATGTACAGTTTCTCAACCCATTACTTCTCTAGTCAACTGCTAATCGAACTTTCCAGAGTTTTCTCTTTTGTGGATGCACTACTGCAGCATTTGTGACATGTTTGATATCTCTTACAATTTTACAACATTTAAACAATATTAGTGTTAAGTCGAATGAGGCCTGCTTAGTTGGTCTCTTGACGAAAGACTTGTCCTGCTTGACTAACCTGATGAGTCTAACAAGATCAAAATAAAATATGTTTTTATTTTATTTTATTTTATTTTATTTATGAGGAACAATATGTGTTCTATTAGGTCAATTAGCATTGACATGCTTGCTTTGCAGAAATAAGTGTAGCATACTGAGCAGAAGCATATATATGTGAGGCCACTCCTGAAAATGTATGTGAGCGAGGTTTAGTATGGCCTTTGATAGACAAGGCAAGACATGGAAACTTGGACGGACAAGTTAGGGTTTGGAAAATTGGATATGTGAAGCAAGATTGGACGGACAAGCATTGCTAGCATGGACGGACAAGCCTTGTCCACGAAGCTAAGGTAGAAAAGCATTAGGGATAAGCTAAAACAGAGGAGCTTAATGATTAAGCTAAGGCGAACAAACCTTGTGGTAACAACTAAGACGAACAAGCAAGTATTGATAAGGTAACACGGACAAGCAAGTATTGCTTAGGGTAAGACGAACAAGCTTTGTGACTTAGCTAAGACGGACAAGCTTTGTGACTTAGCTAATACGGAAAAGCTTTGTGACTTAGCTAAGACTAGCCACAACTAAAACAGACAATAATTGTAGCTAGTTAAGGTGGATGAGCTCAGTGGTAAGGCTAATACGGACAAGCTTTGTATTCACGACAAAGACGGACAAGCCTTGTAGCTACGACTAAGACGGACAAGCTTTGTAGTCATGACTAAGACGGACAAGCCTTGTGGTCATACTAAAAGGACAAGCTTAGTAGGAGGGAGGACAAGCTAGGGTTTAGCCAACCAAGTAAGCTATTTGCAACGCTTATAAGTGTTGCAAATCCAATTTGAGACGTCTCCTTTGCTAATTAGGGTTGAAAAGTTTCACTGGTTGTTTGAGACACCTATAAGTGTTGCTAACTCATATTTTCTTAGAAGTTCCAAAACCCTAAATTGAATTCTTTTTACGTCATTCACATTAGCTGCCTCCTTAAGAAAGGATTAATGTGACCAGGGCTAGATTTAGCTATTCGAAGCTATAAAATTGTGTTTAGAAAAATTTTGATTTGATATCTGAACACAACTATGGTACTTTAGTCGAGTAAACTCTTATGTAACTTGCTACATACTTCTATACGAATTTGTATAGGTATTTTAGTAGGTCAATATCATTAGTTGAGAATGAATGTTGACACAAGGTAATTTATAGGAATTCAGCTGTGGAACATAGAACCAAATAATACTCAAATTTTTTTACACTAGTGGGAAATCCATCTAGGATCTTGACATTTGTTATGTAAAAATTATAGAATATTTGAGAATGTCGTAATAAGCACCAGTGTTATTCTAATAATTTTGCACAGTGATGAATGTTGATTCATTTAGTAAGTTTGATCGTATATATAGTATTGACAAGTTCAGTCATACATATAGAGAGACATGTATGAGCACCTGCCTTAAAATTCTTTGCAGAATTATGAGGTTTAATACTTCTCAGACCCGGGTCCGAATACCCTTGATAAAAATCCACCATCTACAATATTATTATTGCATATCTTGAGAATTAGAATTTGGTAAGTAGGTATTTCCAATCAAGCCTTGGTCATTACACTACAAATAGGGAGTCTTGTATTCTTACAAACTCATCCCACAACACCCTTTTATAGAGTGTGGAAAAACCAACTTGTTAAAGAGATATGAGTAATCTAATTAGGTGAAACATCTTCTGTCGTCTTTTGTTAAAGTCTTTTTTGGAACCAAGAAGCCTCTAGTTTTACTGTTGGTGGAAGGATAAATTGTTATTTAGTTTCCGTTGATTACTTATGTTTGAACTAACTGTGTACTCTTCTTCGATTGATCAAATTAACTTGTTTATTTTGTGGTCATTTTCTTCTGATATAAGGCCACCCATGTTTGCTTAAAGATTTGACTAGTACAGATCTAAGTGATTTTAGATTTGGAGGATAGAATTGTTGATCAGTTAATGTTATCAAAAGTTATTCTTTGAGGTTGATCAATAAAGGAATCAAATTATTTTGCAGCAGTTAATTTTGAAAATTAGTTGAAGATTGAAGACTTGATGACTTTTCTTTTTATTGGTTATGATCTTTCTGTATGACTTTATGCGAACTTGATTTTCTGGGATTACACAAACAGTTTATCATGAAAAAAATCAAATTTGTAGAAGATCGAACAAAGTGTCTAGTTGTATTAAGTTGCTTGGATAGAGCTAGTTCACCAAGATTAGTTATTTTGATAATCATTTTTTTGGTTTGATCTTTTAACTAAAGGAGATTATTGGTTAAACAAAAGATCCTTTTACTCTACTTTATCACTGATCTAAAGATTGGTTCTGGCTGATTAATAAGTAAGTTGGTTACTGAAGCAGGTTAGTCCTTTACTGTTTCGTTCCTTCATACACCTCCACACCAATAGATAGAGGTTTACACTATGGAAGAAACATATGTATATGTGTTATTAGATATTGACTTTTTTCAGTGAAGACCATTCAGTGATCTCTAGTTATAATCCAACGGAGTCGAGTGCAGAAGTCTTAACGGTGGTGAAACGACTCAAGATAGTAGACTCTGTCTTGGGATTCACTACTATATGGCATATTTTGAGACACATTGTTTTTTGGTTTGAGACATATATAAAAGTCTCTAATAATGCTACACATCTATGCGTCTCAAATTGAAAATATGTGTTGTTTTAATTGTGATTAATCTGATATAATTAAGAGACATCTATGCTACTCATATAAGAGTCTCAAACTATGACATACTTGTAATTTTTTAACTTAACAAGACCTTTTAGTTAATTTAATTATAGTAAAATTTATATATATAATTTAAAAAAATATTTTAATTTCTATATATTTTCCCCCAAAAATTTATTCTCTACATTAGTTCCCCCCCCCCCCCCCACATCTTTATCTCATACCAAAATCATTTGAATTAAAGTTCAATCATTAAGATTTCACTTCCCACCATTTATTTTAGTTACCACATCTATTTTAGTTTCCACCAAATATTTAATACTTTAAAATATTTCTTTTAAGACAATTTTTTTTCCCGTTAATTTCCTTTATTACACGTTATTCGCTTTCTTCTCCTTGTTTCTCTTTTCTTCGTGTCTTAGTTCCAGGAGCTCTGGGACAAACCAAAAAACTTAGAGAGATTGAAAGATCAAACGATTCAAACCTTCGCTCAATTCATGTGAACTAGAAAATGATTTTCGCTTTTGTAAATCTAGAAAGTGATTGAAAATCCTATTTACAAAAATTAAAAGCTTTGATTTTGTAAACTTAGAAATTGATTTTCAACTCTCATAAGAAGAAGATTGAAGTTTTAGAAGTAAAAATCATAGAAAATTTCTAGGATTAGGTATGAAAAACCCCTTTTACAGAAATGAAAATAACTTTGATTTGTAAACCTTAGATGTTTTTTTCTTTTGAAATAGGTAAACCCTAGAATTTTAACTTCTAATCTTGTGTTTGAAACTCACAGAAGAAGATTGAAGTGCAAATCATAGAAGATTCAGGTTCAAATCCTTAAGATTCAAGTATAAACTCTATCCCAAGTACTTGTTTGGTATTTTTTCTCTCTAGATTTAAAATTCATGTGTGTTTGTTTAGGTTAGTCATGGGTGTTTTAAAGCATGCTTGTGTTTGATTTTATTTTTCATGAAGTGATTTGAGTTTCATGGTTGTGTTTTGTGTTTGATTTAGGATTCTTCAAGTTAAAAATTTGGGTTTTTCCCAAATATGTTGACAATATTTAATTCATGTTCACTGGCTAGTGTTTTGGATTGTTAGTGAACTAAGAAAGTGGTTAAGTCGATTGTGGAAAGAAATCTAAACTGTGGTTTACTTTATATTTTTCCCACAATTTTCAGTTGTTGTAGCTTGAGTTTGAATTCATATATTCTGATAAATAACTATTGGGTTATTAGTTCTAAACAATATCGACACTGGACTCGAAATTAATTTGTACTTCTACTTCTTTGTTTGAATAGTACGTCCATATTTGATACTCCATTTGGTTATTGATTTTAAGTGTTTACAATTTAAAAAGCTTACTTTAATGATTGTAAACACTTAAATTTTTTATATAAAAGAGTTCTAAAACTATAATATTCCCTTTTTTTGTTTCATGACTTCTGCCACTATTATTTAAATGGAGTTCTTAGCATTGCTAGATCTCAAAGTAAAACTACTACAACACTTTTTTTTGGGGAAGGACTCCAATCAGTTGTAGTGAATTTTTTTGGGTAGGACTTGGATTTATCTACATGAGCTAGTTGTGGTGAATTTTTGAATTTGCATTGTGAAGTTTGGTGGCTTTATAAATACAACTTTAAACATCCATGGGCTAGTTTCGACTACCAACCAAAAATATTTGCTAAATTAGGGTGTTGTAAGTTCAGATCACATTGATTTTTTCCATGGTTAATGAAATAGAAGGTTATCGGGCAATCAATAATGTTTAGTGGTCATATGACTCAAATTGGCTTTAGCGACAGAATTATAGTACAAGTTGAAACTTAGCAGGTAATAGATTAAAGATACGCCATTATTTATTAGAATTGGACTTAGATATCATGTTTTTGTATAACATATCAGTATCTATGTTGACTTTTAATGATGCATTTGAGTCGACTGTGATTCTTATGGATTTTTGTGTTCGATTTCTCTCCATGGGTAAGTGAATTTTGTTGAGTCTTATAACATGTTTGAAACAAATTGGTTTGAGTTGTTTGACTGTATTACTTTAAGTGCATACCTTTCCATTATTGATACTTGTTACTCTTAATTCTCACTTATCGTTGTGGATGCAAGGTGTTGATCCAAGTATTAGGGACCATTCTTCTTGGGGTGTAAGCATCTCTAACCCTTGCTCTTCTTTCATATGAAACTGTTGTATGACTTCCTTAAACTTGTTAAAATAGGTTAAGCGTATGATAGACACATTTTTGTGTGTGATTTGTCCTCAATTATCTATTTTGTTAATGTTCATTTGATATTTATTACATTATCTTATGTGTTTTCGAGAAATAAACATTTGTGTAAAAATTGGCTCAAAAAGTTATTAAAGGCACCCAAAAAATTACGAAAGGCACCCAACAAAAATGTGATAAATTGGCTCAAAAAGTTATTAAGGGCACCCCTCTTATTTTGAGTCAAAAACCGAAAAAGGAGGGAATTCTTCTTCACGTAAAAGCGAGAGTTTCTGATAATTTGGGTATCGAGTTTAAAGAGATTTGAAAGAGGATTTCGTTATATCCAAGTGAATAAACATTCAAAACACGTCAAGTAGAGGGTTTGTTGCCGTGTAACATGGTTGGAAGTTCATCCTACTGCCGGAAATAGAATCTTTCCCAAATTTGGATTTATACGATTCTGAGTTGGTTTTGGATTAGATATTTAGTCCTTATCGATTAAGGATAAAGCTATTAGGTTTCCAGAGCCTATATATATCGAAGAGATAAAAGAAAAATAAAGGGAGAAGGCTCGGGAAAATTTTAGGGAGAAAAAAAAACTCACATGCTGCTACGAAGAAGAAGACCAGGAAGCTACAGAAGAAAACAGTCGCAAATCAAGGCTCCATAGAACAATCGTTCTTTTCAATACTTTTAGCAACAGAAAACGATTTTAGAACTGTAGCAAGAGTCCGTATGCAACACTTATATCCGTCTTAGTTTCTCTGTGTTAATTATTTTTGTTTCTTTTCTTCTTCTCAAGCACTTTTGAGCCATGTTTCTATCTTTTGAGAGTTTTTTGAGCATGATGAGTTAAACCCAATCACTGGGACAATGGAGGAAGCCATACTTCATGAACGAATGGTAACTATTTTCGATTCTTTATGACTTTTGCATTGGTTTTAAATTAATGTATGATTTTTTTCTAATTAGTTGTGTTTTGTATGATAGTGTATGCTGGGACTTAAGATCTTTTGATGCGCCATACTTACGATTTATAGTTAATGTTTTAGAAATCTACTTTTGGCAAAGAAACATAGTCAATAAAAGAGTTATAATTGTTAAAAATCATTGTAGAAATCACTCATAAATGATTTTGGTGAAATCCTGAGTCCTAGTTTCTCCCAATATTGTTAAAATATTTTACTTATTTTCTAGTTTAAATCAGAATTAGGTCTGAAACGAATCTTCACAAGTCTCAGTGACGAACTATTTTTACCACTTTTCTAAAATGGCCAAGTTTTTGGCGCCGCTGCCGGGACTTGTTTTTAGGTTAGAGTTTTAGATTTTTTTTTAGGTTTAGTTTTTTTTTTTAGATTTTTATTCTTTTGTTCTATTTTACGTTTTTGGGTATTTGTCTATTTGCTACAGGTTTTGGATCAAAAAGAAAGTTGAGCCAAAGATTTTGGTGATTAATTAAAGACGTCAAAGACAAAGCGAAAAGAACGAAAAAAGAAGACTAAGATTTAATTTTATTTTTATTTAATTCTTAGGGTTTTATTTCTTTAGAAATTGTAGTTTTTATTTTTGTAATTCTTTTTATTCTTTTTCTGTTATTTTTGGACACTTTTGGACTTTATTTTTGGACATTGGACTTTATTATTTTTACACCCTACGGAAGGGTATTATTAAATATAAACTGCACAGGAAAGGACAACAATTACGATATTGTCTCAGCCCCTTGGGTTCGTACACTGACACAGGAGTCAGTGGCCCGATTCGACTTCAACGGTTCATCACCGGTCTGGAACAGAAGGTAAAACTCGATCAACCACGAATCTCCTGCTATTGGGTTTACTATATTCCTTCATATGCATATATATTGAGGAACTAAATACGGACTTTAATTTCTAGTAAAGGGCAAGAACTGGCCATACAAGATAAGGGTTCAGATTTCATTATCGTATCCTTCTTGCCCGCTTTAGGAACACGTTATCAAACACGAAACTAAACCTAAAATTTTACTACAAAGAAGACCGATATGGTAACGAACTTATTGGAAAATCTATCGAAAGGATTATATTGGTTACTTTATTAGCTCAACTCAAGGATCAGGAAGATTATTTTAAGTTGGTTCATGCCACCTTGTAACCCAAGGAAACATTTTCCAAAGAGGTAGGGTTATCCAAGCTCCATAGAGCTTATCTTGCCTCTCTCGATCAACTTAATCTAATTTGGATCGTTCCAAGAGGTTTGCTAAAACTGTAACTAGTTTCCTTTTGGAAGAATATAAGCTGTCTAGAAAAAATCTAAGTGGAGCCATGATGATTTTTGTTTGCTAGATTCAATAGGTTTGATTTGGTCGAGTCAGCCTTGTTTGTGCTTGTTTAGAATTCTTTTCCAGTTAGGATGTCGAACTGGTATTATGACAAACAATACAATGAATATCTAACTGAGTTTCAAAATGGAAATTATTCTTATTATGACCATAGTGTGGATAGTTGTTGGGACCATCACCAATATTTTGAAGGTTATGAATCATACCGTGGTGGTCCCAATTACTATTCGTACACGCACCATTCGGGAGAATGAGCAAAATACGAGTTTTTCGTCTTTGGAAGATACCCTCAAGCAGTTGCAATCTAGGACTCATTATGATCCAAGTATATCTCTACAAGAATACCTCAAGTAGTTAACTGAGATGACACATAGGTTTGACTTAAATATGAAGGAAAGTTTTGCAACAATGAGTATTGCTCAAAATGATCTTAATTGCTAATATAGTGCTACCCTTGATAATTATTCACCTAGTCAAGAGACGAGGTTAGAATTGGTAACAATATAAGTTTAGATGGGGTTCGACCATCTTCATATTTTTATGATGGCGTTTATAGTGTTGATGAAGAAATTCGTAATCATAATGACGAGGAAATTGTCACTCCAATTGCGCTTCATGATGATATTGTTATTTATGGTTCAAATCTTAATAATTTTAATGATTATTTACCTATTCAAAAGGGAGATGATTTAACTAAAGATACCACTGTTTTAGACGATGTAGTATTTCCTTGTTTTGAAGCTGATGATGGTTTAGAGGAACGAGTTTATCCTGAGAATATTGTTTCCGAGTCCACCGATTTAGAAATAATAGTCTTAGATAAAGAAGATAGACTCGTAGAGATCTTAAATATGAGTGAGGATGCACCACCTGATTATAACCTAGAAAAAGCAATTAACCAGTTTCAGGAATCTGATGATTTAGAAATTAGGAAAATTATGACTAGTCTATCTAGAGACACGAAAAATTCTAAGTTTGGGGGTGATTATCATTCTCCATGTGCTTCACTTCTGACTTTTAGAAAGATCCCTCACTTGGGACTTGACATATGCACCTCTATCATTTTACAAGATTACCGTCATACGAGTTTTCCCGAACCTAATCATGTCCAAAAAGAAGTTCAGTTGTTAAAGACCCATCCTATGGTTGATGTGGTCTACCCTGACGATAATACCAAAATTGAATTTATTTTCTCACCAAAAAAAATTTCAAACTGTAGGAACGTTTAAATTTCAAATGTGTCAGTTATTAAGTTTTGAGACTAAACCTAATTACTTTAGGAGATTAAAATCGACACATTTGCTTAAGAATGACCACCATTTTCATAGTGGTCAACTGTGTGAATCAAATATGATTAACTTTGAGGATCCATAATTATTCAGCTTATTATTATGTGCTTCTAAGTTCTTAGTTGAGTTTTCCCAGACTCTACAACCTGATCCTGATCCTGCCTATGAGAAAATCCAGCCCATGAAAATATTTTATCTAGACCCTTTTGTAAACCCTGAACCTGAACAACAACTAAATGTAGTTGTCTTAAAAAAAACTAGATAATGGTGTGCTCGGTTTGTTCATTTTCTTTGCATGTTGTAGTTTCCTTTTATTTGTGATAGTATCATTTCATTCAAATGACCCACAGTTGTTTCGGCTTTTACTATATGATTTTATGAGGTGACTAATCTTTTCTTAGTCTAGCTGAAGACTTTAAATTTAGCACTTATTGGGAGGTAACCCATGCTCTTGCTACTCGTTAATATCCTTCCTTATTTATTTTTCTTCAAGTGGGAACGATTTCTCCTTGTTCATGTTTTTAATCTTTTATCTTTAGAACATTGAGGACAATGTAAGATTTAAGTTTAGGGGTAAGGAAGAAACTTTTACTGCAATAATGAAACTCCAAATTTAGAAACTTATGAACAATTCAGGATGACATTAACCATTCTAAGTAGATAAAAACTTAGTTATTTTTCTATAAAAATTGGTGTGCCCAGCTAAATTGTCTATTCATAGAAGGACGCCTAGCTCAGGTGTTAGAATTAACATGATAGTTGTCACCATATCTCGGAGTCTATCTCGACCATATCACCTTCTGTTTTTATTTTTAAAAAATTTCGTGTTTCTCTAAGTGATTTGGTGGGGCACTAAGATCACCTTGTTATCGCCGTCAGGATGAAGTAGAGTGTTTGAGATCAAACCCCACTATTGTATTCTATTTAGACCATTATTCAGGCAAATAATAATAATAATAATAATAATAATAATAATAATAATAATAATAATAATAATAATAATAATAATAATAATAATAATAATATAAAAAAAGGATAAATAATTGTTTTATTTTCAATAAATCGAACGCTGGGGCCCTTGTATATACCAGACGAGTCGATATTAGTATAAGGATTAAGACCAGTGGGAGCGTATCTCAATCCATTAGGATTCATCCTGGCACTGACCTTCAGAAAAATATGGGAAACACCATTCACCTTAGTCAACATGTGCAAACTTCATCATCTCCATATCCATCTTCTAAATCTATTCATATGATTGAACTTTGATAGATTCTGAGTATCGTGGTTGA
Source organism: Papaver californicum (assembly GCA_023531435.1). Taxonomy (NCBI): domain Eukaryota; kingdom Viridiplantae; phylum Streptophyta; class Magnoliopsida; order Ranunculales; family Papaveraceae; genus Papaver; species Papaver californicum. Next base: position 12,548,479 of record JAJJMC010003991.1, read on the forward strand.
ACAACTATCTAAGTAGAGTTTTAAATTCTTAGATGAATTGTAGTACGCTGAGTGCAAACTCGTGTACAACGATTGGATTCATATAGGGTAATGATTCCCATAGCCGAATAATTTAGTAGCCAACTAAATAGCATGTTTAGTGTCTACCCTCAATCGTTCACAAGTAGCTAAAATTTAGAGTAAAGGTTTTGTGGGTATACCTCTTGTAAACCCTCACGAGACAACACTCGTCTTCTATGGTCACCTAGGAGTTTAACGGCTAGCTGCACATGCTAAGTGTAATCGTGATTCCTACAAAAGTGAGTTAGATTTTTTATTTTCTAGATTAGATTTGCTCGAGGACTAGAAAATAATAAGTTTGGGGGTATTTGATAGACACATTTTTGTGTGTGATTTGTCCTTAATTATCTATTTTGTTAATGCTCATTTGGTACTTATTACGTTATCTTATGTGTTTGTAGGTATTTTCAAAAAATAAACATTTATGGAAAATTGGCTCAAAAAGTTGTTAAAGGCACCCATAAAAATTACTAAAGGCACCCAGCAAAAATGTTAAAGTCCCGAGATGTTGGATAAGGGCAGCCCTCTTATTCTGATTCAAAAATCGAAAAAGGCGGGAATTCTTCTTCACATAAAAGCGAGAGTTTCTGATAATTTGGGTATCGAGTTTAAAGGGATTTGATAGAGGATTTCGTTATATCCAAGTGAAGAAACATTCAAAATACGTCAAGTAAAGGGTTTGTTGCCATGAAACATAGCTGGAAGTTCATCTTACTGCGGGAAATAGAATCTCTCCCAAATTTGGATTTACACGATTCTGTGTTGGTTTTGGATTAGATATTTAGTCCTTATCGATTAAGGATGAAGCTATTAGGTTTTCAGAGCCTATATATATCGAACAGATCAAAGAAAAATAAAGGGAGGAGGCTCGGGAAAATTTCAGGGAGAAAAAAAAACTCACCTGCTGCTACGAAGAAGAAGACCAGAAAGCTACAAAAGAAAACAGTCGCAAATCAAGGATCCATAGAACAGTCGTTCTTTTTAATATTTTTAGCAACATAAAACTGTTTCAGAATTATAGCAACAGTCTGTATGCAACACTTATATCCGTCTTAGTTTCTCTGTGTTCATTATTTTTGTTTCTTTTCTTCTTCTCAAGCACTTTTGAGCCATGTTTCTATCTTTTGAGAGTGTTTTGAGCATGATGAGTTAAACCCAATCACTGGGACAATGGAGGAAGCCATATTTTATGAATGACTGGTAACTATTTTCGATTCTTTATGACTTTTGCATTGGTTTTAAATTGATTTATGGTTTTTTTTAATTAGTTGTGATTTTGTATGATGGTGTATGCTGGGACTTAAGAGCTTTTGATGCGCCATGCTTACGATTTACAGTTAATGTTTTAGAAATCTACCTTTGGCAAAGAAATAAAGTCAATAAAAAAGCTATAATTGTTAAGAATCATTATAGAAATCACTCATAAATGATTTTGGTGGAATCCTGAGTCCTAGTTTCTCCAAATACTGTTAAAATCTTTTACTTATTTTCTTGTTAAAATCAGAATTAGGTCTAAACGAATCTTCAAAAGTCTCACTGACGAACTATTCTTACCATTTTTTTAAAACGACCAGCGTTTGACTTTGTCTCTCTAGTTTTATCTCAAACTTAATCAGTTAAGCATATGGTTTGGTCTTTTTCATGGTTGGAATTCGATTTGTGTTTATAAATATTGAGTTATAAGTAAATGTCGTATTAGGAAAGCTTTATCTTTATATTCATTGTATAAGCATATCTGTTAGCTGGTAGCGTAATATTTTCATGTATTTGTTGTGTCGTATAGTTAGAACAATGAGCGATGTTATGTACCTTCATATGTTTGTGTAGCTGATATGTACTTTCCATTCCATGCCATCCATATGCCTTGTAATGCACTAATGGTTAACATCCATCTGTATGTTGTGTTATTGTAGAATGTTGCAAGTATGTGATAAAGGTTGGATGAATGAAGAAGATAGGTTTAGTGATGTCTTTAGAAAAGGGGTGCGTAGTTTTATCGAATTTGCATATTGTAACCGAATATTGAATTCAAAACTCTATCCTTGTCCCTGTCGCATTTGTCGAAATAAGAAATCTTTTGCATTTTCCCTAGTGAAACATCATTTGGAAGTACACTCAATAGATTAGTCATATGTAGTTTGGTCTCTACATGGGGAGAAATCTACTACAACATCATATGTAGTATAGGAACATGTTGAAGAAAACGTAGATGAAGAAATTTTAGTAGAGGATAACGTAAAAGAGAACATTAGGGATGAATAGTGTGGGTTAGGGAATTTTGTCAACAATGCCTATGGAGTATTTGAAGGATTAGAGAAGGGTGTAATTAAGGTGATTCTGAATCTTCCTTTGTTTTTGAGCCTGACCTAGGTAAGAAATACCAAAGTTATAAGGAGTTAGCTAAGGAAAAAATTTATTCGACATATGAGGGTGATGAAACAACACTTAGTGTAACTATGGAATTGCAATATATAAAGAAGATGTTTGGTTGGTCAGGAAATAGTATTACGTACCTTTTGCCGAATTACGTGCGATCGTAATACTAACAGCTTACGAAAAGTATGGAAAGTTCCATTTTGGTAGGCATCCAGATATCCAATTTTCTCGTTTCCAAAATTTATTTGTTACTGTTAGAAATTTATATGGAATTACAACTTTATTATTTGAATTGTTGTTGTATGTTTATCATTTGCAGAAGCCAAAGGTGTAAATATTAGGTGCTGGATTTGGAGGTCTATATACAGCTCTTATACTGGAGTCACTTGTGTGGTATAATGATAAAAAACCTCAGGTAACTTCTGCCAGTGTCAAAAATGTGTATTATGGCATATGATACCTATAGGTTGTTTCATTCTGCTGAAGACTACCTATAAACTTATAGTTTTGATAGGTTGCTAGACTAGGGTAATGATGAGTTTTAGACTTAGGTCGTCGGTATCTATGAGGATTGCCTATAACATATTTGAATTTAATTCTATTGAATTATTGTTGAGATTTGTTGTCTTCTTAAACATACCATACCAGTTATTACTGCTTTGCAAGAAAAAGTAAAAAAAAAAATTGTACTTGGTAAAGTTCTGTCAGTCTCTGCAGTCTGCACTTATCCAATGCCATTTTTCCTTTACTAGGGTGATGTTGACATTATCAGATATGTTTTAGTATCATGAAGTAGTTTATTCCATATCCAATCTATCATATGGTGATAGGATTGCTGCTTGTTAAATTTTTAGTAGCTTTGTTTGCAAGAATGGAATTTCTCATGGATTATTTCTAGTTATAATCATCTCATTTGGTGTATTTTATTTATCTTATTCTTTGACATTTATTTGTTCATGATCCCATTTGGAATGGTAAATAATCATTAGAATTTTTTTCTTTTTTTCAGGTGCTCCTTATAGATCAATCAAACCATTTTGTATTTAAGACAATGTTATATGAGCTTCTCTATGGAGGTGTGGTGGTTTAAGCCGATGTTGTACATTTAGTGGCTTATATATGGATCCCTCTGTAGTCCTCTTTTCATATAGTTTGATCTGATTTTGAGATTCCTTTGTGTTTTTTACCTTCAGAAGTAGATAAGTGGAAAATAGATCTTCGTTTCACTGATTTACTAGCAACCAATAGTGTGCAATTTAGTGAAACTCTTACACCCTTATGATCATTTGGGGATGAGTAGCTCGACAACAGCTAATTCTGGCGGTCTTTTCCAAGACCAATAGATTAGAAAGAGGACTCGAAAGTTGCTTACCAAAAGGATGATATAGCTGAAGAAGGTGTGTGTGCTCTTCGAGATATGAGCGTTTTCTTTGACTGATAGGTAAGAGGCTTTCGTAATGCCTTGTACAGGAGACATTGACTCCTCAAAGATGCGAATGGTATGTCATTCCTTCTTTCGTGACTGAGAGTATGAACAACAGCCTTGCTGGAAAGCCTAGTTATTTCGATGAAATTTTCCACTTCTTTAGTGGTAAAGAGACTTGAATAAGAGACATATAATAAAAGAAAAAGAAATGTTATATAGCCAACTTTTACAAAAAATAATAAGAAATTATGGTTAGTGGAGAAGAGCCATCGATAAAAGATGATGAATAATCAAATGTTGCGCTACAGGCACATTCATCGAGTCATTTTTTCATTCTTTCCTTACTAGAAAGACGATTCGTAGTACATCTTGAAAGTGGTCTTCATATTGCATATAACTGGTACATCCCACTTACAAAATTCTCCCTCATAGTATATACTTGGTGTTAGGCGTATTAATTGTCATGCCCACATGTGCCTTTGATGTTTCTTGATCCAGATTTGATTTTAATTGCTCTGGCTCATTTTATATATTTTTGCTTGGGCAGCCAGGTTGGTTCTTGCATTAAGAGATGAAGCCAAACCTTATCTTGTACATGGGGCCATGGATTTTGCGTTACCTTTCTCTACGCTAGAGGATGCATGTATAAGCACCTTTAACTGCTTGGTTCTTATTCTTTCACTTTTTGATGCTATTGCACATAAGTAAGTAGATTGCCCATGCATGAGAGAAACCCTATGTGATGTCCATATATTATCACACTCTGCTTCCTAACTTGAATGTTCTTTATTTTCTTTTTTTCTTATTGTCCTAGACTTGCTTTTCATCCGATTACACTTTTTAAATAATCTGTTAGTATTTGGAGTGAAGTATCAACGAATTTAATTTGACGTGCAATGTATAACGAAGTCTAGTTTTCTCATTTTTTTCGCACAGTTTACTCACAGTGCGACCATATGCATTGAAATTTATAAACTGATGATAACTTATATACTTTTTTTATTAGGATACAAAAACTGGACAAGGATGAAACCCACTGCTCACGAGTAAGAGTCTTCTGAAATTTCTTTGTTTATTTTAGCTTGCCATTTTAATTGTTTAGAAACTTAAGATCTTAGTAAACCCAAGTTACATGATTACCCACATATCTATAATTGATACAATGATGGTCCTGAAAATTTTCTTTACTCCGGTGTTGTTTCAGAGCACTACTTAGTTACATATCCTAAAAACTCATAGAGCTAGAAGCTATAAAAACAAAACAAAGTGTTCATGTATAAAGGATTGTTAATTCAATGATTGAATGATTAATCGATTATAGTTCATCAATTGATTGATAATAATTGTTGACATTGAATCTTATGTGACGATGAATGCAATTAATTGAATTATTGGGATCCTATGTGATTGAAAACAGAATAATGCAGGTGCATGATATTTTGATTTTGGGAATCCCCAATTCAGGATTTTTTTTATAAATTAATTTAAAATTTGAGATGCATATAAGCGTAGCAAATGAAATAAATATATGTGGCGAAAAATAAATACGATGGTTGGCATGTGTTGCACCATTAAAACATATGTGTTGCAAACAAATTTGAGACCTACAATTAAGAGTCGCAGATAATTTAAATAGCGCTTTTAAGTGTCCCTTAAATAATTTAAGCGTCTCCAAATAAATAATTCTGGTTCACTTATAAAACGTCGCTAATAATTTAAGAGACGCATATTATATGTCATTTTACTTAAATTAAGAGACGCTTATATGTCGCTTTATGCGTATCAAAAATTAAGTACGCGCGATTTGAGATACTTATAAATGTTGTTTAAATTCAAAGCAACGGTTATAAATGTCTCAAATCAGGTGTTGGTGTAGTGATTCACGTGCGTTAGCCAGATTGGTTGTAGGCGCAGTGAAACTGGGGGAACTTGGGTAAATTAAAGTAGTTTACTTGGTCTCAACTATACGAAGTTGCGGTAGTCAATTTATATAGCGGATTAATTCGGAGATTATTCAAAACTGGATTATTCTCAACATGCCCCATCACGTGTAGCCTCACTGGGTCTAACACGTGGACAATTAATCGGGTGACGTGGAATACGTACTGTCATATTAGACTCGTCACAATTACCTTCTCTAATACCACATTGAAGCCCATGGACCTAACTCACCTCAAAAACCGGCTTGCAAGGTTAGCGTTTCCCAAGGCTTATTAACTGTATGATCTTAAGTTGCACATACAATGTGGGACTAATAATCTCAAGACGCCTCCTCACGTGTAGCCTCTTTGGGTCTAATACGTGGACAATTAACCGGGTGACGCGGAGTAAGTGCGATCATATTAAGACTCGTCACAAATTGCCTGCTCTAATACTATTTTGAAGTCCATGGGTCTAACTAACCTCGAAAATTTGTTTTTTAGGGTTCCCCAGGGCTTATAAACCATATGATCCGTAGTTTCACACACTATGTGGGACAATTCTCAACAGTTCTTTTGGTTCTTTCTAACAAAACATAAAAAGGCCGACATGGTTATATATATATTTGTTTAAAAGTCAAATATATTTTTTATTACATAGTACAGTGGTCCTTAGAATTACTATCTCGATAAACTAGCCTAGGATTTATGCTTACTATAAGGGTTCGATCCCAACCCCCTATAGAAAGTGGCTTGAGAACCATAGACCACTTGTAAAAAAAACAAATGTATTAATATGAGAAATTTTACAAGAATAGGACTCGATATATCATCCTGATTCCTGAATATAACTTTTATAGTACTCTAAGGTTTTGTGCCTAGAAATGAGAATCTTCCGAGAAATATATGACGAGTGTAGTAGAAATAGTCCTATGTCACCTAGATCCTAAGTATTTTTGAAGTTTAAGAGCCTTAGACAACCCTATCCTTGCAAGCCGGTTTTCGAGGATAGTCAGCCCTATGAGTTTCTAAGATGGTATCAGAGTTAGGTTCGGTTGGTGTGTAGAATCCATGCTTTAGTGTGTATGGGACACAATCCGTAGGCCACAATACGCGTGCATCAGTTGGAGTGCCGCAATCCGTGGGCCATTTTCATTTATCCGTGTTCAATGTTTCAGAGTACAGTGTTAATCCCGTGTTCGGTGTTAATGTTAATCTCGTATTCAAACTCGACCATATCGAGTTTGAGGGGGGTTTTAGAAATAATCCCACATCACCTAGATCCTAAGTATTTGTAAAGTTTAAGAGCCTTAGGCAATCCTATCCTTGCAAGCCGGTTTTTGAGGATATTTTGTTCCATGAGTTTCTAAGAGAGTGAACCCGGACTTCCTTGTTTATTGGGTCACCACCCTTTGACGATTTGGATATGTAGATGCAATGGGATTTTGGTAGATTTGTAACCTACAAGGAGAGTCTATAATGTCGTATCGTTGGCAAACATGGATATAACTTTATGTGATTCTCATCTTCATAACCCTCACCCCGAGAAAGCTCGACTTTTAGTAGTGTGTTAATCACCTAGTATTGGTTCTTCTCCTAAAGCTTTTGTTTTGTTGTTGGGTCGTCGACCTCTGGTGTTTGAGCTTGTTTTTTTACAACGAGTTTTATTGGAACGATTTTTTGGGGACCCTTCTGTTCTTAGACCATCCTTCCTACAAAGTTAAGGGGTGTCCTAATGGGAGGAAAAGTCTAAGTTACCATTTGTTAAACTAATCCTAATTTAACCTAAACCCTAAACCTAATCATATATAAATCTAAATCTAAACCTAATTATAAACCTAACCAAAATTAAATCAAATCTTCCTTCTCATTTTTTTCCCTCTTCAACTCCCATAATCAAATCAAATCAAATCTTCCTTCTCATTTTTTAACCTAATCAAATCTTCCACTAATCTTATTGTCTATTCCAATGGCTCAAACAAATCATGGTATTTCATAAATTGTAAAAGAACTGATTGATGAAGTGAATCAAGAACTTGTACCAAAAATTGAAAAAAAGATTGTTGATGGTGGAGGCAAAATGGAGACCCAAACGAGAGAACCAAAGGCTGAATCTTCCAGTAGTAATATTATAAACTAATTCCCGACAAATTTATTTTTATGCGTTTCTTATTGTTATTTTGATTTAAAATTATGAAAATTAGTGTTGCAGTGAAAAGTTCGGTTAGGATCACCAAATCTTGTCAGCCGAACTTTCTGCTAGGATGAAGACCAAGAATAGTTCGGTTGAGAAAAGAAATTAGGGTTTAGTCGAACTTTTAGTTTGTCAATACTTTTAAACTGAACTTTTTTTTTAGTAAAATAAATTATAGTTCGGTTGTATCGATAATATAACTTTTCAATCGAACTTTTTGGTCCCACAATGGGAACAAAATGTTCGGTCAGGTTTCAAAAAAAAAAATCCAACCGAATATTACACTATTTTTAGGGATCTTTGGATGTATACTAGCCGGACATTTTGATTCCTTTTAAAGGGAAAATAAAAGGAAAATGCTACTACTCGTTCAAATCCTCTTCTCAATTTTCCATCACCAGTAACTCCAAAAGAAATATATAAAATGATGAAGAATGATCCGAAATGGGTAGAAATGATGAACGATCCTGAGAATCCTTGGAAAAGTGCTGACAATCCCCTCAACTACATTGAAGTTGAATCATGGGAAGAATACATTCTTTAAATGATGAAGAATGATCCAGATTTTAATCCGAGACTCTTTTTCAGAGAATGGGACTTTGAAGGCGTGAACCCACGCTACAATGAAGATGAAGAGAACAAGAAGAGAGGTGGTGATGAGGCTAAGGAAAAGAAGAGAAGAGTAAAAATTGGTTTTAAGAAGTCGAGAGTAACAAGGAGTGGAAGAATTGGATGAGCTCGATTTGGTTGATAACTATGAATGTATATGTTGCTTTTTATTTCGTTGTTGCTAGGTGTTTTTAAATATTTTGAACAATATGTAGTAAGTGATGAACCTATATGTTTAAACAATATTATGTTTAAGTTATGTCTATGAACCTACAAAAATATATGAGAATGTTAATTTCAATAAAAAAATTCTACAAAGTTCGGCTAAGAATACATCTTTACGTTCAACCGAACACACAAGTTCGACTAGGCCGATATATCATGTATGAACCGATATTCAAGTTAGTTTAGGAAATAACTTCCCTAAATTGCCGAACTTTCTACTTAAAGTTCCCGCTACTTTATAACTAAGAGTTCGGCTAGAAAAATTTTGGGATCGAACTGGCCGAACATTACACTGGTTCAACCTAAACTAGCCGAACATTAGGAGTTCTTCGATTAGGTAGCCGAACTTAGTCCAAAACTCCATAGAATAGAAGTTCGGCTACATGTTCTTCATTTTCCTATCCGAACTTTGAACGACCTAGCCGAATCATAGCTATAAAAGTTCACATTTTTACCAAATTTGAGCCAATTCAAGCAACAAAAACTTGTTAATAAGTATCACAAACGTTACAATCTTCATATTCTTCGTTGTGATCCTCGTTTATCTCGTAAAATCCCTCATTTTAAGATTGAGATTGGGTTTGGGGAAAAAAACATTCACCATCTAGCAAATCATCCATCACCGGATCGTTGTGAAGATTAACGAATACTTTGTTCACTCTACGATTTAAAGGTTCGAATTCCTCTGAGTTTGTACTAGAATCACTCGTTTTGAACTTAGAATCACCAAACCTAGGTTTCAAAAAAAAATATCTCAAAACTCTTCTTCTCCTTCTTCTCCTTTTTCCCAAGACTAAATCTAACTCAAATATTTCATCTTATCTAACTAATCTAATCTAATCTATAATTAACAATCAATTTATTTAACTTTTAATTAAGTAAAGGTATTTTGGCCATTACTAGAATTATATGGATAAGGGTCCTATGATTTACTTTATAGTGACCTAATGAAAAGGGGATGGTCCCCCAAATTCTGAGGGTTCCTAAAAAACCGTTATTTTATTGGCTTTTATTGTATTCTTACAGGCTCCCTTGCTTGATGGTCTTTTGAGATATGTTGTACGGGGCGAGGAGCCAATGAAAGACAATCATTTTATATTCTTCTATTACAAACAAAGAAAAATTGAAACAAAATATGAAGAAGATGTTTTGGTACGTTTGCATTAATGGGTGCTTATAATAGGTCTAATGTCAATTACTTTTGCCATTTTTAACTCCATCTTGAATGCTTGTAACTCTGATAACGAAGACTTTGTCTGTGATTGAATAGCTAGACTACTGTAGCTTTTTTTCATATAAATATCAATATTAATTATGTACATACACATCTTGAATCAAGAGTGGATGGTATCTATTACTTATATTCTTCTTCTAGTCACAACAAAAAATTGGATAAAAACTAACATATAAATCTATACACATATTCCTGCCTACAATGATCTTGATCTGAACAGCCCCTAGCTTTTCAATACGTCTTGGGAGATAAGCTGGTTTTTGCTTTCAGCAATTCCGAGATCATTCGATAGTTTTGTGCACATCTGCATCACCATCATCATGATTGTTAATATTAATGATATAATGTTCTAATAATTTTACTAACTCCAAATTCTGAGAATTTAAGCACTACTAACAAAATAACAATGACAATACCTGTCTGTACAATGACGAATCTCCATGCGATTTACTTAATTCTACGACATGAAGAGATGGACTGATCTCAAACATCTGTAAAGACAAATTATTACAAAATTAGAATCTCAACATATATGAAATCTTTCTTGTGACAATTTTCAGATGACCGATAACTTACGTACCTCTGCTGCCACGGAAAGGCTACTATGGTTCTTCTGGCCTTTATGTTCTTGCAACACTTTTAACTGCTTAAGGACATTCACTAGCAAATTATTTCAATGTTCATTGAAATATTTTGTAATGTTCAAAACATGTAAGTTATGATGAAGTTACCTTTCCATTTCTTTTTTGTACTTGAAATCCCATTTTCGTTACAATATCCTCGATTTTTTGTAGTAGATCTTTGGAGCCATAATTGGAAGTGAACCTAATCTTCCTCTCTGAAGCATCCTGTAATTCATATGAAAATGCCATGTCAATTTTGCTTCTTAGTACTACTCGGACGTGCTCATGCACAGTCCACAAGAGAGTCATGAAAAGTCGAATGTCCTACCTCTTTCTCAAAAAAGCCTGAAAGATCTAAGCATGAAGACATTCCGATTAACTGAAAGGCATTCATTTGGGTTGGTGAACCTGGCTGTTTATCCTTGTCCATTTGCTTCAATTGGAAGGGAAACCAATCAGTTTGACATAATAACTAACATAAGAAAAGAAGCCGACAGAAAATGCACCAGAGAAAAGATACTAGCCTATATGCTAGATAAATCCGTACTGCTTCTTTTATTGAGAATGCCTCAGCATCTACGTTAACATTTTCTTCTTCGTCCAAGGGAATAGCAGGAATGTGATCTTGTATAAACCATTCATGTTCTTTGATCTCAGCAATTGTTATTCGGGTAATTGGATTAGGATCGAGAATTCTTCTTAATAAGCTTTTTGCTCCATCTGAAAGCCATTTCGGCATTTGAGTTTCCCCTTTGAATATCTGAACCATTAACAGGATAGATATAGAAGTTAGCTAATTTCAGTTGACAAAATAGCATATACTGAGTGAGAGCTATCATTGTACAGAATATAATTCAATACCTTCTGATATAGAACTGCCAGATTTCGATCGTCAAAAGGGAGATACCCACAAAGAGTAACATATAAAATGACACCACATGACCACACATCTGATGTTGCACCATCGTATCCTCTATTAGCAAGTATCTGGAAAATATGCTTACAAATTCAGAAAAGAAACTTAACAAAGAAATCACTGTCAAGCATTTGTACGAACGAAAACAAGTACGTCAAAGTTTCATGTTGTTACCTCCGGAGCAACATAATTGGGACTTCCACAGGTTGTATGCAATAGTCCGTCTTCCTGATAATGGAGATAACAGTAAACAATGTCAAATACGTACAAAATGTAATGCAATGAAATTAGAACCATTAACCAGTGTGTTATAATAAAGGGTCTGTTTTATTACGTACCCGGAAATGTTTAGGTAAAGCACTTAGACCAAAATCTGTTATCTTTACGTTTCCTTTTGCATCAACAAGAACATTCTCCAACTGTAACAGAAAAGAAGAAGTCTAAGAGAGTATACACATCCTTATTTCAAATGGAAGTAAGATATATTACTTCAAATTGGAAAACTGAATTTTTGTGAATCAAATTACCTTAAGATCTCTATGGTAAACACCTTTACTGTGACAGTAACTCACACCATCAATCAACTGTTGGAAGAGCTTTCGACCAACAGCTTCTGAAACCCTCCCTTTTGTTGCCTACACGGAAAAAAAAAATATTTACAAGCTTATTAGTAACACGTCAAAAGATCGAAATGATTTTTGACCCAAGGGTTACCAGTGAAACTTATTTACCATTAAGGCTAGTAGGGTGACAGAAATTACTTACAATTCTGTCAAACAATTCACCTCCTCCTACATATTCAAGAACCATGTATATCTTTGTCTTACTTGCTAAGACCTGTAATTTACCAGTTGATTAGAAGTAAATAAGATATTACTCCTTGTTACCATTAGAAAAAAAAATGGATTTCTCAACAATCAAAAAATCTAAATATGGACATTCAACTGAAACAATAGAAACTTAAAAAACGAGGCAGAAATATAAAGATCATTCATTTAGCGGGACACTGTAGTCCCAATGACAACACCCAAAATAGGCCAGAGATGCTGCATATACCACAAATTGTTGTATACTTGAATGACCTAAGTGGACCGGTAAGTAGGTAGGAAATTGAATATGCAAGGTCCCATACTTGAAGATAGTTGTAGCTTGTAAGTGTTACCATCCATGAGGAAAACTGCCACTAGTAGTCATTTAAAGTAGGACCAATAAATAACAAACACAAACTTTACAGTTATTGAGTTAAAATTCAATACACAACTCCATACTCCAATCATTTTTGTGACTGATTTGGAAGGATACATCCAAAAGAGAGACAAGCCCCATTTAATATGGGCCATATCTTCTCAACAGTGTTAAATAGACTCTTGTATGGAAGTAAAGAGGCCAAATGGCTCATAGATAATAGTTCATCTTAATAGAGTTAGAATTAAACAACATTGTCTGGAAAATCTATGTTATACAGCCCCCGTTGTTGATAATTTCAGACTAAATTTAGAAACTTCAGTTATAGATTCAGGGAATTTTTCTGCAAAATTTTCCCGAATAAAACGGAAAAAAAGTTGCGAGTTGGTGAGAGAATCAAGGGACGTAATTAACAAAGATTTTGCAGATGAAGAAAAGAATCTGAACTTACTTCATGTAATCTGACAACATTTGGATGCTTCATGAGTTTCAATGTTCCAATCTCATTCTTAATCTGAACCAAAAAAAAAAATCAAACCTTAATCACATGTTTAAGAACAAAAAAAATGATTTTTGGATTAAAAACCCAAAGATTGAAAAAAAAATTGATACCTGATCGTTAACTCTGAGATCAATGATTTTTTTCTTCTCTAAAATCTTGACTGCAAAATTTTTGCCAGATTCAAGATTCTGAGCGTATTTAACTTTTGCAAAATTTCCTTCCCCAAGTGTTTTACCAAGCTCGTATTTTCCGAGTCGCATTCCCAATTTCTCGACTTCTCTCACCATCAATACACTCTCTTCTTCCTCTGTTTCCTTCTCTCTGACTCTCTGTCTCTCTAGAAATAAGAACTGCAGTATCCTCTGTTTTTTTCTTTATCTATCTATTTCCCTCAAATCTCTCTCTCTCTATGTATTGTATGTTTTTAGTAATTCTCTATATTTATATCTCAAATCTATCTATATTTGTAACTGTATCTGTTTTGGGAAACCGACGAGACTGCTCTGTGTATATATGAAAATATGATGATGATCTTCTACTTCTACTCCCTCTCTTTCATTTCTATCCCACTCTCTCTCCTTTTTATATGATGTCCTTGAAAATATATGAAGTCACCCTACACGAAACAAGTATTTTTTTTGTATTTTTCTAACCCAATAAATGTATGTAAATGTGGAATTGGTCAGGGTTGCCCACATGGAAATCGATTTCTGATTGGATTATGTTATGTTTTAAATCGTACGCGTAGAACTGAGAATCCTAAGATGTATTTCAGGTAGACTCCGAGCCCTATTTATATTCGACGTACGTTTTCGGTTTTGCCATCTTTTTTGTTTGGTTTATGGTAATTTTGCTGTCTGTGAAACTTCAACAAAGTCAAATCACATTGCCAACCTCTCCATTTCCAGATGAAAAGAATGAAATATTGGCAGTCTCGGGATCCAGATGTGTCAACAAATAACGCTCTTTCACGGATTGATAAGCTATCGATTTGATTAATGTAGAACGGAATCCAAGTCAATTGGCTACAAAACAAAAGTATTGGTTACACCCAATACGCCACATTAACATTAACATTAACATTATATAAGGCGAGAGGCCTTATAATTGCAAAAAAAAAAAAAAAAAATCCAAGTGTTATAGTTAAAATATTTATGAAAATAATTAAATTTTTGAGAAAAAAGTAAGGAAAAGGAAGAGCAAGGAAATTCTTTATTATACAAATTAAATTCTTAATCCAAACAATAAATTCAGTTAGACGATATCCATAGTATATAAATATCTCAAAGTGTGGTATAATCCCAAGATGTGGGGAAAGTTTAAGCTTAAATATCAACAACAGATAAGGATAATATTGGCTGTACCTCCAAAATATAATCCAGTTAAATTATGTCCCTTGAAATATAAAATGTTATTTTTAACCCCATATCCTGTTAGCTCAGAGGTTAAGTCAGAAAAAGGTTAAGTCAGAAAGCTGGCCCACTTTTAGGACTTGAATAGATTTAAATGCCCCAGGCTCTTTAACTAACCATATTTATGAACCATTGTTAATCCGATTTTCCCCTTGTGTATCTCCATGAATATTAACGGTGATGGATGTGTCACAATTAAACAAAGCTCTAGGGAAAAAAATCGGACCAAAACAAAGAAAAAACACTCTCCCTCCTCTGCACGTTTCTTCTGCCATTAAAATTTCTGGGAAAACCAGAGACTTCACAATTGATTTCGAATTCTTGCAATCGAAGAAGAAGAGGATGATAACTCTATCGATTTATGCTTTCGAAATGGAAGATTAACGATTTAATTAACCTAATATTTGTCCGATGATCACGACGATGATGGTTAACATTGATCATGGTGATGATACACAACTCATTGATTCTCTTCTCATTCGACGAGGTAATGATTCTGAACTCACCATTTTTTCTTGTTGTATTCATAGTTAGTTAATTAAATATATCAAATTGAGGTTTTTTCTTAGTTAGGGCAAACATTGGGGGTTTTCTAAGTTACTGGAGATCCAGTTAGTTTAGGTTGATTGTATACTGGGTTTTCGGTGATTGGAAACTTATATGAAATGGGTTTTTATTTTTTGAATAAGGATTGGGTTCTGTGGAAGTAGAAGGTCACATAGGGAATGAGTTAGTTACCTCGGTTAAGAAATTTGAGTGATGTTTTTGGTTTGCATTGTGATGTTGATGATGATTTAATCTAAGCCTAGAACAGAGTACTTGAATTGGTAGGTATACTTAATAACTGTATCAGTGTTTGAACTATGATAACAGGTGTTAAAAGCTAAAAGCTTTGGGATTTAATTAAGCTAATGTTGTTGAATTTTTAGAATAACTATGCTAATGATTTTAAATCAGTTCCTTTGATTTATGAATTTTCTATGGTCAGCGTGAACTCTTTTTTGTTGGTTGAACTATGGTTATATTAATGCCGTAACAGGACGTCTTTTTAAGTTTATATTCAGAGCTACTGCCTGTGATGATGGTAATAATAATAGTTTAATGATGTTTTTAGTTATGGGTATTGTTTGGAATAATTGATTGTATGATTTCCTTTCAGTTTCATTTCATATTTCGAGTCTTGGTTCTTGTAAGCATTTTAGTATGCTGATTGTATACCCCACTGTCTCGAGCTGTTGGCTTACAAACAATCGCATATATGAATCCCTTTTAAATCCTTCAAGAACCAAATAAATATGAGTTCTTCCTAAATTTTATTGCTGGTATACAAACTGTAAGATTACTCTTTCACTTTGTCGGAGTTACGACATATGAATTTCAGGTTACATTTTATGAATCCTGAGGGATTTTGCTGAATATGGGAAGCAAAGATGGTTGCCTAATTCAGATATTCAACCTAGTAATTTAGTTGAGGGGTTAGTACTAGGGGGGTTGGCTGGTGGTAAGTCTCTTGCTTGAACAATAACCCTAACTGTTAAATAACTTTTAGTTTTGAATCTCAGTTTCTGTTTTGTTCTTGAAAATCCTGTGTGCTAGGTCAGAATCTTTGTTTATTATAAGTGAAAGTTGGCGGTGTGTGGTTCTTCATTATTGCAATGACATGGCATTTCACCCCTCTTCTTGATTTTGCAGCTTTTAGTGCATATCTCACTATCCCGCTGGATGTCATCAAAACAAGGTTTATTTACCGTTCAAACATGTCACTGTTGATCTGTTTCTTAGAGATGAATAACAGCTCCAGATTAACTAGGGTTTCTAAACTAGGTTAGTTAGCATGGTTGGGGATATTTTGGGGTTTTCCAGTCCAAAAAATGAGGCCGAACTCTGATCTAACGGAATGGGACTAAAAATAACGTTTTATATTTCGGGGATACAGTTTAACTGAATTATATTTTGGAGGATGTAGTTAAAATTGCCCTTAAATTAAATATCTATATCCCACCACAATTGTAGGGTTATTTTCTAATATTGAAGCGTCAACTACAATATATTTTTAGGTTTCGAGGAGATTGGAAATCAGAAGATAAGATCGGAGGCATCACACGCAATCTGTGTTATCCCACAAGTAAACACTTTAAAATATCACAAATTACGACATTTCTATAGCGAATTAGTGTTTCATTGAAAAATGCAAATTTGCACACCAAGAAAAGTATGTCTTTAGCAAGGGAGGAGACGAATTTTTGGTCCATGAAACAGAAGCATTTCATATCATATCAAATCCGTTGATCTAGTTTCAAGATAGGATCATAGGATATGGATGCAACTGGATTAATTTTGTAGAAATGTTATTATTGCAATTTAACTATTTAAGGTCGGCACACAAATCAAGTCTAGTTCTAGTACTGTAGGACAACAGAACTATAACTTGGCATTGCAAGTGTTGGTGAACATCCCCCAGAGTCCAGACCCCAGTACTTGTATTTCTCATATACAAACAACGGATTTGTTTACTAGAAAACAACTTTGGTTTTGAGTAGGGAGTTTACGAGGTGTATCTAAGCACATTTAGAAGTTTTATTACCTTACTTTGTGGGAAAAGACCCAGCATATACTTGACTATTAGATTTTGCTGCCTAACTGATTTGTAGAAAGCCGATGTTACAATAATATAGTGCTAAATTTTTTGATGAAGATACTAATAACCTGATTGTGAAATTCCCCAATAAAAAAAACTTGTTTGGAACATAAAAAAAGACCCAGAAAACGTAATATTGCCCGCAAGATGAACGGCGGATTTGTTAAAGAATGAGTCAACAATGAGGTGGAAAATGACCATTCAGAATAGTGGTTACGATTTTCTCTTGAATGGTGGATGTTGTCTGGGACTCAAATCACGTGGTGGATATTTACTAATGGTGGGGTCATAGGCGGTGATATGTGGGGTCTACAAATCTCACCATCCAGCAAATACCAACTAACAGTCTATAAATTCTCTGCCGCATACCCAATCCCATGGTGAGTATACACGTTGGTTAACAAATATCTAACAGTTTTTCTTTTTTCTGTTAACTGACCTTTTTTCTGATAAACGTAGACTACGTAGTGCTACAATAATGTATGAAGATATACCGTAAATATAGAGGTGAATAATTTTGATCGAAGTATGTAGTTGGATTCAAACAAGTAAATAGATAGTAGAAATTTTAGTTGCACCCATGGACAACATGAACATCACTGATGAATCGTAGAGTTTAGGTTTAGTTGGGTACTTCTGTGAGATTTGTAAAAGTAATTTTCTGTTGGACGTTGATGTGTTGTGTTGTGTTGTGTAAAAAAAATAGTTGAACGTTTGATAAACTATAAACTAAAAGATAAAGCTTATTAAAAAGTGATTAAACTGTGTTTGATAAATATCTGGTTCAACTATTGTTGTTATAGAAAATGACGAAAATAGATATATATCTCGTAATAATTTATTCTAATTTATTGAGTTTTGTAGATGATGAAATTTTGACAAAGGCAAAAATTGTAAATTTATTTATACCATGTATCAAAAATATAGAGCCTATACTGATCTTGTAGCCTTTTTATTGTATCAGAACTTTACCTGGCTTAACTTTCAATATCGACGATTCGAACTTATGGCATGTTACAATAGTTCCCTCGATAAATTCTTTCGCTTCAAGTATCAACCGCCACGACTTGGCCAAGATTCAAAATCTACACAAAAAAGAAGAATGCACAAAACGACTAGTATGCTCTTGAGAGCACAACGCCACTGCTTAATCCTCGAGAGGACAACACCACTTCTTAATCCTTGAGAGCACATTATTGTTTACTCCTCGAGAGCATAGCGTCACTGCTTACTCATTGAGAGCATAGCGCCACTGCTTAGTCTTGGGAGCACGACGTCAATCCTTGCTTAGACCTCGAGAGCATGACGCAAATCCTTGTTTGGTTCTTGAGAGTGTGGCGCCAATCCCTTGTCCTCGAGAGCATGGCGCCAATCCTTGCTTGGTCCTCGAGAACGTTGCACCAATCCTTGTCCTCGAGAGCATGGTGCTTATCCTTGCTTGGTCCTTGAGAGCATGGCGCCATTCCCTTGTCCTTGGGAGCATCGCGCCAATCCCTGATCCTCGAGCATCGCGCCAATCCAACTGTTTAATCCTCGAGAGAGCAAAGCCAGTCTAGTAGTGTCCTCGAGCATCCTTTGTATGGTCGATCCTGGGACATCCCTCCATTACTCCTTGCATTGGCATTGAGAACTTTTGCATAATCT
This sequence comes from Papaver californicum, assembly GCA_023531435.1. Taxonomy (NCBI): domain Eukaryota; kingdom Viridiplantae; phylum Streptophyta; class Magnoliopsida; order Ranunculales; family Papaveraceae; genus Papaver; species Papaver californicum. The sequence goes on from JAJJMC010003991.1 coordinate 12,567,442, forward strand.
TGACTTCAAACACTTCATAGATTGCGCATTTCAAAGCTTGCCGCTTCCAAGCTTGGGTTATTCCCAAGTCTGTGCCACTTCTAAGCTTGCACACTTTTAAGCTTAAACTTTCTAACCTTACTGGACTTAGCATTAGTAGTTGGTTTACTCGATTAATTAATCAAAAGAGCATTCATGTGAGACAACCATCAAATCTACGAGACATCAAACATGTCACAAATGATACTTAATAGGGTATTGGTATGGCGATTTACAACCTATGAGGTATAACTGAACACCCACGATGATAAGGAATTAAGTGGAACGCTACAAGATGAGGGATTAATGATATTACGATTCGAGAATCTTCCCAGCAATAATGGGCACTTATCCACCTCTTTACCTCTTCCACTTCTTACGAGATCAGAGTTCAACACTATAATTAAATCATTTCATCTATTTTCAAGGGATACAAGTTTAGGCAAGAAGTTTATCGAAGTTCATCAAACTATCATAAACAATTTCATCTCCTCTACTTACACTCTATTACAGAGATTTGAGTTCTTCGACTAGAACTCATAAAGCTCTAATCTCATATTTCTCTGTCTCCCTCCCTAAGATCTACCATTCCCCTCATCCTCTGTGACCGAAGCAAGGCTTGAACGGTCATTTTATTGGTTTAGCCTAGCCTTGTACGATTTTGCTATCTCATATTCATTACGATTTACCCTTTCACCCTTTTATCTGTTTTTCCACCAAAACATGTTTAAAAATAATCAAATTTTAACTACTAAATATATATTTAGTTTTTAGTTCTTATATATCTAATATAAAAATTTACCAACAATAATATTATTGTAGAATGAATATCAAGAAAATACAAATCATCTATGAATATAAGAAATAATTTTTTTCATTTAAAATACACTAATTTAAAATGAAAAAAATTAAATATGATATAGAGAATAAAAAATTGATGGTGGAAATATTGAAGGATAGGTTTTATCATTTATAAAATACAATATGGATAAAAAAAATCATATGGAATAATCATTGTGGGCCCATAGGTTTAACTTTAACAGCTTTTAAAAACTCCTTCTCCCAAGATTTTAAACGTAGTAGAATTTCTGAAGTATTTTTGATAGAAATGATAGATACATTTTTGTGTCCTAATTAATCTCACATTTATATTGTTATCCCTCGACTTTTCTACTAATATTATCATTTTCTATCTTTTGTAAGTATTTTTGTGAATTAACAATTGTGGAAAAGATGGGTTTAAATTTTTTTAAAAGCAACCCAGAAAAAATGCTAAAGGCACCCCCGAGAAAGTGTTAAAGGCACCATTGGATTTGGATAAAGGCACCCATACCTTGGTTAGGGGCGTCCACTTCTTCTTCTTAAGTTTCAAATAGAATTTTGGCGGGAAGCATTATTTCTCTCACAACAAAGAGTGTGATCGAGATATTGGAAGGAATTTCGAGCTTTAAGACAAGATATAATTTTTTCCTAAATTGAAAGAGACGTGCATAGTTTAAACACAACAATCATATCTCATCTGTGTAAAAAAAAAAACAAAAAAAAGAAGAGAAGATATTCTCGGGTACTCGAATAATGAATTGATTATCTGAGATATTGTTTTCGAGTGAGAATAAGGTGAAGATTAATATTATCTTGTTCTAATTTGGAAACATCATCAATAGAATTATCTGCCAAGAGAAGAAGCAGAATCAATCACCGAGATATTTGGCCGAAAGTTTTCAAAAGATTTGCCGAGATTAATACAAGATGTTCTCGAAAACTTGGGAGGTGTTGGTCGTTGTAGTATAAATAGGAAGTTATAGAGAGAGTTTGGGGGAGATTAGAGAGGCAACAGAGCGAGAAATCACGAGTTGAAAAAAAAAAGTTTATGTTGCTGAAGAACACGAAGAACAGAGAATAGGAAACGGTTCCTTCAACCATTCCGTCCCGGTTTCTTCATCCCAACTGCAACGTTTATCTTCAGCTTTGCAACGTTTATCTTCATATTTGGAACGTTTATCTTCAACTCTGAGATACTTGCTTTCTAACATTGAGTCTGTAACGCCTATAAGCATTGCAAACTCGATGTTTTATTAATTTTTATCCTTTTTCATCTTTGTAAACAACTTTTGAGCCATGAATCAATCTTTTGAGATGTTGTTTATCATGATGAGTTAATTCTCATTTAACCAAGGCAATGGAAGTTACTTACACATGATTGATGGGTAACGTATTTTTATATTTACTCTAGTTTTATTTCACTTAATCACTGTTTTTACAGGGTTTTAATTCGAACATATGATTTTCTTAATTATTTGTCATTCAATTTAATAGGTTATGCTTTGTTAAATCATTTGATGACCTATGCTTAAGGTTTACAAGTAAAATTTGAAAATATGTCTGATTATAAGTGAGTTGGGATAAAAGAGGACTTAAAGATAACTAGAGTTTTAGAAATCTTAGTAAACCAATTCAATCATGCATAGTAGTGGAATCTAGTGTCTTGGTTAATTTTAAAATCTTGAATCAATTTTTAATTTAAGTTTTGCTATTTCTAGTTTAGTTTTAATTTTTAAGTCTAAAATCAAAATCTTCACAAGTTCTGAAACAAACTTCTTCTTACCACTATCACAGACACATCAAGAAAGTGCTTTATAATTTTTTTTTACCAAACACTAATATGAAAATATGGTACCGTATGTATATATATACATACGTTTCCAAAATGCTTTTGAAAAAAAAGAAACAATACCAAACCTACCCTTAATTTGGTCCTTTTATTTTTTTTTACAAAAATAGTAATTCTCTCTCTTTCCTTTGCGTGGTATATCTTTGAAACCTATTATTGGGGCTTCAAGGGGGGACTTTAGGGGCTCACTAGAGGACAAAAACAGATTCAACTATCCTAAATGTGGATATGGGGAACCTAATCTGTATGGAAAGTTAAAAATATCCTTACCCCAACTATCCTAAATCTATTATTCTTCTCCTTATCTTTTCCTTCATAAATCATGAAGAAGATGATGATCATAATTTCATCATAATAAAAATGATGATCATAAAAAATACCTAAATATATTATTCTTCTTCCTTTATTCTTCTTCTCCATTGCATCGTCCCTTTTCTACTTTTTTTTCTTCAACGAAGATTAATTGTTGATTTTCACAATTTATTTATGCTTTTGATTGGTTAAAAGGTTTGATTCGATTTAGTTAGGGTTAAAAAAATCAGTTTATGAAACTGTTTGCAGTTGGGAGTTCTTATTTTTCCAACTGTAAATCAGATATTACGGTTAGGAAAATAAAAATTCCAAGCCGTAAAATAGGTTTACAGTTGGAAAAATAAGAACTCCCAGCCGTAAAATAGATATTATCAACTTATTACGGGTGAGAAATAAAATTTCCTAGTCGTTTGTTAATTTGAAAAAAAAAATTCCTAGCCATATAGTTATTTTCCTAGCTATAGAATATGTAGTGAAAACCAGATTCCCGACCGATATTAGTATTTCCTAAACGTAGGTTTATTTACGGCTAGCTCGTATCTTGATTGCAAGTCATAAATGAAATCTAAAATTTAGAAGTAGTTTACGGCTAGGTAATCATGAATTCCTAGCCGTAAGTTCTAATCTACGGCTGAGAGTTCATGATTTCCCAGTCGTACAAGCAGTTTACGGCTAGGAATTCATAAGTTTCTAGCCGTAGAAATAGTTTACGACTAGGAAATGATTAATTCCTAGTCGTAAGTGATTCTGAAAATGAAAAAAATAAGGAGGTATACGGCCCATTCATTGAATTTTTAAAACAATTTTATTTTAAAAAAAAATATTAATCCAATCCAATCATTAATTTTAATTTATTTAGTTATTTAAATTCATTAACACTAACTAATAAAGATCATTTTAGTCATTATTAAAATTAGTAGGATAAAGAATTTTAGAGTTTGTTTCTTGATAATCATATTTTATTATCTTGTAAGTTTTCAAAAGTTAGGACTACAACCCTGATAATAGGCTTCATATCTTTTCTCCCTTCACATGCCAACACTACACGTTTTACACCTTTTGCTGCGGAATTCAGAATTCTTACTATTGATATTTTATTATTACTTTTTTTAGCCATATTAGCTGTGACCTCGTGAAAAATATGACTGCTTCATTCAATCAATTAGCACAATTTATTGACCAGTCCCAAACATGAGCATTTTGTCAAATCGTTTTGCACAAGCTTTATTATATCTCACTTAAGTCAAAAGACATCAGAACGATACTTCCTCCATCAGAATAATTTTACTGTTTGCACTTTGCACAATATTTTGGAGAGATAAGAAAAGAGGATAATATTGATTTTTTTCCCCATTTATGTCAATATATAACAATATTGCAATAACTAGGAACAAGGACTAAGGGGAACATTCTATATTTTCCAAAAATGAGCTGGAGAGTATGTACTGGGGTAAACCGACTATATAGAAGTAGGAATTGTCTTCACTATACGGCAGAGAATATCCACCAAACGGCAGATTCTTTACCGCCCGTATATTTTAATTGTAGGAATTAATATTTAGTCCCAAATCTGTCGGGCTTTGGATGCTCTAATCCTATCTTCTCAAATTTAGTACTGGTTAGTCCAAATTTATACAATTTGAAACGAGTTAGTCTTTTTGTTAACGATTCAATCTAAAACGCTTTTTTTTTTCATGATAAAAATACCCATCAAGTAGATGTAATATTCCCTTTTCATGATTTAGTTTCTATTTCTTTTTTTTCTTTTTTTCTTACATCAAAACTAGAAACAGTTCTCACGGAGAACAAATCCTAAAACCTAATCTAATCGCATCTTAATAAAAATCTAATCCCCAAATATAAATTTGATAATCAAACAAACACATAGTCGGATCGATCCAACTTGAAAAGCCTTGATCGTCATCATTCAGGAAGTTTTTTGAAGATCAATTTGAAATGGAAAGGAATAGTTAATGAGATTTATTTTAATTGGAAGATTTCATCATTGAAAGCCATTTAAAGATAAGTTTATTATGTTTTTATCATTTAATTTGATTATAATTGTTAATTTATTGATTTCGAAATCGATTTAGGAAAAAATATTACGGTTTTAAAAACCTAATTACTTTGATTTCAGTTTGAATTTCTTATTCGATTCGAGATCAGATTTTAGATATGTTATATGAAATTGATCAATATATAAATATGTAATACTCTGAGTTGTGATTTTTTGTTGCGTTTCTGAGTATTTACCTTAAACAAGGGTTGGAATCTTGATACCCCAATTTCCACTTTCTCTTATTTGGTTAGAGTTTCTAAATTGTAATTGATGTGTTGATTATATTATATTTTTTACTTTTTTTTTGTTTATGGTTCTTTTGATTCAAAGCTTGGAATTCTTCTCGTTTCTGACTTTTTCAGTAACTACTCACTTTGGTTTTCTTGTCTTTTTAATCTCTAATGCTACTACCATTATAATTTTGTGCAGAATTGTTTTGAATTGTTCTTTGATACGGGCGTAATTTATATATATATATATATATATATATATATATACCTTTTAAGTTGTATTTGCTAGTACTTCAATTTGTACTAATAATGTATTTTTTATTGCTTTTATAGGTTCAAACGTAGAACCCGATGTTACAAATGGAGATTAGTTAAAATAAGTTAAAAGAGTGTCATTTCTAATACCCAGCAAACATAGTTATGATTGTGTAGCACACTAGCATACCATGTGCCATGTCGTAACTACATAAGTGCCATAAACTATGAGATACATTACCTATGCAGAAGCAGATACGGGCATTCAGATGCGCACTTCTCTGGGTTTTTTTGGAGAGTTTCATGTTTAATTGAAATAAGAAGGGACATACCTAGTAACGAAAGGACTAAGAAGTGAGCACATAGCCAGCACGTGGGAGAGAGAAGAAGGTGAGGCTTTTTATAAGTCACAAACAGAAGTAAAAGAGGAGGAAGACTTTTCTGTTTGGTCTGATCAAAAGAGAAAAAAAAGTGGGCAAGGCACGTGCGGAGGTGGAGTTGACGTATAAGAAGAGTGAGTACCAGAAAGTGGGTTGTGGTTGAGGTCGCGGAAGGGTGGAGGTCAGAGAGTATAAAAAGGAAAAGATAAAGCAGAAAAAGGGGCGGACAGCTGCGTCTGGGGCCTAGGGGAGAGAGGTAGGATGTGAGAGATATTAGAGGGGATAGAGGAGAGAGATTGGGGGGAACAGGTTCTGAAAAGGACTGATTGGAGAGGGTGGCGACGTGAGAGAAGAGGAGAGAGGGAGAAGTGGTGAGACGTGAAAGGGAGAGAGGGAATGAGTGGGGGAGGCGTACAATGGAAACAAGGTCAGGAGAGGGAGGCGTACAATGGAGTAGTAGGGAGGTGTGGTCGGATAAAGAATTAGAGAGAGGTGGAGGTTGTGAGAGAGTGGAAAGAGATTGATTAAGAGAGACAGGAGATAGAGAGGTGAAAGTTATTGATTGAAAGGGGGAAGAAAAAGTGTACATGGGAGAGAAAAGAAAGGTTGACTGTTGGAGAGAAGGTTGGTTGAGTGTTTCTAGGGTGTTGTGCGGCAGAAAGGGGAAGTGGTTTTTGATATGATTTCAGTATAGTCCAATAGACAGAACAAGGGTTTAATCTCTCCTCTCTACTTTGTTAATTTATATTTATGGGTTTTGAGAAACTCATCTCCATGTTTTGCTAGATTTTATGACTAGGGTTTTGGGTAGAAACAAATTTTGATTATGAAAAACTCATAAATAAATGGTTTAAATGTTTAGTAATTTATCTTCATTGTTAGCTTGATTAATTATTGCATAAATAGTAGAATTGATCACATATGCTTTCCGTTTGATATGTTGTGCTTGGATTAGATTCTTTGACGATGTATGCTCACAAATTGATATTTGATTCTTTGAAACTATATATTGGTTAGATAGCTCTATTGATTGTTTATGATTTTAAATTCATATGTCATGCTTAATAATATTTGATGGAATATACTTTTCGATTGATAAATAATTCTTTAGAAATGTCAACTTGGAAGGGAAGAAAATTATAGTGGTGAAACGATAATTTTGGAGATTAGATGTGAGTTCTATATATCAAATTGGTGAAAACCGAAAACCCTAGTGTCCTCTCTACTTGATCACATTGTATATTTTTAGCTAGTTTATTTCATTATTTTTTCGTTCATTAGCATTTTCGAAAATCTGAAAAATCCAAAAAATATTATTTCTGATTATTTTAATTGAGATATTGATTGCAGTATTTGCCCGCTCTTTGTGAGTTCGACCCGTATTTGTCGTTGTCTACTAGTTAGACGTCATATGATTGCGGTTATTTAAATAGGATATTCCAAAAATCTCATCATCCTTGAAGTGGATTTTTCTTATAATGGTGATAGTATTGTTTTCACATGGTTTGACTGGATTTATTAGCTATTAATAGTGATGCTTTTTTTTGAAGCATAATAGGGATACTTTGATATGTTGCTGTTGGTATATATGTGGCTCAATTTTGCAAATTTGATTGGGTCGTTAATTAAATTAGAACTTTATGTTTCTTTTCATTTTTCAATTTTAGTGTATCTTGATGTTGCTTTCGTTTTTCGGTTCTAGAAATTGTTTGCAGTTGTGGATATAAAGGTGATTCATTTTTATTAGACTTTTTCTAATTGCTTTCCTCAACTTTGTTTTGCAGGATATGAAGCACCTAATTTAAGGTATACCAATTTCCTTGTTTGAATTTTAAAGCTAGTGGTCAATAGATATGAAAGTCAGTGTTTGAAGACTCGAAAATACCTTAACTACTTGGAGTGAATTTTTATTTGCTACAAAATGCTTGTTATGTGATTACTCTAACTCAGTCCCTCATGGGATTATAGCCTAACATTTATGTTGCAACAACGGGGTATTATGTTGTAGTTCTAGATTTCTTTCACGGGATTTTTATACTCCTGGCGAGGATGTACTAGTCTGGCTTCAATATCATGGAACTGTGAGTTTGTTTCAGAAAATTCATATTCGCTGCATCAAAAATGTGTTGAAATTTTGTCTTTTTAAAATTTGTAGGATAAGGGAGTTGTAGAAGCTAAACAGGTTATTAAAGCTCTACTCCAAAATTTAAGGGAATCTCGGTCGTTGGAGCTGCAGGGATATGCTAGGGTGGTAAGTGCAATGTTTTATCTTCGGATGAGCTTGTTCATTTTGTTTGTGTGATTTTTTTGTTGATTGTTAATGTGTATATAATTACACATATGTTGATTGTTAATGTGTACATAGTGTATACATGTTGATTGTTGCTGTCTACATTGTTGTACATATGATGATTATTGATGGTACATAACTGTATTATACCCTGGTGCGCCTTTGACATGAATCTTTTTTTGTTTTATGTATTAAATTTAGGGACTCATAAGCTCAAAATGGTAGAGCACCCAAGCATATCACAAGGTTTGCGGAGGTTGATGGTTCAAATCCATCTAAGTTTCCATGTTCGGTTTATACAATATTGGTAGTTGTGTACATACGATGCACCATTTTAATTCCCATGAAATAGATCTGTTTGTAGGTGAATATGGTTGATTTGTTCCATGTTTTATATGGGTGTACATATTGGTCCACCAGTGTATTTTCCATGAAAAATAGGTATGCGTGCGTATGAATGATCGATTTAATGCATGTTTTATAGGTGTGTACATATTGGTGCACCTATGTAATTCCCATGAAAAAGTAGGTTTATGTATGGTTATGAATGATCGATTTTATGCATGTTTTACATGGGTGTACATATTGGTGCACCAGTGTAATTCTCATGAAAAAATAGGGTTGTGTATGGTTAAGAATGATCGGTTCTACGCATGTTTTGTAGGGGTGTACATATTGGTGCGTCAGTGTAATTCCCATGAAAAAGCAGGTTTGTGTATGGTTATGAATGATCGGTTTTATGCATGTTTTGCAGGGGTGTACACATTGGTGCACCAGTGTATTTTCCATGAAAATAGGATTGCTCGTGGGTATGAATGATCGATTTAATACATGTTTTGTAGGTGTGTACATATTGGTGCACCAGTGTAATTTCTATGAAAAAGTACGTTTGTGTGTGGTTATGAATGATCGGTTTTTTATGCATGTTTTGCAGGTGTGTACATATTGGTGCACCAGTGTATTTTCCATAAAAAAAGGATTGTGTGTGGTATGAATGATCGGTTTTATGCATGTTTTGCAGGGGTGTACATATTGGTGCACCAGTGTATTTTCCATCAAAAATAGGATTGCACGTGGGTATGAATGATCGATTTAACCGCATGTTTTGTAGGTGTGTACATATTGGTGCACCAGTGTAATTCCTATGAAAAAATAGGTTTGTGTTTGGTTATTAATGATCGGTTTTTATGCATGTTTTGCAGGTGTGTACATATTGGTGCACCAGTGTTATTCCTTGAAAAAGTATGTCTGGGTGTGGTTATGAATAATTGGTTTCATGTATGTTTTGCAAGGGTGTATAAAGTGTTACACATGCGAAACAATGACTGCATAATCTTATGAAAATTTTGTGCTTGTGTACCTTTTTGTACACATGAGATAACCATGAAGAGAAAATTAAAATTTTAAAAAATAAAAAGTATATAGTCATATGGGTACTCTTTTTGTATATCTCGGAAAGAGCTTTCCGAATATATAAAGTTTATAAATTTTGGATGAGCGGTTTGAAAGATAAATTGTTTTTAAATTACAATGAAAATAAGAATATATAGTCATCCTGCATATTCTAACAAATAACGTATTTTTCTCAGAATGTATCTGGTTTCATCCTGCATATTCTGTGAAATAAACATGTTTTCCTCAATTGTATCTGGTTTCATCCTGCATATTCTGTCAAATAAACATGTTTTCTTTGGGATGTATATGGTTTTCATCTTGTATATTTAGATATTTTATTTATTTTTATGCTGAAGTGATGGTGGTGTTTGTCTTTTTTTTGTTAGTATTGAGGTGATGGTGAAAATAATGTGTTGTTTATTGTGGTTGAAAATATCGGTAGTGGTGGTGGTTGTGCTAGATCTTTTATATTTATATGGAACATATGGTAATATAATTTTTCATATCTTATCTTATTTTAAGCTAGGATGCAACCAGTTTTAACTTAGCTATTTTTTAAATAATTTATTTTTCTTAGTTTAAGTCAGGATACATCCAGTTTCATCCTAGCTATTTTTTACATAATTTTTTTTACCTTATTTTAAGTCAAGATGCAACCAGTTTTATCTTAGCTATTAAAAAAATCGAATTTACCATCAACAATGGATCTTGTTTTCTAGATCATTTAAAACCCTTTCCAAAACTATAAGTTTTATTAAAATCGGATATATATTTTGGAAGTTATGAATTTTTTTGTGATTTGTTTTTAAATTGGAGAGAGAAAATACAAAAAGAAAAACATAAATATGAGGGACATAGTTGTCTATAAATTTTGGTGTTCATTTCACCCATTCCTAATGTTTACTTTTCCACCAAAACCATATTTAACCTCGCGTTTTTAAGGGCGACTCAAAAAGAATTTGGGGTGACTTATTTATACTCATCCAATAGATGTGGCTATGGGATATCCTAATGGTAGGTAAAAATACTCGTATACCCTTTCACTAATAAAAGTAGAAAACCTAAACTAATTTCATTTCATTTCTAATTCTTCTTCTTCTTCTCTTCTTCTTGACTACCTATTGTGAGAAAAAAAATTATCTTCTTCTTCTCTTCCTCTTGACTACCTATTGTGAGAAAAAAAAATCCTCGTGAAATTTTCAAAACCAATTCATCGTATCGTCGTACCAAATCATCGTCGATATTTTTGATATAAAGATGGCTCGACAGAAACAAACAAGTCGTCAATCTGATAATAGTAACTGGAAAAATTTTATGGAGAGATTAAGAAACATAGAGATTGTTGAAGAACATAGTGAAGAAGATAAAGAACACGAAGATGATGATCTAGATACGGAGACTGATTCTGGCAATCAGCCTCTCCATAACTATCTAATGGCTCCAATAAGGTAAGGGTTTACCATTATTTGGGTTTATATTGCTTGAATTGAATGAAATCGTCACTAGAATATCTAGGGTTTTCGGTGAATTGGTAAGAATCGGTAGTTTCGTATATGTTTAAATTCCCGATTATGAAAGAATTCATCATTTCTCAAGCACATCGACTATAATCGATAGTTAGATTTAGTCATTAACTACCGATTTTCTTTATGTACCAAAATTTAGGCTTAATCGGTAGTTAATTTTTTTATCTAACTACCGATTATATTAGATGGCTTCAATGTAAAGGATTACAGTTTTGAATCAATCGATAGATATGTAGTAGTTGTTAACTCCTTATTATGAAAGAATTCATCATTCCTCAAGCACATCGACTACAATCGGTAGTTATATTTAGTCATTAACTACCAATTTTCTTTCTGTACTAAAATTTAGGCTTAATCGGTAGTTAATTTTTTTTATCTAACTACCGATTATATTGGATGGTTTCATGTAGAGGAATATAGTTTTGAACCAATCGGAAGATATGTAGTAGCTGTTAACTTCTGATTAAAATATTTTAAAATTGAAAAAATGTTAGTTTACATCATAATCGGTAGTTATGTGTGATTATTGTCTACCAATTATATTTTCCTTAAAAGCTTTGATTTCTCTTTACTTAATCGGTAGATAGCTTTTGTATTTGACTTCCGATTGTTTTGTAATCGTTTGTTATTGTGTTTATTTGACTACCGATTATATGTGTGTCCATAGCTTAGAGTTTTCTGATCCAATTTTTATGCATAATCGGGAGATAATCTAGAACTCAAGCTACCGATTGTTCTGTAATCGTTTGTTAGTTTGTTTATTTGACTACCGGTTATATATGTGTCCATATCTTAGACTTGTATGACCCAAAATTTTTGCATAATCGGGAGATAATCTAGGACCCGAGCTACCGATTATGAACAATCAGTTGTTTTTATGTACTTTTTCTACCGATTATGTAGTGATTAAACGGTGTCTTACGAGCTAATTTTTCTTTATTTTGTTTTTTTAGGGAAAGGCGAGCTAAGCAAGCCCAAAATACAATTGTTTCAGGGCCTCTTCGTGAAGGGGGTAAGAAAGTAACAACTAGTGCAAGAAGAGAAAAGAGCGCTAGCGGAATCTCTATCACCGAAAGAACTCAACCAAGTTTTCCACAAGTTAGAAAACAAGAAGAAGGAGAACCAAGTGCTCCACAAGATAGAAACCAAAAAGAAGGAGAACCAACTGCTACACAAGGAGAAAGACAAGTTACAAAGAAGGTAATTAAGAAGAAAGGAGGACATCAAGTCCCCACCTCTTTGAAGATGAAGGGTGGTGAAGCAGGCCAAATCCCTGGGTTACCAAAAAATAGAGGAGATTTGTTATTTGGATACAAAGACTCATGGGCCAAAGAAATTTATTCAATTGAGGTAATAATTATAAACATCATTCTTAAGTTATTGTTTTTTTATTCTTATAAGTGTTAACGGCTATTCTAATTATTTTATAATTTATCGTGTATATTAGGACCATTCTCATGCGGTTCGTCTACTCAAATCTACAGTTGCACCAAGAAAATGAAAGACTGGCCGTTATATGGTGATTTGAAAGGTTCAAGCAAATTATTTATGACTCGGGGGTATCTACTGCTGCCAAGAATTCAATGTTAGAGTATGATCGGGTGTCGATATCATCCTTCCTGGAGAGAATGTATCATGACACCGACACCTTCCATATGCCATTTAGAGAGATGACGATCACCTCAGATTATGTGGTGCAGATTCTTAGTCTCGCTGACCATGGTACAGCCATCAAGTTTGATGACGTAAAGCAGTTAAGCTGGGTACAACTTTATTTGTACACTCAGAAATGCCTTGGTTGGGATCGAGCGACATCCGACGATGAGTTCAACCGGTGCTTTCGTTACAAAACTAGACAGTTCAGCATGATCCACTTGATGAATATGTTCAAAGGCACCAAGGATAAGGAAGAAATGAATCCAGAGTTTAGCGACGCCGAAGTGAATGTTGCAGCCACTACATATCTCCTCTGTGTTTTGGGATGTGTCATTTTCCCCAATTGTAATGGCAACCGGGTCGACGCCAACCTTCTACATCTATTGTATCCTCTCAATAAAGTTCGTGATTACTCGTGGGGCACCGCATGCTATGCGTTATTAATGGAAGAGTTAAGAAAGGCATCGAGGGAAGCAACTAGACAAATTGTCGGGAATGTGAGCCTACTACAGGTATTTTGGTAACTCTTTTGATACTTTGATTGTTATTTATTTTTTTCTATTTTAAGAATCATTTTTCTTATACTTGGTTTGATATGTACACTAGACATGGATCTATGACCACTTCTCGTTCCTCAATTTGGCCAAAGAGAACCTGATATGGCAGAAAGGAACACCCAGAGGAACAAAATACATCTTCGACAACAACCGTTCAAGGTCTAAGGAGCAGCAGTTTATTTTTTGAAGAGGAAATTAGACTTGATAGTGTCCAAATATGTATGTTTTGATCCATACAAGGAAGACCGAGCTAGTGGACATATATCGGGAAGGTCTGAGTTGTCGTTTTATTATGAACCCTTGTGGCACCCCACGGGATATGTTATGTATAATGCCTCGAGGGTGATGCGTCAACTCGGTTATGTACAAGAAGAACCTTGGAGTCACATGCGTGGCAAGTTCAAATCGGATGTGGATAATTGTGTATGTGGTAAGGACTCTATCACAATAGTTTACTCTGGTAATCCATCCGTTGAAGATTGGAATAACAAGATGCAATATTTGATCAACAATGGGATACCTGTCAACCGAGGTGATGAAGTACATCCAGGCTATATGGAATGGTACCGGGAGCATTCTCATCTTCATGTGATCCGTGAAGATAAAGGAAAGACCACCAAGGTTTCCGATTATACTTGTATCATCAAAGAAAAACCTTCTGGTTATGAAAGGATGGTACATAATGTTCTTTTGATTTTAATATTACGGCTCAATATTTTAGATAAGAATCATTTGATTGTTATTGCATAAAAACAGAAAAATAGGTTTGCGTTTTTCTCCAAGAAGATTCTTGGGTGTATAAAGGAGGGAGTGCCTTTATCAATTGAGAAGTTGAAAGAGCATAAAGACCTAATGAATAACATCGATAATGAAGCTTATGCAAGTAAGTTTGGGGAGAAAGCTTCGAATAAGCCTAAGAGGCCAGCAACAAAGCCCATTAAAAGATTTCGTGGTTCATCGAGTGCTGATGGTGAAGCCAATGTCCCTGATGCTGAAAGATATGTCCCTGGTGCTCATCGTCCTCGTACTAAAACCAAAAAATCTAGAAATTAGATTATGGTTTTCTTGTTAGAGAACATCGTTTTCAATTGATTTGCAAGAAACTTGTTTCGGATTATAAGTTCTAACATCATTTTCGTACTAAAGGCAACCTAGTTTTTAAGGGTTTTTTCATATTATAAGTTCTAACATTATGTTTAATGTTAATGAATGGTTTACTTTTATGGATGATGAATGGATTTTAGGTTCTTATTGTGAATTATCGATTGATTTGAAAGAGACTAATTTTTAATAAGTAACTTTGTTGACATTTTACATTACAATCGGTAGATAAATGGTATGCATCACCTACCGATTAAGCTTGTTGATCCACAATCAGATAATAATTATCTACCGATTACACCTGTTGATCCTACATCGGGTGATAATTATCTACCGATTACACCTGCTGATGGAACTGCTTGGTTTTTGGACACATTTTATATTATAATCGGTAGTAAATAAAGTTTCATAGACTACCGATTATGGAGTATGCAAATTTTAGAAATTTGATAATTTTGAATTTGGGGCAACATATACAATCGGTAGTAAATAAAGTTTCTTAGGCTACCGATTATGGAGTATGAAAATTTTCGAAATTTGATAAATTTTTCAATTTCGAATTTGGGGCAACATCTATAATCGGTAGTAAATAAAGTTTCATTGACTACCGATTATGGAGTATGCGAGTTTTGGAAATTTGATAAATTTTTCAAATTTGAATTTGGGGCAACATATATAACCGGTAGTAAATAAATTTTCTAAGACTGTCGATTATGGAGTATGAAAATTTTCAAAATTTGATAAAATTTTCAATTTTGAATTTGGGGCGACATCTATAATCGGTAGTTAATAAAACTTCATAGACTACCGATTATGGAGTATGCAAATGTTGGAAATTTAATAAATTTCTCAATTTTGAATTTGGGGAAACATCTACACTCGGTAGTAAATACATTTTCTTAGACTACCGATTATGGAATATGAAAATTTTGAAATTTTATAAATTTTTTAATTTCGAATTTGGGGCGACATCTATAATCGGTAGTTAATAAAGTTTTATAGACTACCGATTGTGGAGTACGCAAATATTGAAAATTTGATAAATTTTTCAATTTTGAATTTGGGAAAACATCTACAATCGTTAGTAAATACATTTTCTTAGACTACCGATTATGGAATATAAAAAAATTCGAAATCTGATAAATTTTTCAATTTTGAATTTGGGGCGACATCTATAATCGGTAGTAAATAAAGTTTCATAGACTACCGATTATGGAGTATGCAAATGTTGGAAATTTGACACATTTTTTAATTTTGAATTTGGGGCAACATATACAATCGGTAGTAAATAAATTTTCTTAGACTACGATTATACCTGTTGAGTACAATCGGGTGTTAAGTATGTACCGATTAAGATAATGGAACTGATTGGTTTCTGGAAACATTTTACATTACAATCGGTAGTAAATACATTTTCTTAGACTGCCGATTATGGAATATGAAAAAATTTGAATTTTGAATTTGGGGCAACATCTATAATCGGTAGTAAATAAAATTTCATAGACTACCGTTTGTATAAATCGGAAGGTAATGGTGATCCCGATACTTCAGATTGTTTATATTCTTATGAACTTAGTGTACATATTTTCTGTACACTCTTGTTACACCAGGCCTCAACAGCTCTTTTTTCTTTTGGAAAAAAAAAACTGTTGGGACTCTAATCTATATAAGGAGGGTGACTTCTTCTCATTTATGCACCTCCAATACATTTTAACTCTCCGACATCGAAGTAATCATCTTCAAGATTAATGGCTCAACCGTTCACGGTAGAAGAAGATTTATCGCTATGTAGGCGCTACGTGAAATTCTATCTGAGGAGAGGAGAAGAACGTAGGCAAAATGGTGTAATGAGTATGAGTTATTTGGAAATCATTCACGAACATTTTTGCGTTGACACCGGTAACCCCAATAACTGTAATAGAGCTGATCTTTTTTGTCGATTTAATTGCATAAGCAGAGAAGTTGATGCATTTGTGAATTTAACTTATCTTGTCAATCGATACCGTTTGAGGGGTGAAACAAATGATGAAGTTATAACGAGATATTTCAAGGAATGGCGACGATGGAAACGATCAAATTACCGTTACGAAGCTCATTTCAATATCGTTAAGGTGGTGGACAGATTCAATCCGTTTAAGGTTCGTCCATGCCGCTTAAGGTGAAGGGTATTCTCCAAGACAGAATATGAATCACAAAATAATTACCTTGGATACATAATCGGTAGTTAGAATATACTATTATCTACCGATTATAGTCTTTGTAGTAACATTTTGAAAATATTATGACGATACAACTCTCTATGTGGGGAAAATGGGTTTTCGTTCTTGATTTTTTAGTATAATCGGAAGTTATTGTTGTCATATATCTACCAATTTTCTCACATTATTTTAACTTGATTTCATGTTGACAATATTCAATATAATAGGAATTACAATATAATTATTTACTTCAGATAGTTCAAATCGGAAGCTAATGGTGATCCCGATACTTCCGATTGTACAGTATAATATTGTCAAAAAACTTTCTCTATATTACACAATGACGATAACACAAAAAAATAGCGTCTATATATTTTTCATTCACTTGTATATAAAAAACACAATGACGATAACACCAAAATATTGCATTCATATTTTCCTATCACTTGAAAATGCAACTTTCAAAATACATGTTCAACTAAACTACTCACCATCCTCGGTCAATTGGGTCCTTGGGAAAGTTTTTTAAACGAACCCAACGCTCCATGTTGGACTCGTATTGCTTCAACCACGCCTTGTAATGGTTAGTTGGGAAGTAATCCGACCACCTACTCAATGGAGGTAACGGACAATCTTCCGTTAACCTTATAACGATAAAATGATTGTTATTAACCCATGCCGTAATGATTACTTGACCGACTCATCACAAACCGTCCTTGTGGGTGTAAACGTAACACTCACTCCTAAGGAAGGAGGACAGAATTAATGTATCACGCAGTTCAAAACATCCGCTAAAAGATACCCATATTTCGGCATTACCATCCAATACTTGAACACGATTGTCTTCAATCCCTTTCGCCATTTTACACGAGTATGTAACTCTTTGAACTCTTGTTCTCTAACATGTCTATCTCCTTCTCTCATCATTTCAATATAGAATTCCTTATCCTCCAATAGTTGGGCGGCCATCTTATTTCTTAAATATTGTCATTGTCTGATATTCTCGGTAACCGCATCACTAAAGTCTCCTATTTGTTTCGAAGCAACGTGAAAACCACAGTTGCCATCCCTATCGACATCGTCGGTGGAGAAAACAAATGGTATAATGAGTAGAGGGAGTTATTCCAAATACTCATCTTATATTGTATACATACCTCGATTTGGTCTTCCGTGTATAGGTTGGGTTTGACTTACTTGAGAAGGAATCGTAGAGACCTTAGGTTTGACTTGTCATGAGCTTGGTCCACATTGATCCTTCCTTGGGCGACCCATTTTCCTTAGAGCCGTCACATCTTGATACTCAGCTTCAATATGCGCATGCCTAGAAATATCGCGTTGATTAGATAACCATTCCTTCAACTATTTTATTTGAATTGACCTTGGCTTTCGGTATTCGGTCAACCCATCGCATTTCCTTTTATTGGTTCTTCAACAACCTTTAGACAGGGGTAAAGGGCTTCCTCTAAATGGTGCATGAATATTTTCTTTTGTGACCCATTTGACGTAGAGTAACGCTCGAGTATTCTTGCAAACATTTCCGTATCCACGGACGACGCACCATCAACCACCAGGGTGTTTGGAGTGAAAGATATTTGCTTCCAAAAGAGATGAATATCATTAATGTCAATCACTTCAACATTCCTACCAAGCATGTGATGACACGGGAGTCCAATACCTATTATCGTCTTGCAATTGCAAACCGTAGTCTCATCATCGTGATCTCTATACAACTCAAATTGTTGTATCATATAATTTATTGCCCACCAAGAAACTTTGTAAACTATACCCTTAGAAGATTTGTATGTTTTAAATGTGCCAGCGGGAATCTATGACGACTTTTTTACATCGAACCGTAAATCTTAGTGAGGTCACGATTGGTGAACTCATGGATTGCTTCTTGGACCAACACAACCCATTTTGACTGCCGACTAGTATTTTCTTTAATCGTCCATGGGACCCCTCTGCAATGCTTATTACTTCGTTCTTAAAGTTATGATATTCACATGTCCATGCAAACACAAACTTATCCTTATGCGGTCCCAACCATTGTGTTTTGCAATACTTAACTGGTTTGGGATAGTTCTTGCCCCATTCATCCTCAAAGTTCTTCAAGTTGTATTCATAAATTTCCTCCGTCATCGACCAAACTAGTTTATCCCATGCTTTTAGAAATAAATACCACTTTACTCCATCCTCGGCCCATTTTTCATCAGCTAACCTTTTCTCTTTTTCTCGTTCTCCCAAGGTTAGATTACTAATACGTTCATCCTCTTCCTTCGAACTCTTGGTACCTTTGTTTCATTTTTTAACTTGGATATGATTTATGCAATTGGATTTGATGTTGCATTGAATGTGCCACGTACAAAGCAAATTCTGGGGTTCCAGAAATACTACCTTTATTGCATTCATTAAGGTTTGATCGTTATCCGTTACAATAACCCTTGGAAAATGCTCGCCATTATAATGTTTGCAACATCCAAATGAAACTCACATCGTTCTCAGGATCCATTAAACCCCACGCCACCGTAAATGTGAATTTGTCCGAAGTGTGGCAAGCAATGTTTAACAACGGGCATGTTGTACTTGTTTGTCTTGTAAGTAGCATTTATCAACAAAATTTGATGAAAGCATTGAGCCAATTGGATCATTTTCGGATGTGCCAAGAAAATACGAATCACTTTACCATCCCTATCTTCTTTTCTCAACTTGTAATTGTGTTTCTCGGCTAACCACTCTGATTGTTGCATAACCATTCAACCATCCCATTCCGTCCTTTTGATCGTTACTAGCGCCGATTTAATTGTAGACAACGAAGACAAGTTGTTGGGGTCATCCGCCTTTATCTTAGGTAGGATTGAACTCGATTTCATTACGTTCCTCATAGACTTCACCGTCTCCATTTCCTTTGGTTTTTACTTGGCAATCATTACGTGCCCAACAAGACTTTCTGGATCTTCGTGGTTGTGACAACCATTAGCAACTCTAAACATTTTCCATACTTTACCTTCCTTACCGTCGGGCTTAATGAAGATAATCTTAAATGGACATCCAATCTTCTTTGAATTACCTCTGCATTTCCTCTCTGTCTTCTTTACGTATTTACGATCCTTTCCCACATGACTCTTTCGCTCGCCACCTCTCTCACAAATCATTTCACATGGATCAACCCTCACGTAATTGTTCTGAACTACAATGCACATCTTCTATTTTTCCTTGTTGATAAGCCATTCCTTTGCCTCCGCTTTACTTTCAAATGTCTTAATGCGCATATAACAAAACAAATATCATAAGCCTAACCATCTAACGTCATTCTTAGAACCTGACAAGAGTGGTTAGGTAGCATACCAAATCATTTGCATAGTGTAGGAAAGTATCAGGACCATCATATGAAACTTGATTAACCGATTCAACAATCTACATAAAATAGCAATGAGTTAGACATCAACAATCGCTAGCTAATTATGTTCCCGTACTACCCATTAACGACAATCGGTAGTTAGTTATATCCCCGTATTATACATTAACAATAATCGGTAGTTATTTATTTTCCCGTACTACCGATTATAGAAAGAAATCAAGGCAATTTCTGTACACAAAAACAAGTATAATCGGAGGTTTAATTTGTTAAACAACAACCGATTACAATGGAATCGGTAGATAAAATTGATCTTTTAACTACCGATTACAAAGTGCAAATTTTTTAAGTTTAATTTAATTCTGGCTACAATCACAATCGGTAGATATGTGATTTTACAAACTACCGATTCTAAATCGATAGATAAAAATATTCACCCACTACCGATTGTGAAAGATGAAGAATTAGAAATTTTGTAAGTTTGGAGAAATTCATTTTTGAGGCGACAACTATAATCAGTAGATAATAAGTATTCCTAAACTACCGATTGTGAAAACAAAATTTGAACAAAATTCGATTTGGTGCTTTTGATTAATCGGTAGCAATTATTTTTCACGAGACTACGATTATACCCTAATTTTGGCTCAATTCAGTGTAATCGGTAGATATGGTACTCCATTATCTACCGATTCTGGGACGTCCATGGCATTAAATGCATGCAAAAATATTTTTTTTTGTTAACGATCACATACAAACGCATACAAAGCGGGTTTTTGAACTTCTTAATACAATACCTGATTGTTTGATGCATTATTATCTTCGTTTTGATGTGATTCATCGTTTTCTCTCGTTAAATCGTCGTCTACGGTTTCTTCCACACCAAAATTTGGATCATCCAATAAATATCTCAAATCATCATCTCTAAACGTCATTGAACCTTCAATATTATGTTCTTCATGATGTTTCTCACCTTCTTCCTCATACTCATCCATGTTTGTTATTGATTTTAGGTAAAACCTAGTTTTCCCAAACTTCTTCTTCTTCTTCTCTAACACACTCTCTATTTCTTTTCTAAAACTATAACTCAAATAATTTGTAACACTAATTATAACCAAAATTAACTAACCAATTAATCAACATAAGGATAAATTAGTCATTAAAAAAATATATGGATAAAGGGTGTGCTGATATTACTTCTTAGTGATTTTTTTTTGTTTTATTAGTCACCCTAAATTTTTTTTGGATCGCCCTCAAAAACACGAAAATATTTAAAAATATTTGGACAATAGACCAATTTTCTATTATCTATTGACGTGGATGGGAAGAATCCTATGCCTTATGCAATCAGAATGCTGCCCAGCGTTTTGCTTCTATCAAATTAATTACAGCGTCTGACTTATGGTTCACCGAGAAGTGGTTCAGCCGAATCAACCAAAAATACACACCACCATAAAGTATACCAACATAAGCATTAAGCCAAGCCTTTGGATGGAAGTGTGTACGTAAAATGCTTAGACATAAAGAAGGAAAGATAACTAGATGAACAAGACTTTTGTCTAACCAACTCTAAGCATATACGCAGTATACTTTGACAAAATCAACACTGCGAATATAACACAACGAGAAGAAAAAAGAAAAGGTGAAGTCAGAAGTAAAACTACTGTTAGGATGCCGATACTGAAGTAAAGTTATAATATTTATATTGTTTTATTTTTATTAGGAAAAATGGAAATGACTTTTGTAGATAGAAAACTGAAAGTGTTGGGGTACTTTTTCTAATTTAAAAGTGCACGTTTGTTTTTACGTAACCTGATGCAGATTATTTTCTAAAGTAGAAAGGAATGTGATTCACGCTCTACTGCCATGAGGTGTTTACTAGCATTCATACGTGAGGGAAGACCCGTTAATTAGTTATTATCGGCACACTTTCTCACGTATTCACATCAATTTTTATTTTATAAAACCCAACAAATAATGATTTTATAACTAATTTTTTGGTATTATATTCTTTTTACGAGGTTCTACAATCATACTGTGAATGAGAAAAATCGAGACATATACATCGATATCTACAATTTTAATCAATTGTTAAAATAAAAAATGGTAGATAATGAGGTTTGGCATTTCAAAATTATGTATTAATATTAAATCTTTTTGTAGGAATAGAAATACAGTTATACGATGGACATATTTGTATTAGGTTATTTAATAACATAAAATTTGAAAATAATAAAACTTTTATTTAAAAATAAAAAATTAATATTCGTATTTCTCTCAATACGTAGATAATTTAAAGAGTTTTTTAAATATATAAATTCTATAAAAATCCGATTTGTATATTAAATGATATAAATTTTTAAATTTTTAAATTTATTTTAAAACCATGATATTTTTATAAATATGCAAATATATGTTTAATTTACAATTTTATTCTTGTAATCCAAGGAAAATTGGAGAGAAAAAAAATCCTCTCTTCATTTGTTAGTTGAATTCAAGCAAATAATCAATCAACTCGTATTGTTTAGACGAAGAAAACAATCCTAAAATCACTGATGATATTTCTAAGTGTTCGATAAATCCAACAACAGGATAATTATTTTCTCATAGTACAATAGAAACGAGTCATGAATCACACTTTCCTGTATTCCTTTTCATTCGTACTATTCTTATACCTTACATTCACGAGTGAGAACATAAAGGCCCAAGTCGAGGCATTGCATGTGAATGTTAGAATGTGTGTGGCTAATATAGAACACTACTGGCTGCAACAAAAATAGCTAGAGATGTTGAAAGCACGATCTTGTCCGACCTTTTTCTTCTGTGTTTTTATTAGAAGGCTGATAGAGGGGCTTTAAATTTGATTGAGGGGCTCCTCTAATAAGACGAAATAGGGACATTATGAAGTAAAACTCAAAAACCACTTATCCATAATATTTTCACAATACCCAAACCACCCTCATTAGTAATCTTAATTATATTAATTAGTTAAGATTAATTTAAACTAATCATGATTAATTAAACATAATCTTTTACCTAATCAAATGATTTGAATTTTTTTTTTTTTTGAATTTGTGTTTTGTGGGAAGAAAAGCTTGATGAAATTTAAGAAAATTTTGTCGTTTTTTTTTTTAAACCCTAGATTTTGATTCAATCAACCATAGTAGCATTTAGATACCTCTAGATTAAACTCTTGATCTTTTTATGGCTCAAATTAGATGAAATCACGATTTGAAAGTTTGATTTTTTGTGATTCAGAGAAAGTTACGGTTGGGTTTCATGTCGAACCCAACCGTAACACCAAGAACATCCAGACTTACGGTTGGGTCTTGTTGAAAACCCAACCGTAAGTGGAAGAAAATGAAGAACACCATTTCAACACAGAGTTACGGTTGGGTTATGCCTTAAACCCAACCGTAACTCATCCTTTTGAGCATTGGTTTTTGAGGTCAAATTTAAGTGTTAAAATCAAAATTTTAAAATTATTCAATCATTTTAACTAGATTAAAGGTAAATTGGGTCATTCAAACAAAGAAAAACCGAAAAACACAAAAATTAGACAATCTAATTTTGAGTTCACAGTAGAATTTACGGTTGGGTTTTGGCTTATAACCCAACCGTAACTAATTCTGTTAGCTTTAGTGCATGTTTCATCATATAGTTAAGGGTGAGTTTTGCCTTGAAACCCAACCGTAACTAATCTTCAAACCCCAATTGTAAAATTAGATA
>JAJJMC010003991.1:12591570-12620013 GCA_023531435.1 Papaver californicum
AGGCAAGGTGCTGTTATACATACATGGAATATATATGTGCCTGCATCGTCTTGCTACATGGTGGTGGTACCCTCAAGTTTCCTCCAAAATGTAGTATTATTATCAGCAAACCCAAAGCAAAATGGACCAACTTATTCGAAAACATGGTCGGAAAAGAGTGTTATATAGTGCTTCTAAGTTTTCTGTTGGTAAGTGATGAGATAGAACTCAGACATTAGTTGTACGGTTTCCAGATCATATCATATTAAACATGTTAAAGAATCATAAAAGAACGAGGCAGAGCAATAGTGAATCACTTTACAGTTATAGTAATTAGTAATTACCACGACAATCAATTTGAGCTACTATTCTACACTCAAAGAGGAAATGGACATCACGACACATCACTTCATGATACATCACTTTTTCAAGAAAATAACATAGAATCCTACAACCATGCTCACGCACAGTAAAAAAAGATCACACTAGGAAACAGGACAATTTACAAGAAAAATGCCCCAACAATTTTGATATAAGCTAGAATGTGACATATGTGTTGTACTAAAAAGCATTTATCTGGGTGTCGACGCAATGAGCCAAAAGTAAGTTCTATTTTAAAAATAGCTCGAAATGTACACATTGATGCTAATAATATTATAATATGCCAAAGCATTGACGACAGAACATACATACCTACCGAAGTCTAATATCCCTAGGATTTGCATGTTGATTTATTGTGGCCAAAACCCTTGCAGTTACTACACTGAAGTTTCCGCTTGTCCAGATCTTGTACCCGTTGTGTTTTTGGTCGACCAGGTGTACGCCGAGCAGGAGGAGGGGTTATCAGGACTGCCCCTTCAGATGAATCTATTTTGGTAGGCATGTCTTCATTTGGAACAGGGTTTATTGACTGAGAATAGGTTAATCTGTAACTCTCAGTAGTGAAGTATCTGGAGCAGTAAGCATACGGGTGTTTGCCAATGTACAAAATGCAAGCTATTGCATGGGAACATGGCAATCCACTTAAATTCCATCCTTTGCAACTGCAATCCCATTTTTGCCCGATGTCCACTTTTTCAGTGTAAGAGTCCCCACGAACCTCAAACTTGTTATTATTAGGTGGAAATATCACATCATAATCCACACGAAAAGATTGTGCTTTTGCAGTTTCTTTCCGTAATTTTTGCTCTGCAGATGGAGTTAGTGTAGTCACCCATTGATTTGAATCCACCCGACGTGTATATATCAACTCCATCATCTTCCGCCCGATTACATCAACCAACTGTGTTATTGGTAACTCATGAGCCTCTGATACCCATTGGTAGAACATTTCCCCAAAATTAGCCGTCATATGGTTATACCTTGCACCCTCAAAGAACACAGAAGCCCAATGCTCAGGCTTATTGTGGTGAACCCAGTTATATGCTTCAGGAGAAATTCCTTTGATACTCTCATGGCTTCTTTGAAATTCTTCGTATCTAGTAGCATAAGCAGCTGAGTGAAGATCAGCAACCAAAAGACGTTTCACTTCATTAGAAAACTGCGTCTTCAGATCTCTCTTGAAACTCTCTGTAAGATACCGTAGACAGTAACTGTGTTTAGCATCATCAAATACAGCAGGTATTGATTCACTTAAACCCTTTTGCATATCTGCTACAAATGTAATTTGAGAAGTAGAAACTGAGGATCTCAGCTCTAATAAAAACCAACGCCAGTTATCATCGGTCTCAGCATCTACTATGGCAAATGCAACTGGGAATACACCATCATCCCCATCAGCTGCGGTCGCAGACAACAAAGTTCCCTGGTATTTTGAGTTTAAAGACGTGCTGTCGAGGAAAAGGAGAGGGCGGCAACCTTGTTCAAAACCCTGAAAAGATGCATGGAAGGAAACAAACAGACGATGAAAACTTGAGTCTTCCTTTGTGGAATATGTAGCATGACTACCTGGATTTGTCTCCTTTATCTTCTCACAGAAATACGGCAACTGACTGTATGCTTCTTTGTAAGAACCTTGAAGCTGCTCTCTGGCAATCTCTTTTGCACGCCATGCCTGTGAATAGTTCAGCTCAATACCAAAATCTCGTTTTATGTCAGTAACGATATCCTTCGGCTTGTAGCTGGAAGATTCTCGCAGTTTCTCCTTAACGATTTCTGCCACCCAGTTTGTTGTAGCTTGATATCCACTTGTTAATATAGACCCATCACATGTATGCACTCCACTTACCTTTTTAGTACAGAATAACTGGGTAGTTGACAACCTCGACGCATGTAACCTCCATGGACAACCTTCTGATTTACATTTGACAGTTACACGGTGACTATCATTCTTAATGAATTTGTAAGCAAACCCATGTGCAATAGAATATTTACCCAATGCTTCACGGAATTCGTGAACATTTGTAAACCTTTGGTCAACACCAGTGATGGTGTTTTCCCATTCTACTGCCCTATGATGCTTGGCAGCACTTGCAGCAGTCACAGCAATAGCTGGTGGTTGATTTGGAGATATACTTTCAAGAGGAACATCAAATACTGGATCTGGTTCAACTGAGTTTATAATTATGCCATCAACAGGTGTATCATCAATGGGAACCTCGGCTTCCGATATGGTTGTCCTACTAGACCTACTGGCAGGCATGTTGGACACATCATGATGAATAACATCTCTCATTATAACAAAAACATCTGCCGTGGTTGAATTCTCATGGAAGTTGATCATACATTTCAAATCTTTATCATTAGAAATTGTAATAAGTGTTTTTCCATGCCCTGGAAGAATATACTTCGTACCTCGGGACTATAATTCCACATTCCAGCAAGCTCCAGCATGAAATCATCAAACCTAGTTTCGTTATCAATGTCAATTGCATGAGCATCTCCACCATTGTAGGACAATGAACCATCTTTATTTGTCACAAACTCACCCCCAGATTGACATATAGTTATAAGTTTCTTATCCCCCATTACCTACACAGATAAATAAATAAATCAAGAATTGTAATTTCCATGTAGAAACCACTGTTCTGAGAAGCCCCATTTTTCAAAAGTCCAATTCACAGAGAAATCTACATAAGTAATGTATTATGAACCCTAATCACGTGAAATAAAAAAACCTAAACAAAATCACAAACAAACAAAAACATAAATCTTGATGTTTTCTCAATTGAGACCTTAAAATTGTAAAGAATGAAAAAAAGAAATTACCTTTGAGAGAAAAGGGTGATCTTCGTCACTCCTCCTTAACAGAGTTATTTGATTCTTGTCTGGAGATCATAAACCAGAGAAGAAGAGGAGAGGAGAGGTAATTTGGGGGTTTTGTTATTCTTTCTTTCTACCAAACCTCCCTCAATAATTTGGCTCTTATTTAACAACCCCTTCATAAGATGATGAAATTTCTCTTATTTCCACCAAAGCTCCCTTAATAAATACTTATTTCCTATAGACCCTGATAAACTAAAAGTTTATTTTTCCTTCAACTAAAGGTCCCTAAATAATACTATAATAATATCTTAAAAAAAACACTCCGCGTTTGTCTTTGACTCTAGTCGACTTTGATAAAAACCATGTTTTCGTATAACGGCCAGCTAACCCAATTGTTACTTGTTTAAGCACACGTTTGAGTATATTTCACAGATTACACACACGTTCTGACACACGGGAGCAAGGATTATGTGATAGACTCACTATCAAATCAAAAGGAAGTCTAAGCGAAAAAGTGCAAATCTCACCGTGGGAATTAATTATAATAGTTAATACGGTAAATTATTTGTCGTATAAAAAAAAAATAGACGACGAATCATAGACCGTTCAATTCTTTTTTCAAAGATTTCATTTTTTAATATTTTTAATTTAAAATAAGTAAAAATATAACAAACCAATAGTCGTAAAAAAAAATCAAACGGTGAACTGTTTGTTGTATGTTTTTATTTCAATATTATACGATAAATGGTTTGTCGTTTTTTCTCTATTTCACATGGTAAATTATTAGTGTAGTGAAGATTTTCACTCACTCTATCACATGAACGTGACTCTGATTGAGTTTTGGGTGAAAGGGAATTTCTCTCTACCCATAGTAGGATCAAATTTGATCAAATCTTTCATTTGGAATGAAACTCTCAAGCCCCATAGTCTTCGTTCTGAGTATACAATACTTTGGATGGTGTTTATATGGTATCGTAAACAGTCTAAGATAGCCGATGTATGCTTCCCTCTTGACTCAATCGAATGTTGCTTATTACTTGTAAGTAGTTTGTTTGCTAATTTTGGACAGTGTATGGCTTACTCCCACAAAAACCAAAAGATCAAATAACCTGTGTATTGGTTGGGGATTCAACAGTTGGCTTTAAACCAAGGACGATTTTAACTACCTATTTCTACTTGGCCCAAATCTTATGTACAAAATTTAAGTTTAAAACCGGGTATAAAATTGATCAATCCCACCCCATATAACATTTCAATTTCTACCAGTGCTCTGAACCCTCCGTCTTTCTAACTATTGAATGTGAGAAGTTTTTGTAGCGGATTAAAGCGGACAAATTTGGGAATTGCTGGAAAAATATGATAATACATAATCTTCATTACATATAGTGACTCATTTAATCGGTAATGTAAAAAGAATCTTATAAACTCATCAATGCAGAAGCTGCTGCTATATCGATATGACGATTTGTTTGTATGTGAAGCCTTTGATATGAAGATGTGTCAAAACCAAAAAGTATACACATGAAAACCAAATAACATTTTGTCTAAATGCCAGAGGTTGGATAGCTTCTCAGTTCCGGGAACTGACAAGCTTAGTAACTTTGTGGGTATTGTTTAAGGCATGTTTTGGGCTAGGAGGTGGTTGGGCTTGACCTAGATTTGTAAATTGAGTATTTGAGTTTTACAAGGAAAATGGAATTCTATTGGTAATGGGATTTTGCAAAGTAAAGGTTATAAAAGGAGAGCAACTTCAACAAGAGATATCATCTCATCTGTTTTTTTGGTTTTGTATGGTTCTTGCGCTCAAGGGTTTGGTACAATTTCCGAATATAAAGTTGTCGCAATTCAACTTTATGCTTCTAGGGTTTGCTTAAATCAATTTTCTTATTGAGTTTAATTTGTGTGAACTCTAAAAATTATGAGTAAGTAAATTTCTTATTATTGGTTAGGGATTAGTTGAATTTTACAATACATGATTCTTAATTAATATAGTAGTTTTGTCTTAGATTATCGTTCATAATTCACCATAAATATCGCATGTATGATTAAATAATTATTTGTTTAAGTCTAATTAATTGAATTTTTGTTCATACCTAGAGGTAAATTAGGGTTGTTAATACGAAAACGTTAACATCTTGATTACAGGTAACATAGTGTGATTAAGGATTGTAGTGATACTTTATTGTACTCGCATGTAAATTATGACATTTGTTAAATTTTCTACTCAGGTATGTCAATTGCATTGATTAGCCCATTTCACCAATCTTAAAGCTCGTACAGGGTTAAACCTAATTGTGCTTTTACACTTTGCGCTATGTAAGTGTGATGATTTTAGGAAATAAACGGAATATTCTTACGATCAATGTATTATAGGGCTTTTGATAATGAGAGATTAAAATTAAATTTAAATTATTAGTACAAGAACATGTTTGTGAGTGAAAACGAAACCTTGACCCAATATTTTCATCTCATTGATTACTACTATTTATTTGCTTTCATAATTAACTTTAATTACTTTTGACATTTCGTAAATCCCCTTTTTTTATATAAGTCATTAAAATCAAATAACAACCCATACCTCTCTGTGGTAACGAACTTTTCCTTGCCATTATGCTTAATTTATATTTTGATAAGTGAGAAAGTGAATTAATTTTGACGAACACGACACTGACCACTGATATAGTATAGCTTATTGGAAATTTCTTGATACTTTTCTTCATAATGGTCTACTAAAAAACAACGAGGGAAAATATTAAAGGGTTGTTTTTCGAATGACACTTGCTCCAGACATCAGTTTTTATGGATGTTGGGATCCGAGCTCCTCTCTTCAATGGTTTAGTGAGTTCCCATTTTATTTCAGTCGTGATCGTCCTACCTCTCTTTGGGTGAGCATTAGGAGGGTCACAGTTGATTTTCCTACCTATATCAACACACAAATCATCAACAATCTTAATATTGAGATGTTCCAATTGCATGCTCCTGAATTCGACATGCCATATTTGATGTATAAACTTATAGTCTTCAAGTGGCAGTTTAGAATCATACTTTTGCAAAGCTAAAAGATAGCCTTAGATAGTCCAAGGTGCTTTTTAGAAGATAAAATCTTGTTTCTTGTTATTGTTCATCTTGAACACAAATAAATTATGGCCCATCACCTTGATCTCAATATTTCTTATTTTTCTCTATATAATTCTAGTTTCTTGATGCAGCTCCCTAATCTCGATTGTTTCAGGGGCTAGGATTTTTCCCAGTAAACTATTGGAGCATTCTTCGACAGTTTTGTTTGCATCACTTGCAAAAACTATATTTTTTTTGTCTGAGTTGGTTGAAGGAGATGGTAGTCTCCTTCAGTTGATGCCTGAAAGCTGAAGTTGGGCATTGTTAGACGTTATTAAATTTATAGAAAAAGGAGAAGAGTTGGTTGTTTAGTGATAGAAGAGTTTAGGTATTGAGTTGGATTATGGGGATAAAATGGGAGAATACTCAACTACATATTTATATGTGTGACGATTTAGGTGTGACAGGCTGGTGGATATTTTATTTTCCAAATACTTAGGGTAAGATATATTCGCAGGATAATAGATCTAACTTGGGTTAATTTCTCAATAAACTAAATGCTAGATTTAAGGTTTAGATTGAGGAAGTTTGGATAAGCCATGGAGGGAAATAAATTTGACTTTTTAATTTAAATAAAAAACATGCGGAAGAGATAAACGGAGAAAACCTTTAGAGAATCACAGTGAGGGATAACAATACTGTAAGTAGATAAGGAGGTGCCAAAATAACGCAACTATTAGGCGATGCACAACTGCTAATTTGAAACTAAATGCAAAGCTCATTTCAACTCCACAACTGGTTCAACGTGGCAAATGTGCAAATCAAAAAAAATTAGTTAGTCATAAGAGAAAAGCAAAACGAATGATAAATTAAAAAGTAAAGAAAAGGGGATGTTGATGGTTAAGATTTATAATAGATTAAGAAATGAATAAAAAAGATAAGAAACTTCAAGGAACGTACAAAGAATGTACAAGTGGTAGTCAAATGAGATTTATGAAGACTTGTAGACAATTTTCAAATATGTTGTTAGTCAATAGAGATTATGGGAGAGTATCCTAAACTCTCTTGTTATTGGATATATATTTTTTGTAAGTCTTTTGAATTCTCTAAAAATACCATGTTATTGGATTAAGATTTGTTAAGAGTCACTTAAACACTCTTGTTATTGGATATAAACTTCAAAATCATTGACTTGTTACTTATTGAGATTTTAGGAGACTTTTTTGAAGAAAATATGCATGGCCAAAATCTCTCCCCTAGAGGTGATATTTTGGAAGACTTGAAAA
Source organism: Papaver californicum (assembly GCA_023531435.1). Taxonomy (NCBI): domain Eukaryota; kingdom Viridiplantae; phylum Streptophyta; class Magnoliopsida; order Ranunculales; family Papaveraceae; genus Papaver; species Papaver californicum. Next base: position 12,599,097 of record JAJJMC010003991.1, read on the forward strand.
TTTGGGATTTCTTTCCTAATCGAATAGTTATCCTCTATACGTACGAGTCACACTCACGACTATTTCTCATTCATCCTTTTTTTTCTTCCCCTCCGTTCTTCCATTTCCTCCACGAGTCACACTCACAACCCCTTCTCTTTTATCCTCTTGCTCCAAAAATCTCCAAAATTTCCCCATCTTCTCTTCATGACTATTATAAGTCTCTCCACACCATCACAAACACTTTGATTCAAGGAATAAAATATCCAGGTATGTTTTTTTTTCTAAAATTTCAGTATTTCTAGGTTATGTGTTTAGCTTTATAATATATAGATTGTTGCTATTTCATTGTTTTTACTACAATTTCTTACTTGAATTGCTTGATTATTGAAGCAAAACATGTTTTATACGACAAGTTTTTTTTAAAAGGGTTTATAATAATTGCTTGATTTCATACCAATTTCTTACTTGAATTGCTTGATTTGATAGGGGAAGGATTTTATTTTTAACAAAGGGTTTCTAATGCACCACCACCTGCAGCGTCGAGAAGATTTATGCCACTTGCTTGCAGACCCTCGTAGAAATATTGGATAATCAATAAATCACTGAATTGATGATGCGGGCATCTAGCCACAAATCTCTTGTAAGGTTCACAACATTCATACAATGTCTCTCCTGCCATCTGCTTAATGCCACAAATCTCTTTACAAATCTGAGTTGCCTTTGATGCAGGAAAATACCTTTCTAAGAAAAGTTTCTTCAACCCATTCCATTTTGTGACACTACCAGATGGTAAATAATACAACCATTCATTTGCAGTGTCCATCAAAGAAAATGTGAAAGCTCGTAACATAACCCCATTTGCATCTGTATCCTTTGGTAGCATGGCCATGACTATGTTGTGAAAACCAATCAGATGTTTTTTAGGATCTTCATTAGTCATTCCATAAAACTTTGATAGCTCACGGATCAACCCTGGCTTGATCTCAAATGTAGATGTTGTTTGAATACACCATTGTTGTGTATCCAGCTTGTGAGAAGCTAAATCCTTGAGTGTACGGTTTGCGTCATCCATTGCTTCCTCTTGTTTGTCTCCTGTTTTATCTTTCAGTACAGTCTCTCTCCGAGTCTCAATTCCAATCTGTGGAAACTCGACAGGCTTTGGTTTCGGTCTCGGGTTAGGAGCTAGAAGATAAGTACTTGAAAAACAATTCTCGAAACAAAATTAACTAAAAATCAAAAATCAAATACAAAATAACAATCCGCTATGCCTCCCCGACAGCGGTGCCAATTTGGTCGGTTGTCATCCAAGCAAAATTATTTTAAGTTCTTTTCACTCACAATTATAAACAAGAGTATAGTAATAAGAACAAATTTGATCCACAAGGAGATATGGGTTGTTAATTGTACTTGAAAACTATTGTAAACAAGGGAAATTTTGTTGTTCAAAATAATTTAAACTAGAATTTAAGCTGAAAATGTTTAAGAAAATATTATAAGAGATAATTGGTTAAGGAATTCGTCGTCCATTATTACACATGCTATGCAATCAAACATCCATATCGTCATTCACTCTCTCATGTTACCAATAACCCTAAAGTATCCCAAATTGGTGTTACAACTTCGTTAGGTATCCACAAATCAACAAATATTGCAATCGCTAATATATGAATTCTTTTATAACAATTAACCTAATGCTTTATCGCTAAGAAATTCAACTTGAAGAAAGCTTTAAATTATGTGAGACGGGTTACTCATAGGCAATACAACACAAACGTGGTATATTCAACCTAGGCCAAGTTTTACTTGTGACTTCCTCCACGATTCGCACCGCTAGTGATCACAAATTACTACTAGTTATTAGGGTTCTTGATAAAATTACCTAAGACTCCTAATTAGCTATTGAGAAGTTATTAAGATATTTAATTCGCGACTTAAACATGCGAAATAATTAATCATATTATAAGAACACAATCAAATAATTATTATGCGTAGTAAAACTTGAACGATATGCAAGAGAGTGAATAATGAAACTAATGCATTAATTGAACAACATGTTCATGACTTTATGTTAGATCCTTAACCAATATAAGAAAATTAGTTCATCATGGATTTTTTAAAATCCATGAGAAAATAATAAGAAGAAAAGTAAAACAAACCCTAGGTTATAGAAAAGTCTGAAACTTCAAAGCTCATTCTCTTCTTTCCAAAAGATATGATATGATAGATCCTAAATAGAAGTAAAATTACCCCTTAAAAAGATATTCCAAAAATAAAAATGGCCGTGTTCGAGTCCCAATTGAAATAGGTCGCCACATCTTGCGAAAACTAACCAAAACATAAACTCACCGTCCAAAAATAATACATAACCAAAGAGGCCACGCATCATATAGAAGAAGCCCAGCCCAATCGACTTTCCATTTCAAATTGGCCTGTCAGCTATGCGAAACTGACAGGCAAAACTTTTTTCCCCTCCGTGTTTAATTGCTGAGCCCTTGAGAAAAAACTTTCTTCCTGACTTTTGTACTGTTCTTCCTAGGTTTCCTTGACGGCCAAGACCCAACGCGAAAAATATTTTCTCGTCAAAAGAAATTAGGTTTCCTATTTTTGCTCTGCTGACCCAAGCTCGACCTCACTGCCAGTTTCTTCACTACCACCAGCAAACTCGAATAGCAACAAACACCCTTTAACTCTGTTCCTCCACCGCTGCTACTCTTGTAAACCATCATTACCAGTTCCGATCTCAAACTCAACTTCTTCACTTTCAGTTTCACTCGATCTACATCATCACCGTGATCATCATGATCAAACTCTTCAACTGCCATCATCACTCGAGCAACAACACCATCAACTCGAGCCATCTTCTCTTCTCTGTTCTCGCAGAAACACCACAGCTCCATAACCTGCTCATCACGGCCATTCTCAAATCACAGACTCGAGCTCACTTCTCCTCAAGCTCAATTGAGTTAGAAAAATCAGCTTTAACTCCACATTTATGATCATCATGTATCACCAGTTCCTCCATTATCTTCAGCTGAGTTTCACTCAACGGCAACAAAGCCATCTTTGTCTGCACCATTCTCCGTCACCACCATCCAGCCAATATCATTTAGTCACCGGAAGTGAACATCATCATCATGATGATTAATGGCAGCAAAATTTACTGTTGTTCCATCCCTTCTTTTAATCACAGCACTCGAGCCTCACCAGACAGATAAACCCAACACTGCCGAAATAAACCTAACCTAACTTCGCTGGTCGAAGTGAAGAAGACGAAGGTAACCCTTAGCAAATGGCATGGTGCCATTAACAGAATTCAAAATAATCAGGCATCGCTTAGTAATTGAGTGGGTGCCCTTAGCACTTTTATTTAATACTCTTCAAGCGTCAGTCTCGTGAAACTGAGAAATTTAATTTCTCTTTTCGTCCATAACTTTCTCGTCTGAAGTCGGAATGTTCTAATCCTTTTACCGTTGGCTTTGTTTTTTCGTTCTCTTCGATATGGTGAGTAAAATCCTGGATGTGACTGAGTTTCATTGGATTTTTGGCAATTTCTTCCCCTGTAACACTCCATTTCTACTTCTTTTTAAGATGCAACCTAATAAAAGACATAAAATACAAAAATAATAATAATACAAGGTAATTCACATGAAATTTAGCAAATAAGTATAAGAAAATGAGACTTAAAACATGTAAATTATGCACTTATCACTCTGTATTGTGCTGGAGCAAACTTTTCTTTTCTTTATCTCTGTATATGTATACTACTAACGCAGGTATACATCCTTATACATGTTGACTTATCCTGCTTGATAATATAGAACTCAAAACATATATGAATGGAGAATCATTTCCACCAGACCCGCACCATATTAAAAAAGTGTTGGTTAGATACATAAGCAGGTGAACAGTTCTGGTAGGTTTATCTTGGAATTCGTTATTCAGATATTTGTCAAATGAAATGTTTTTTTTTAACAACCCTTGGATAGATACTCCTTCGGACAAGGCCCAGAAAGCAAAGTCTTGGTTGAAAAGATATTTGCAAATTTTTTCTTTTTTATTTTTCTTTTAAAGATTATGAGATAATTGATATGCAAGATTCTGGATATGATATGCAAGATTAGTTATTGCACATAAGTTATCTTTTAGACCATATTATGCTAAGATTTAACCTATACACGACAATTATAAAAATTCGTATGCAGATTTTTTAATATGATTTTTAGTTTCCTTTTCAGACTTATGATCTTCCATCTATATATACATACACTATCTCAAAGTAAAACATGTTATTAAATTGTTCTTCTGATTTTGAAGGTATGTTCTTGTTAGTTGATTATTATTCTCTTGGTCTTTGAATTATGTTGATTTTCTCAAATATTTAAAAGTTTGCTTGTTCTTACAGGCCTTCCACAAAAACATCGACTTTACATGCCTTTCGCAAAGTACCAAGTAAGTTCCGAACATGTTTTCCTTATACGGTTCAATCAAGTATGTTTTTTATTATTATTGTTGGAGTTTTTATATTTTATTCTATACAATAGTTAATGTTTGAATCTTCTCTTTTATATATGTGAACTTCACTGATATTAGTTATATACACATGTATACTATATGATAATATTTTAAGTTATCACAATATAATGGATCCTTCAAGCCAAGGTGATGCTAATGGTAACAAATGAAAAAAGGCTTATTTTTCTTGGACAAACGAAAAGAGAGAAATGCTTCTGAATCTGTTGGTTAATGCAACAAAACATGGATGGAAGGATAAGAATGATTCATTTAGCAAGAGAACCATTGGGACTAGTATTTTACTGGTTATAAACCATAAATGTAAATGCAATAAGACACACGAAAACTATAAAGGTGCTATGAAATGGTTCAGGAACAGGTTTGATGTAGTAAATAAAACTTTTAAGATTGGTTCTGGATTTGGGATAAACTCATCTAATAGGTTGTTAGAAGCTCCTGAAGAAGTATGGTAAGACTACTTTGTTGTTACGTTATGCAGATGATTTATGTTATATTTTGAGCATATGGTTAAATCTAAAATTGATTAGTTGTAAATACTGATTATCCTCTTCAATTTTTGTAGTCCCACAAGACTCAAAAATGGATCACATATACAAAATTTGATGATTAAGATGACATATGCATCATTTTCAGTGGTAAGACAGCAACAAGAAAAATCATTGTGGATGTGATCCAAAAACTATAAGAACTTGTGAAAATGAAGACAAGCCCATACATGATTATGTAAATTCTGGTCTTGGAAGCTTTGAAGATCCTTATAACTATCCTCTTTCGAGTCAACCTCTATTTGTTGAGGCTGGAGATGTTTATAGTCCTATCTCACCAAAAACAAACTGTTGGAACCAATCTGAAAACTCGGGTCCAAAGAAAAAAACACGAAATGAATCTAACTCTACTACACCACAACTGATAGCAAAGCTGGACTTATGGGAAGTGTTTCTACTGGGGTTACTTCCATTGCTTCTCATATTTAAGAGTGCACCCCCGTTTCCATACAAAACACAAACGTGAATAGTTTTGGCATGTGCAGGACTACACAACTTTTTGCACAAAGAATGTCGTTCCGATGAATTTCCAGTTGATGAAAGTGATGTGGAACCAGATTCTTCCACTGAATAAATAGATCCTGAGGACAATCTTCCCCAAAATAAAACTCATAAACAACAACGAGAAGATGCTAATCAGTGGCGAGATAGCATAGCAAATAAAATATAGGATGGGTGGGATAAAAAGAATGAAAACTTAAGGGCAGGACAATAATGACTTTTAATTTTGACAAATAACACAAATTTTACTAGGTATTCATGGTACTTGTGTTAACTGTGTAACATGCATAATAAAAAAGTTGGTAGATGTTTTGAATTTATGATTAGATATTTTACATCTTTTTATCTCTACAAATCATAAAGACTCTATAGAAATCCACTATATTTGTATCTATAAGTCGCAGAGACTCTCTAAAACACTCTTATGAAATCAATGAAAATCTCTATATTTCCAGAGAATCTCCGGAAGTCACTAATCTTTTTTTTATGAAAGAATATGTAAATCTCATTTGACTACTCCCCTGATACTCCCTGCGTTCCTCCTAAATTGACATATTTCAAGTTTACAAAATTCTTAAGGCAAGGAGGATAGATGTGAATTTTTAGTGTTTTTCCCTTTCAAGTTTGCACAATCCACCTTGTTTCTTTTGAATATCTCAATTTATAGGAAACCAAATTTCAAAATGAAAAGTTCAATTTATAAGTAAAGAAGGGCAGGGGCGGAAGCAAAGCATGGCTTCCCCCTGAATCCAAATTTTCAAATTTAGAAAGTACTAAATCTTGGGCCATGACTTTCAAACCCGGAGTGAAAGTGTTTTCAAGCCCGGGTATAAGATTGTGAAGCCAAATTCTTATGTTAAAACAATTGGTGCATACGTCGAATAAAGAAATCAATTGCATCTTCTCAGCGGGAGAAAAAGGAGGGAAAAGGAAAACCTAGGTATCACTGTACAGGTATGGACCGTATGGTGATTTAATGATCAACAATCACAGTTTAGTCATCGTTAGTGACAATTTTACCGATTATATGTTCCGTTATGAGATTACTTGTTTGATTTTATGAAAGTAGCATTCTAGCTTAGGTTACAACTTACAGACATTAGATTTAGTCATTTAAGGAACTATGTATGATTGTTTCTCTGATCTCTCTATAACTCTATTTGGATATTAGCCTATTACATGTTTATATGCTTTAATCTGTGACTCTGTGTTGTTATTTATAAATTGTGATTGTATGATATTGTTATAATTTTTATAAAAATAATTTGAAATTGATTGATCAAATGAATTGGGTTTTTTTGTTATATGGGTAGTTCAGGATTAATTGCTACTATGAGGTTCTATACTTGAGTGATCATTTTTATGTTATGTGATGAGGAGTACAGACTAAAATGTGCATAATTTTATAGGTTGGTTCTTGGTTGGTTACGACTCATCATCATCACCCAAACGAGGAAGATTGGAAGCGTTTTTCAAGCCTCTACCTAAGGAAGATGAATCAGGAAGTGGTGCTAGAAATATTAAGCTCGGCGAAGTAGTTATGCAAAGTGTTGAACCGGAGGAAATGCATACCCCAAGAACTGACTCAGAAGAAGCTAGACCTCAGGGAATGGAAGTTACCCAATTTGAGCGTGATCCAGATCTACGTATTCCAATAATGCAGCATAATGCCAATAAGCGTAATGAAGTTCGACGAGCTTACTTAATGATGGGACCTTATCAACCAAAATTAAGTTATCCACTCTCTCAATTCGGAACTCAGATGCGTGGGTTTAATTATAGTTAGTTTGCTAAACACCCTTGGCTAGAGTATTCACCTTCTAAAGATGCTGCCTATTGTTTTCATTGTTTTTTTTTCGAAACAGATCCACCAAAGAGGCAAGCATTTACAAGTGAAGGTTTTAAAAATTGGAAAGGAGTTAACAATGGAAAAGATTTTTCATTTCTAGTGCACAAGGGAAACAATGGGTTTGCACACGAAGCTGTTGTTGGGAATTATGAAGACTTAATGAAGCCATCACAACTAATCAGTATCTTAATAGATAGGCAATCGAAAGAAGTCGTAATGAAAAATAGGTTACGGCTGAAGTTAACAATTGGTTGTTTACGGTAGCTTGCATTTCAACAATGTGCTTTTAGAGGTCACGACGAGTCTAAAAGTTCAAAGAATCGTGGGAATTTCATTGAGATGATAAAGTATTCAACAACACTCAATGAAGATGTGAATGCCGTTGTATTGGAAAATGCTCCTGGGAATGCTACTTATACTTCGCCTCTCATTCAGAAAGAGATTTTGAATATCATTGCCAACAGAGTTAGGGATAAGATCCGCGAGGAAGTTGGAAATGCCAAATATTGTATAATTGTCGCTGAGTCACAGGATGCTTCCAAGAAAGAGCAAATGGTGATTGTTTTAAGGTATGTGGATGTTCATGGTTATCTTCAGGAAAGATTTTTTGATATTCAACATGTTGATGATACATGTGCTTTAACTCTACAAAAAGGAATAACAAAAATCCTTAATCACTATAATCTTCAAATTGAAGATAAGCGAGATCAGGGGTACGATGGTGCTAGTAATATGCGAGGTCAGTGGAACGGGTTACAAGCTTTGTTTCTTAAAGAGTGCAAACATGCATACTATGTGCACTGTTTCGCACATCGGCTTCAGTTAGCTCTTGTGGAAACAACTAAAACTTTGGGCCCCATTTGGAAGTTCTATTCAATGTTAACTTCTATTGTTAATCTCGTCACATCATCTTCGCACAGGTTTGTTGACTTTCAATCTGCTCAAGAAGATGAAATTGCAAAAAGGTTAGCTACTGGTAAGCTTGAGACAGAGAAAGGAGCAAACCAAATAGGTCCTTTGCCACGAGCTGGAAGTACTCGTTGGAGTTCTCATTACGGTTCTGTGTGCAGTTTGATAGATAAGTTCGAAGCAACTTGTACAACCATAAAGCATATTGGTGAAAGCGATCCGAACGAAGTTCCTAGAGTTGGTGAAGCTCAAAGTATCCCCGAAGAAATAAGATCATTCAGGTTTGTCTTTGTCTTGCATTTGATATTTGGGATTATGGGAATTACAAAAATATTATGCCAAGGCCTTCAAAAGAAAACACAAGACATAGTCAATGCGATTTCTCTAGTTTCAACCACAAAAAATCTTCTTCGAGAATTGAGAGAAGACGGTTGGGAACGTTTTATTGATACAGTGGTTTTATTCTGCATTGAACATAATGTTGATATACCTGATTTCAAAGATCGTTTTATGGTGGGTACAGGTCGTTCTTGTCAACAAAATGATAATATCACAGTGGACCATCGTTATCGTGTTGATATATATAATGCTACAATTGATTTTCAATTGAAGGAGTTGGACCACAGGTTCCTGAGAATACGATAGAACTTCTTGTTCTTAGCTCGTCATTGGATCCTCGAGATTCTTTTAAGTCATCTGGCTTTCAAGAACTTGTCTACTATTTCTGAATTGTGTCAGAAGCTAGTGGTTGGTAACCAAGAAGGCAGAAGTCTACCCTATGATTGACAGGTTAATTGGTATCGTATTGGCTCTTCCTGTTTCTACGGCAACTGCTGAAAGATACTTCTCGACAATGAAATTGGGTAAAACAGCTGTCCGCAACAAAATGGAGGAAGACTTTCTTAGGGCTTCCATGATGATCTACATCGAACAAGTTATTGCAGGAGATATAGATATTGATTCGATATTAGATGCATTTTATTGTTTGAGCACTCGCAGGGTATGACTTAAGTAATATCGTTTAGCTTCTCTTCCACATTATATATTTACTACGTATGGGTTTATGATAGTCAGGCTTTCTGGTTTTGGTGAAACACTTTTGTGTGTATTTTTTGGATATGGGTGAGAGATAGTTTTTGGTAAAACATTTTGACATGTATATTATGTAAAACTTGACTATATATATTGAAAATGAAAGCCTTTTTTTTTTGGATTCACCGTGAAGTTGTGAACTATATTCTCATGTTATTTGTACATTACTAACTTGATATATGCAGATTTGGCTGGTTATACAGTACATTACTAACTTGAAAATGCAGATTCACGTGGAGTGCTGCTTATATCAGGATTTCCGAGGTTTTTCTAACAGGTAATCTTTTTTTTTTGTATCGTAATTTTTTTTTTTGAAACATTTCCAGTAGTATTTTTTACAAGTGCGTATAAATTTTTTCCAAACCTCCTCCAGTTTTAAATCCTGATTCCACCACCGACAGAGAGAGTACAATATAAGAAATCTAACGAGCAGAGCTCAAACTAAAACAAGCGAAAGAAGTAATAATATCAAAGAATCTAACTTAAAGAGATCATTAGATAGAGGTGACGTTAACACGAAAAATATTGATAAATCATAGATGATTTAAGCAAGAACAACTAATAGAAAGTGGTAGAAAGATGGAACTGAATCGACTCAGTACTTAACAAAATTAAATTGTAGTTTCTATCAGAAAAACGTTAGGCAGTCGATCACAATTGCGTGCTCTGAATCTCTGATAAACTTGGTTACTTGGGCGGATCAATTTGGATACGGGCCCCGTAGGTAGCTCATATGAACCCGTCATAGGGAAAACGGGCTGCAGAATTTGTTACTAGTGGGTTGTAAAGGGAAAACGGGCCGAGGAAATTGCTTTTAGTAGGGTATGAAAATCATGGATGTGCCGAAGCATTTTGAAAACTGAGAACTCATCTTCGTCATTGTCATTTCTTTATCTATCCATCGATTCTGAGAAGAAATATTTGAGATGGGCTGTTCTAATATCACTCTTCCATTACCTCTTCTTCACATCTCTGTAAGTTCTCTCTTTTCCTGTCCCTCTGATGTTCTGTTTTCTCTTTTTCTCGAGTCTTAGTTTCATTATATTTTTTTAACAGAACCATGGTAGTGGTGGTGGAGAGGAGCCAAACATCTTGATAAAACCAACAATCCCTTCTTATAAATGGCGCTTAGTTATCTCATATGATGGCACTAAATTCTCAGGTTTGGGTTTTTCTAGAATGGTACGACTTGTGTTTGTGGAGTAGTCTATATGACATTCTACTTTATGTTAAAAATGCTTAAGAACTGTCAATACTTGGTCTTAGAGATTAGGCTGGAAGACCCTTTTATAATCTATGATATTGTATTTGATAATTCCATGAAACTGGAGGTCTTACTAGCTTTAATCAACACAAACTTACAAATTAATATAGAGACATAGTCTAAGCAAAACAGTAATTTTAACTACTGCAGTATTGGGGAAACTACCAATAAAATTGGTCTCAATTCACCATGTCAGGACTTATGAACAGCACACTATTAGTCTGAGAGTAATTTTACACTCTCAGACTCTCTCAGAGACTCATTTTTGCTGAAAAACAATTAGGGTTCTTCATCAATTACCAAGTCTCATTCATCAGCTTGCTTGACTGCTAAGGAAGATAACTCATTGTGGTCGTGTCATCGTTATGATGAAGATTATTTGATTGTAGAAAAATTCCTAAATTGCTTTTTGGAAGAAATCTGATTAGAAGAGAGCGATTGAAGTTACGCAATAGTGTGTTGTGATTAAGTATGAATATGGTAACTAGAGAGTAAGTCTACTAAGTAACTGACAATATGAGCTGTGTCCTGTGTGGGTAGTTTCCTAAACTTTGCAGTAGTTAGAATCAGTGGTTTGTTTTTCCAAGTTGTAAAGTAGTGTTGGTTCAAGCAAGTAAAAGATTCAGTTTCATTAATTATTAACATCTCTATTACCTGAGGAGTGAAATCATCTATTGCTGACTGATGTTTTCTTGATGCAAGCCCGATGTTTACATTATCACATATATATGTATCCGTGGAACTCTTGTAGGAGAGACAGGTCTCTGACACAGTTGCTAGTTATGTTTTAGGATGGCAGTATCAGGAGACAGTGCCTACTGTTCAATGTAACATAGAAAAAGCTTTAATGCGAGCAACAAAGCTAGAGCGCAAGGACCTGTGCTTGGTTGGTGCGAGTAGGACAGACGCTGGTGTTCATGCATGGGGTCAGGTATGTTTTTCTGACCTTTTTGAAGAATGGAAAGCATTTCATTAACGAAGAAGCCTGTAATATATACACTTTTCAGGTGGCACAATTTCTTACTCCTTTCAACTATGAAAGCTTGGATAGCATTCATGCAGCAGTCGATGGTCTTCTTCCATCTGATATTTGTGTGCGAGAGATTAGTCCTGCTCTGCCTGAATTTCATGCTCGCTTTTTTCCAAAGAGCAAGGTTTATCACTACAAGATATACAATGATGCTGTCATGGACCCACTCCAGCGGCACTTTGCATACCATTACACTTACAAACTTAACGCTGTTGCTATGAGGGAAGCTGCGAATCACTTTGTTGGAACACATGATTTCTCTGCATTTGCTAATGCATCAAATAGAGATGGTGTGGCAAATCCTGTAAAGCATATTTTCCGTTTTGATGTCATTGAAATGGTAATTCACATAAGTGAAACTTGTAAAACCAACACTATGTTCTCTCGCGTCCGTTTAAATTTTCATTTTCCAATCTCATCAAAGGCTGTAGAGGTCTTTGAACTGACACACAGTTTTTTCCAGGGACCCCTTTTGCAGCTTGAGGTTGAAGGCTCAGGTTTCTTATACAGACAAGTGCGAAACATGGTAAACATAAAACGTTATTTTTATTTATTTTGTTCGTCAATTTTTTTTTATGCTGCTCTAATAATTTATTTAAGGATCAAAAGCTGTTCAAGTATTATCCTTTATTTGTTTACCTTATATCTTGCAGGTAGCGTTATTGCTTCATGTAGGAAGGGAAGCAATTCCCCCTGAAATCGTTCTCAAGATTATGGCTACTCGAGATCGAAGGGAACTTGCAAAATACGCTTTCTCTACTCCACCTCATGGACTGTGTCTTATGTCTGTTTTGTATAATGAAGAGTTGCTAAAGCCTCCCCCAGATTGTCCACCAGCTACTTTCGGTAGATATCATACAATAACCCACTGTAAGCTTCCTTTCTATTGAAGAGACATACATGTAATTTTGCTAGCCCATGTATCATCGCATAGAGGAAGTAATAATAGTATATGAAGTTCAAATTTTGGAGAAAAACCAGCAAGAATTTTTATTGTTTCTTATGTAACAAACCATGCACGAGAGTTGCAAATTTGCTTATGAAATTGTTGATACTTTTAACTTAAAAACTGGAACGATCCTCAAGCATGATGAAGCAATAGTACTCATAGCCTTGAGTTGGGTTCATAACCTTAAAACCTATCTATGTATCACTTTATAGCTGCTGTCTAGGAAGATTGCGTCTTCTTATTAAGTCATGGTTACAGATAAGGGGTTACATTGTGGACATGATATGAACTTTGATCAGTAGATGGGGAGGTAAGAAGTACATCAAAGTCACTGAGAGTCCACTCAGCCATCTCATCTTTGTTACTGACATAAATTTCTGTTCCCGTATCAATGGAAGTCCATATTCTTTTAGCAGGAGTAGTTCCAGGATCCTGCAAAAGAAGAAATAAACTATTATTATTATTACTGTTGAGTGGTTCCATATTTTTGAAGTGCAAGACGTAGAAACTGACCTGATAAAAATATAGCCTGCTAGAAAGGCCACCAACATCGAGTTCCCAAGTTTTCGGGTCTCCAACCCATCCTTGCCCTTGTTTTGTAGGATATCCATATTTAGCCCAAGTTGGGTGTGGTAGTAATTGAACCAGTTCTTGTGCATGGGGGTTGCTGTAAGGATCACAGAGACTAACCGGTTTCTCTAAGTATTGAGCATTCCCAGGAGCACAGTAATAATGGTAAGCTGAATATGGAAAGTTTGCAGTGTCATTTCTATAAATCTTTTTATCATTTGGATCGATATGAAATGGCGGGCAATTTATTAGATTCTTAGGATTGCACCAAGCTGCTGTTTCAGGGTTGATGATCATCTCGCTGTATCTAGTTACATCAGTAAGAACATCTCCATCACAAGGAGCTCCATTGTTCTTCCAGCAGCTTCCAATGTCTATCAGGTAAAACTGGCTCTTGGGTCCTCCCCCTTTCTTCACATCCAGGGTCACTCTGACTTTAAAATTCGGCGATTCTGGGGGCTGTAAATGAAGGTGTTTTCTTACTTTAATATATTACATTTTTCATATTGATGGATATTTTTGGATTTGCAAAAAAAAAATATAAACAACTTGAGAAGATAGTGATTGATTGTATATTAGTCATAAAAAAATAATAATTGAATATGAGTTAACATCCATACCAGCTTCATCATTCCTCTTGTGTCATAGTGATAACCACCGGAGAATCCTTTCGTTGCATCAGCTCTTAGATACAACATCAACCATGGATATTTCTTTGTTGTCTTGAGTTTATGCTTGAAAACCCATTTCCCTCCAACATTTTTCTCCCATACTACTTCGAAGAATGAGATCCCATCGATCCCTTTTCCTATATCAGAACCAAGATCGTAAGTCCCATTAAAACCTCCTCTCATTATATCCTTTCCAATGAAACCTGTTGGTTGATGATACAAGAGAGGTTGGTTCATGCATCCATCTTCAAAGCAAGGGAACCTCCCTGGCTTGAAAGGGGCTGCCTTTTTCCCATTTTCAGGACATAAACCAGACATAGTGTCATAGTTTCCATTTTTCAGCATCACCATCCAAAACTGCCATGGATTTGAGGTATCTTTAACTTCGCATAATGAAGCCAGATACAATTCCTTCTCCACTGCATAAAGGTCTGTGTTGTTCAGAGCTTTTGGGCTCAAACCTAGGAATGGATTTCCAACCCCTAGTTTGTTATCAGCTTCAGTCACTTTATGCTTTAATGATGAGCCTGGCCAAAAAACCAACAACAATTGTAACATATCTATCAGATGCGATACGGTTGCTTAATGCAGTTTTGTAAAATGCTAATCTGATGCATAAGAGAAACAAATACATTAAATGCTGTTGCTCTACACATCATATATCAAACTAATAGTGATGTTGCTTTTTGTTTTTGGATTTCCTAAAAGATGGGTGATAAATAAAATGCAGGGCCGAGATTAAACAGAAAAGAAATAGAGAAAACAATAATTATCTTTTTTGTTGCTTGTGATGAAATGCTTACTAGAGAAATCAAAACAGTCAGCAGCTCTTGGACTTCCCATCTCAGGAGCTTCTTTACCAACTTCATTGCAGAAGTTCCATGCTTCAAATGCTACTCTCAATCCGTCTCTTTTCATTCCAGGATCTCCCAAAGCTGATGTATATCGTTGTTCTGAACCAAAGCAAGTTTCAAAAACAAGTGTAAGTACCATGAAAAACAATGCCATAGTTCTGTTCTCCATGGCTAGGTTTGTGGGAGGATTGACAAGTTCAGAAAGAGATGGTATCATTCACATGGATTTTAGTGCAGCGAATGCTTCACGGATCACATAATTGAAACAGTTTCATATTGAACACATCATTTTTCTTTTTGACTTTTTGCTCGAAATGATTTTCATTGTGTGCTTTTTCTATAACTAGTATGTGTACATCACATTCTGGTGCACTAATTCATGTACTAGCAACAAAGAATCTGAATTTTAAGAAAGCAATCTGGGTTGTTTG
Organism: Papaver californicum; assembly: GCA_023531435.1. Lineage (NCBI taxonomy): Eukaryota > Viridiplantae > Streptophyta > Magnoliopsida > Ranunculales > Papaveraceae > Papaver > Papaver californicum. Next base: position 12,614,277 of record JAJJMC010003991.1, read on the forward strand.
TTTAACTTTTACTGTAAGGCAGAATCCCTTTAAGTTCTTGGTGGATGTCATCTTAGCCTGATAGAGTAGGGTATACTAGTGGGTTTGGGGTCATAAAACTTTATTAAGGTGAACTTGACAAAGCACCAACCACTGTGAAAATGAGTAGTAACAAACTGAAAAAGATACACATTCTGGTTTACGGACCAACTCTCCATTTCCTAATATATACTATCTCCATCGTAGGAAAAGAATTATTATTATTTTTTTAATTTAGACCAAGATAAAAAAGTGTTAGTAACTTTTTTCAGGGGACAGAGGGAGTTTTTAAATTGAGAAGATCTATGGTTCCTTCAAACAAACAAACAAAAAAGGTCTATAGAAGTTATCTAATTGGTTGCTGATCTTCTATCAACATATGAATACTTACTGGTGTAATTTCCATTACTCAGAACCCTGATTGTAGATGCAGATAAAATGCACGTGAAACTGAGTAGCATGATCAAATTTATACTCAAGCTAGTAATTGGTGTGAGTAATCCAACCATACTTTCTCTTGATTTTAAAATGAAAAAAAGGAAAGAAAAAACTGTGAAATTTCTATGCTCTTGACTGCATTTAGAGCAAACTTACAGTGAATCAGTGAATGGCTTATTTATTAAATGTGTATGCAAACTAATTTTGATGACAGCATGAACCAAATAAGTAGGATAGAAACTGGAACAGGTCAAGTTTCCCAACCAATTTGCAGTCAAACAAGACCTTTGAGCTGATATATTAAGCTGTTTTTGTGTATATATACAACAAATGAGAGTCCATCTCTGCAAAAATTGGATCATAGATTTTCTATACATTTATAGTATTGTATAACATTAAACGAATATACAGATGGTCTACGATGCAGGCTTGGCTAATTCGTTCTGTTCACATCTGCTCCCTTCCTCTGCCTGTCGAACAAAGATAATCCGGCTTCAACCATGAAAGAATACTGATTCAGTTTGTATTCCTTTTTATATGGATCTTTGACTATCCAGTAACTCAGGAAGTGTTATCCTCCCAGAGTTGTTTGGGTCAATCTTGTCAAACTGGTTGCAGATCAGTAATATATCTTTCTCATTGATCTTTCCCATCTCTTTGAGTTTGAGTATCACATATTCGGATTTACTGAAACCAAGAATTTAGACTAATTACTATTTGAAAACATTATACTTGTATAAATAACTTGCAAAGACGAAATTGTAACATGTAATATTGTCTAAATGATACGGACCCAAAAGAACTGTCTGAATGACTGAAACTAGTACTATTTGTTTCTAGTCCACTCTAGAAAATGTGAATTGTTTAGTACAATTATCAATCGAATGGAGTGAACTAAAAGATAACCTTGTGATAATGTTATAAGACAAGTCCTAATTCATGGTTACTTCGAAGTTTTATTTATGAACTAATGTTTTCACCTAAAGCATGTTCAATGTACAATCCAGCGGATCCAAGAAGTATCTGTGTGAGCTCTGCCAAGGTAAACTATAGTAGCTACTATACCTTGCTAAAAGATTATATAGAGATGAAAGTTAGCAATGTACCAGAAAAATGAGGAAGGTTTTACATTCAATGTAGATGCAATACTTTAGAGCTGCAGCAAAAGCTATCAACACCGAAAACTATTAGCATTCCCTCGGAGTTTAATAACAGAACCTCATGATCAAAATCTCTACGTTTACAATAATGAATAACTTAAACATGCTGAATGGTTACATGGTAAGAATCCACATGGCACATGATTCCAATTTCGATATAAATTCGTCTTAAACTACTTGTATCATCGCAAAGGTTAGGGTTCCTTGTAGGCTCCCTACACAATCTGAGCTCAATGATGGGTTTGACTATGCCCTCGATAAATCAGGTCATTGCTTAGTTGTACTACCGCTGTAAAAATTAGGCTCTAATATAATCAAGTTAAGAGTACTACTCTCATGTTTTTCCCTATTAGGATTCTCTGCACAAATTTGTGTCTACCTGTACTACTCATCCTAGTTTTTATTCGTTATCGCATTTAGTTCATGGTTATAGGATTCCTAACATGCTTTCCTTAAAACAAATTATGGGTTAAATCTGAAAAGTTGAATAGAGCATCAGAACACAAAAGAAAAGATAAAAATCCCAAACCTGATAAAACCATTGTTATTGATATCAGCTGCAAGCAAGTCTTCAACTGTCATCTGCCTATGCAAAACCCACTTTGTCATACTCCTATGCCTTTTATCAATCCTTAACTCAGCTAGATAGAGAAACGCTCTAGCAACCGCCAAAGTCGATAACAAAAGCCAAAACGACGCAAACAATCTCCCTTGTAATGTCTTAAAAGCTCTATCACCATACCCAACTGTTGTAACAGACATAACTGACAGATAAATTGAATCAATTACATCTAACTTCTCAACAAAATGCAAAACCATAGCACCCATTCCAATACACAATATAACAACCACAAGTGCTAGTCCAACTTTCATTCTTATCCTCATTCTTCCTTTTTCCACATCGAAAATGTAATTCCTCGCTGAAAACTTTCCACGGGAACCATTAGCCTTTCTACCCATATCCACACGACTATTTGCCAAAATCAAAGTTTCTTGCAAATCCAATGCATAATTTAGTACCCCACTTAACAATATATCTATAAACCCAAACCCCACTAACACAAAAACACAAGCAAAGACTTTTGTTGCAGGTGTCAATGGTGCAATATCACCATACCCAATAGTACACATAGTAACAATACAGAAATAAAGTGCATCAACAACAGGGTGTGTTTCAATACCAGAGAAATTCTCTTGATTGAATGAATATATAGTTACACCAAAAATCAAATAAAAAACCAACAAAAAAAATGCTTGTCTAACCATGGAATTTTCTACTAGTTTTGGTTTCTCTGCCAAGGTTTGACCTTTGAAGTCTCTCATGATAGCCATAGCTGGAGCAGTTCTTGATCTTGTAAGACCATGCTTTACTCTCTCAGGTGGTGTACTTTTATCAGAGTCCAAATGATGTGATGATGAAGATGCGTGTAAAAGAAATGGGGCTTCAAGATCTTCAAAAATAACTTGGTTTATAATAGATTGAGGTGGTTTGAACTGGATTTCTTCATCAAGGAGATGATTTTCTACCTGGGTTTTTGGTTGTGAGGCTAATAGTGATTCTCTTTCCATGGAAAAAGACTTAGAAAAGAAAAGATTTTTATTCTTCAGAGAGTTTTGGGTTTTTGGATAGAGTCCAAAGAGACAACAAGAAAAAGGGAGAAGGATTTGTGGGGGTAGAGGGGTCTATGAAGAAACATAAACACTGTGAGTTTTAGTTTTAGATAGAAAAAGACAAACACAATCACCAACCAAAACAGAGGCTTTTAATTAGCAAATGAAAGTGAATGAGTTTGTATTATTAAAGTTGGTGGTGGGTCTGAGCAGTTTCCGACGTAGAATCTTGTTTCTTTTCCCGGTGGAGTACTACTGGTATATCTTTAGAGATCAAGAGTGATTTACTTTAAAGACCTAAATATCTCTGACAAGATATTTATTTATTAAGCGAAAGTGGCTGATGCAACGTTATTATTGCAGGCTTTAAACATTTCGTATCATCGGATTGGTAGTTGAGTTTTCTTCCGGGCAACTTCGGCCGGAGGCGTCGTTTTCACCCCTTACACCTTGTTTGGTTCAAGATGTTCGGTGCCCAAGAATTGGATTATGGGATACTTTTCTTATAATTAAATTTCAAAGAATGGATTAAAAAAAACTGATTTAATTGGAGTTTGTAGAATTAATAGAGGGCTATGGAGATCTTAACACACTTCCAAAATTATAGGAGATATCAAAAGGTGGTGTAAATACTAAATTACCATTCCCTAATAACTAATCTTAAAATCCTACTGTACTTAATCTATAAGGCCCCTTTCAATCTAAAATCAAAAAACAGAAAATCATTCTACTTCTCCCCCTCTCCTTTTAACCTAAACGATTTTTTTTTCGAAGTCAATTCATCGTCGTAATCATCGATTCGAAAACTTTAATCGACGATTAATTTCTTCCACAAACATGGCTCGTACGAAGCATTATCAAAGAAAATAAGATAACCCTAAAATCGTAGAGAGACTAAAAGGAAAGTCAAACGAGAGAAGCACCGAAGAATTAAACCATGAAGAAGAAATGACCCCAATTAGAGAGTAAGTAACTAAAACCCATTACTCTACTTGTTGTGATCGCTTGTAAGTGTGTTTTGAGTGTAAAATTAGGTCTGTAACCGCAAAATTGCAATTTCAGAAAAAGGGCCATCATGGTCGCAATATACATACCATGACGACTTTTCATATGCATGTGAAATTTATGAAAAATCGTCAGGGTCTTTGATTTGGGACCGTGACGACCCTTACTATATATTTATACTGAAGACGAAGGTCTGTCTAGTGTCGTTTTAGTATTACCTAAAACCATGACACCCCTTATTGTTTATTTTTTCGTAGACATAGTGTATTAGTGCCACATCGTTTTTTTCTTAAACCCTAACGATATCAGTTTATATGTAACCAGCAGTCGTTACCGTTTATCTATATCATTGTCATGGTTTAACTAGGGTCGTTAGTGTCGAAAATTTAGAATATAACGACCCTTGTACTAAGTATATGAATATTGGTTCAGTTTTTTTTTTTTTTTTTGTATTTTTTCAATTGTAGGATGCTTAAAAAGAAAAACAAAGGGAAAGGCAAACATGTACCCACTCCTCCTTCGAAACCTCCCCGCCACGAGAAATTCTTGGCGGATGGACCGTATCGTGGAAAGAATCCGAAGGAGATACCATTTTTTATCCGTGAATGTGCAAACCAAGATATTGAACCAGTGGATTCCCCTTCTTCTTCTGCCTCTTCTATTCTATCTGCGACTTCAAACCATGACAACGAACAAACTAAAGATGATGTTGATGACACCAATGTTGGTGGTGGTGGAGGTGATGGTGCATGTGAAGCTAGTGGTGGTGGTGGTGGTGATGATCATGGTGGTTGTGGTGGTGGTGATGATGATGAGGAAGAGGTGAAAACAGAGGCAGAGGTGCAAGTGGAGGACAAGGGCAAGGCAAAAGCCCCACACGCAAGGCACGTTCCCAAACCACACTTGATCCTGGATGTTGAACGCGTTCAAAATGGTGAAATCATACCCTTAGATGGAGGGAAGGTTCTATTTGCATATCCCGACTCGTGGGCTCATACCATCCATCAATCATCGTAACAATCTCAACTTTTCTTTTCGACTTGTTGTTGTCATTGAATGCTTTCTTATTGTATTTTTTTCTCCCTATTTTGTAGGATCATACGAATGCAAATCGTCTTTTCAGACGCCAGTCTTCGTACGTAAAAATGGTGTTTTGTCCCCTAGAAGGAGAATGCGCAAGAGTTAGAGGGTTAATCGAGAACTCCGGTTTGTATCCCGTCGTAGAGAACTCTGTCATTGATTATGATAGGGTCGTGGTTTCTTGCTTATGTGAGAGGTTTTACCCCAAAGTTGATTGTTTCCTATTCCCCTTTGGCGAGATGGCTTGAACTCCTCACGATGCAGGGAAAATTCTAGGGCTCGATGATAGACACATTTTAGTGTCTAAATTGCACCTTAATTTCTAGTGAGTTAGTATTCGATTTTGTGTCTATTACGTGTTTTTATGCTTTTGTAGGTACATTAGAAGAATAAAGATTTGTGGAAAAATTGGCTCAAAAAGTGTT
>JAJJMC010003991.1:12625013-12687285 GCA_023531435.1 Papaver californicum
AAGTTCGAGAATCGAACCTTTATTTACCACTTTCTAAAATAACATCACTCGAGGTCGAAGGAAAATCCACCATGACCAACTACAAGAAACAACTTCCTTGGACTAAAATTTATGAATTGTCCAATGTATTATTTGGTCGGGATGAAGACGATACAAACGACGTGTTGGTGAAAGGGCCAAAGTACCGGAGGAGAGAATTCAATCTTGTGCAGTTAAGGGAAAGATATTCTGGGATACTACAAAAAGAAAGAGAACATGGACTCCTCCCTGTGGTTCAGGTTTATGTTGCTGGCTGTCGGTTATCTTTTTTACGTGCTAGGATTTGTGATGTTTCCCGACAACTCAGGAAACAGGGTCAGCGCAAACTTTCTCCAGCTCTTGCATCCTTTGGAAAATGTGCATAAATACTCGTGGGGGACTGCCATTGTATCTCACATGAACGAGGAGCTAACAAAAGCATCTAGGGAACGAACTTCTCAAATCAACGGGAATACTGCTTTACTCCAGGTAATTGAAGTGATCTTATTAGCTTGTGGGATGATTTATTATTCTTTTTTAATGTCTTGTTTGACAAATATTTTTTTTATTATTTTGATAACTGTATAGGTGTATATTTACGAACATTTTCCCTCATTGTTCAAAGAAAAGGTACACGTAAAACTGAACGAGGCATGGACCATTGCTCAACCAAGAGGGACGAAATACACGTTCAATGGGGGTCAGGAGAAGGATCATAAGTTCATGTTGTTAGCTATGCGGGAAAGTTTGGACAACATGTCACCCAAAAATGTAGTCTTTGATCCGTATGGAGTTGATCCTGATCGTCAACCTGTCTTTTTTTACTATGGTTCTTTCTTTCACCTAACCGGGTTCTCAGTGTATGATCCGTCGAGAGTAATGTGCCATCTTAGGTATATTCAAGATCGACGTGATGAGGATTATGTACCAAAGTTCCGACTCAACCTTGATGAATGTAGTTTTGACGCTTCTAGCGTTGAGGTGGTCTACGACCCTCTACTCGGGACCCGTCATTGGGATGCTAGGCATGCTAACAAGGTAGACATCTCTCTTTGGGAGCATGTGAATGAATTTTACAAGGAAAATGTGGGTTAATTGGAATGGAACCAAACATTCTCCCATGGCCGTGTGATAAGGATAAATACTCGCGCGAGGAAAAGCAAGAAAGGGAATACTTCCTCTACTCCGGCACCCGAAAACAGAACCGACTTTACTATTCTAAAACTTGTTGTAAGTATTTTGTCTTTCTTGATCTCATTTTTTAAAAGATATACTCTTATACGTATGTTGATCTCGAGAGCAATTTTTATGCGTATAGAGGGATCGAGTGAAGATTGTGATCAAGGGACTATGTTGCTTGAAGGCCAAGGGAGAACCAATGACGCCTGACCACAAGGTGAATACATTGACTACTTGACACACGTTGAAACCCCTGCTGCAAGTAAAATGTATGTTGATCTGGCTTGTGCAAGTAAGATGTCTCGGAAACTTTCTACCCAAGTTACCCGAGAAGGATATGATACCAAAGATGAAGAGATGTAAGACGATGATCAAGTAGACGAAGGTGCATAACAAGACGAAGGGATCCAAAGAGATGCTCGACGAGGTCGTGGAAGTGAAGGATCTGCAGCAAAGCGAGGCCGAATATAATCTAGTAGGAGTCGGAGTCGTGGTTGTGACCATGCTGTTGTTGTTAAGACAATGCTAACTTGAACTCTTGTTTATTTAAAGTTCTAATGTACACCCTTATTTTCTTAAAGACAATCTTATTATGGAGATAATGTTATAGTAGGGTATTTATGTTAAGACATCGTTATTTTGGAGAATTTGAATTATTTCTGTCTAAATCGTTGTTAGTGTCATCTGGGTATTTATATATCGACCATGACGACTTTAGTTTTCACGCAAAGAGTCGTCATGGAAAAAATAGCAGGTTGACGACCCCTGCTCTCACAATTTGAAAGATTATTTCCCAGAGTTGGAGACGTCATGGTCAAATTTAGCAGGTTAACGACTACAACAATGACACACTTAGTAGCTAGCATCTGCATTTAGTGTCGTTATGGTTTATGTTATCGACCATGAAGACTATAACTCTTCCAAAAAATAGCTGATATGTGTCGTCATGGATTATGTTACGCACCGACGCGACCCTGGTGCACCAAAACATCCATAAAAAAACCCAAATTTGGCATTTAGGGTCGTCATGGTATAAAGGTGTCATCCATGACGATAACCTCTCACCCAAATAAGGGTAGCTTTATGTCGTCAGTGTGTTTGGTATAGACCGATGCGACCCTAAATAATAAATGTCCAGGAAAATAACTCGATGGTGCCTAGGGTCGTCATGGTCTTTTGGTATATACCCTGACGATTCTATATGCAATTTGGGAAGGCCTTAATGGTCATTTTTGGAAAGATAAAAAACACATTAATTTTATTAAGAAAATAACATTACATCAATATGGCATTACATAATGTTTAGTATGGATGACGATGTATGTTGCACATTAAAAATTTATCAATAAGCCTCCGAGAACAATTGTACAATACCCCATAGCACTTTGCGTGAATAAACTTTCTTTCACCATTTCTTATTCGCCATAGACCATTAAATCATTCTAGATGAAATAAAATGAATTAAATGTTTAGTTGCAAACATAAAGTCATGAGAAAGGTACACAAAGTATTAAGTTTTAGTATGTTACTCACTTTTTCGGTAAGAGGAGTTTGGGTATGATGGTCGTTCACCATTTTTCTAACTTTAATGAACTCTAGAATTGAACTTTTGATGTAGTCGTATCAAAACACTAATCCTCTCCATTTTCTGTTTTTGGGATTCACGGTGCGCTCATAATAGAACTCTTTCACTCTCTTCCAAACATAGAATATATTTCATCCTGACGTTCATGGAACACATTAATGAAAGATTTAACGAGATTCATATCTTCATCCAGTTCCAATTCTTCCGTTGACATTGATGTCTCACTTTCAAATGAAAAGAAAGACAAATGCTAGATGTATAAAAAGTGAAAATAGGAGGTTTGTGGCAGTTTTTTCCAGAGAAGGGGGTTGTATTTTATAGAAAAAATCCCAACGTTCATATTTTTTTTCAGTTTAGATAAGAGGTCATCATAGTCTTACACTTGAAACACTAACGATTCTGAAAGAGCTATTTAGAGACCTGTGTTAGAGGTTTACTTATGTGGTCGTCATGGTATATAGGTATCGACAATGACAACATATAATGATACACAATTGAATAATATTTAGACTTAGATTAATAAGATAATTAGATTCAAACTTGGGATAACTAGTAGTACATTACAACGTGAAAGCAATATTAAATTAGGCTAACAACTTACAGACCAACTTGGTTTTCCTAAACACATTACATATTATTCTTTTTCTCGGCGCAAGACGCAACTATCATGGCAGCTTCGAAATGATAAAACGACTCTCTTCTCCATTTGGTAAATACATCATGTGCCGTAAATTTATCCCCTCTGTGCCTAGTGAGAAACTCGTTGTACTTGATGCACAACTTCTTAACATGAAAGGTCGTTCTACAAACATAATCGGTATTGTAATCATGGCGTGGACCCTTCCACTTCGCGTCCGGCTTGGGAACGTAAGGTCCTGTTTTTACCAGATTCCAAAATATACCATCATCCCGATCTTCTTCGAGAAGATCCATGACGATATAATAATTCCTAATCCATTTCGTCTCATCCACAACGAACTTTAACCTTTACCTTAGTTGAAATTGGTCGTAACCTCGTTTCTTAAGTTCCACTTTTTCCATGGAAGTCATTGGTTTGCTTCTCTTGCGTATCTCTTCTTCCATAGTACTAATTGATTTTATAGTTGATGATGATGTGGTTTCTTTGCTTTTTTTTGTGTTTATCTTCTTCCATAATACTAATTTGAATAGTTGATGATGGAGTAGTTGTTCATTTGCATCTTCTGAGTGTGTCTTCAAATGAATTGGTAGTTGATGATGGACTTTCCATTGCAAGAGAGTTTTAATTTGAGTATAATGTTAAAGTTTTCAACCGAATATATCATATGAGATTAGCATCCTTATATGAAAGAAGCCCAACGACTAATTTTTTGGGGAAAAGAACTAGTCGTTAAGGTTGAGTCGTCAGCGTTTGAGTTATGAACCGATGTGACCCAATCACTTAAAAACATCCAGGAAAAACAAAAATTCTTAGGTTGGGTCGTCATGGTCTATAGGTTTAGAACCTAACGACTCATTAGATAATTTGGGTCGCCATTATGTTATATGTATCGACCATGACGATTCTAGACAACTTATCAACTATAAAACTATACGTAACGGTTATTTGGCTAGTTTATTTTGAAAAAATAGCCGTTGGGTCTTTAATTTCTATAAAATAAACCTTCTTCTCAACATACAATGCCTCACAAACACTTATTATCTCTCATCTTTCAAATCTTTCAAATCCTTTTTTTTTTCTAATTTCTTCATCATGGTTGATAAATTCACTCCCCGAGAAGATGTTGCGGTAGTTAGAGCGTGGGTTGTAGTCACAAAACATGACGAAGAACTCCTCGTCAACATAAATAGGAGATTGTTAACTTTTTGGGACCGTATTTTCAGGGTTTTTGTTGCTTTAGACGATAATTTAAAATCCAGATCAATGATAGACGTGAAAGAAAGATTCAGATTGATATACGATCGATGCTGTAATTTTAGAACGACTTTGGTGAACACGATCGCGTGTTATCCTCAACTCCAACCATTGGAACAAGTAAGTTAATGTCAATAAGATTTTAATCAAATCCTATTTGATTATAATACTAACTTATTGTTGATTTCGTTTTTCAAAAATAACATGCATATGAACGATATAAGACGGACTGCGGCAAAAGATTCCGGCATGACAATTGGTATGTATTGTTGGCTGAAAATTTGGCATATTTCATGATCTAGATTCAATTTAATCCTATGTTTCTATCCTATATATGGTTTTCTTTATAATTTATGCATGCATTTTCCTTATAATCTATGTATGCCTTTTTTTTTCCTTCTAATGAATTTGTAATTTAATCCATTTTTTTAAATAATACTAACAAATTCTACAACTTGTGTGGTCATGATATATTTGAAACGACCATGTCGTCCCCATCTATAGTCGTTATGGTATTTGGTATATAACGATGCGACCCTAACAATTATTTCTTACAGAGAATTCTGATTCGAGAGTCGTCATGGTATAAATAAAGGACAATGACGCCTCAAATGAGGTTTGGGTTGTCATGGTCATCAAATATGACCATGACGATTTTTCATAGACTGGTTATGTAATAGGTTAGCGTCGTCAAGGTCTGATGGTACGACCATGCTGACCCCTAAAGAATCTTTTAAAGCCTCCCCTCTTCCCCATTAATAGATAAAAAAGAAAAACAAAATTAATCTAATTTTAACCTCTTAACCATAATCTATTTAATTAATCTAATTTAATTAATTAGCTCAGCTAATCATGTATTAGGACTAATCATAGAGGGGTAGTTTATCTATTTATAAAAATATATAACTAAGGGGTAGGGGGTATTACTATTGGATGACCCTATTTTGTCTTTTCCTCCAGCCCCCTATTAATTCTACAAACCCCCAATTAAGCCAGGAAAAAAAAGTGTTTGCTTGGATTAGTTTTTTTTTTTTTTTGAAGCATTAATTTTATTAAAAGATGCTAAACAGAGATTACACGTGGGTAAGTGATATTAATAGAGTCATTTAAAAGAATTTGATGAATAAAAATTGGGATTGCCTGGTCCCAGCTTTTTGTTGATAAATTCCATGTCTGGCTTCCATCTGTGGTATGATTGACAAGTCCATCAGCTGTCTGGTTTCCTTCCCTATAATTATGTTGAGTAGTGCAGTGAGGTATTTGTCGAATTCGTTTCTTTATCTCTGTGATCATGTCTGCGATATACCAAGGTGGTTCCATGGTGGTGGCTACAAATCTTATGAGGTTTTCTGAGTCCTTCTCAAATATAACTTTCGGCCATATTCTTTCAATTGCGGTTCTTGAAGCTAGTAGCATGGCCCAGGTTTCTGCTGATAGTGTAGTTGTGATACCGAGTGGATGCGCCAACACCAAAATTATTCTTATTTTCGAATTTCTGCAAATGAACCCTGCACCTGTCATACCTAGGTGTCCCATAGCAGCTCTATCGATGTTTATCTAAATCCAGTCTAAATTAGGTTTGGTTCATCCCACCGAGATGGTAGTTGTTCTTCTTACGACACTTGATTTGATAACAGTCGGTGGTTCACTAGGTATTACCGGAGGTAGGGCTATCTTTTCCAAAAATAACTCATGTTGTTGTTTAATTTCCCTCACTACTATACTATCCGGTGTTGTCTGGATATGACGGAAAATTTATTCATTTCTAGCTAGTCAAAGGGACCATAAGGGAAAATAGAAAGATGTTATGGTTGTGGACGGGCCTGGTTGCTTTAAAAGTTGGAAAATGGTTGTTTGGGAATTTATGGAGATCGTAAGGGGAATAATATAATGTTGGTTTCTCGAGAGGCGATTAAGAAGGGTATTCCAAGCCAAGATTGCCATTGGGAAACGTAAAAGTAAATGATCGGGTGTCTCTGGCTCAGTGTTGCATTGGGGGCATAAATTGAAATTGGTGAGTCGGATACGAGATAAAATGGAGAAGGTGGGTATACATTCATCGATTGTTTTCCACAAGAAAAACTGAATTTTTGGTGGACATGGTAAGGTCCACATGAATTTGGTGGTTGAGAGGGGGTTTTGTTAGGGATGATCAATTTCCTGGGTTAGACATTTGTATCCGGATGCAGTAGTGTATTTACCAGATTTTGAGTGTGTCCAGATAATTTTATCTGGGGGGATGTCTTGGGGGAGATGAATGTTTATGGGTTTTTGGACTATACTTGGAAGTAGGTTATCTAGCTTGTCATGTATCCAATTGTGAGTAATTGGATCAATGATATCTGCAACTGTTTGGATAGGGTAGCACTGGATCAGATCAAGGTTTGTGGAATACGGAATCCAGTTGGCTTGGATAGGGGTTGTTAATCCATTTCCAACATAATAGAAAATAAGATTTTGGATGGTAGGTATGAGGTAAGCTAATTGTTTCCAAGCAGCACTAGAAGATGAGGGGATGGTAACTAGGCTTTGGAAAATTGGTTGTTGTTTGAGATATTTCTCATGACACAACTTGGCATAGATAGAGTCTGGTAGATCATGTAGATTCCAAACCATTTTTAAAAGCAATGCTTTATTTTGTACACTGCTTTTCCTAATGCCGAGTCCTCCATCCGAGATTGGCTTGGATAGCTTATCCCAATCTAAAGGGTGAAGCTTTTTCACTGAAGAATCGTGCCCCAAAAAGAAATATTTGGTGATACGGTCTATTTTGTTATGCACATGGTTAGGGAGAATTCGTGTTTGTATGAGATGGTTTGAAGTATGAGTTAGAGAAGTTTTGATAAGAACTAACCTCTCCACCGGTGTCAGGCATTTTGTCACCCAACCCTTCGCTTTCCTTGCTAGCCGTTGGAGCAATGGTTCGAAAATGTGTTGAGAAGATCTTCCTTGTCTGAATTGGACTCCGAGGTAGATAGGGGGTTTGAAGTGGTTGGCATGTCAAACATCCGATGTATGTTGTCCATTATATTCCGATTCAGTCTCGGATGATAAATAATTGTTGATTTGGAAGTATTAATTACCTGGCCCGCTGAAGAACTTTAAGAATTGAGTAAATTCTTGAGGTGGTTGATATTTTCTGTTAAAGCTTTTAACGTGATTAAGAGGTCATTCACATACATTGTATGCAAGATTGGTGGTGCTTTTTGGGATATTCAGAGACCTCCTATGAGCTTTTTATTTTCCAGGTTTCCCAAATTTGTGGATAAAACTTCTGCACAGATTATGAAAACATAAGAAGATAGCGGGTCTCCCTGTCTGATACCTCTTGTCGGGGTGATATAGACATGCGGGGTGTCGTTGATGTTAATCAAATATGTTACTGTTGTGACGCAGAACATTATATAGTTGACAAAGGTTTCTGGGAAACCAAGTTTTGTGAAGGCTTTTTTAATGAATCCCCAATCCAAACTGTCATAAGATTTTTGAATATCTAACTTTAGGGCTATCTTCGGATCTTTGGTTAGGGTTGAGGATTTGATGTAGTGAAATAGTTCTCCCGCGATTGCTATGTTATCGTGAATTCATCTTTGGGGGACGAAAGTACTCTGGTAAAGGTTGACTAGAAATGAGAGCAGTGGTCTAATTCGGTTGACTAGTATGTTGGCATGATTTTGTAAGTGACGTTACAGAGCCTGGTAGGTCTGAATTGTGATGGTTTAGAAGGATGTTCAGTTTTTGGAATTAATATAAGGTTTGTATGATTCATGAATGGGTAAATATTTAAGGATTTAAAAAAGCTGCGAACCATAGCTATCAGTTGGATGTGTGTGGTATCCCAATTTTTTTTGAAGAACTTACTTGTGTATCTATCCGTCCCAGGTGCTTGCTCGGAGTCTATGGATAAAAGAGCTTGTATGATTTCCATTGGGTTATCTCTTCTATTAGTATAGCGCATTGCCTGATAGTTAGTCTTGGAGTGAGTATTCTGAATAGATCCTCATCAACTGTTGTGGGGGATGTCGTACATTGATCAGCATAATGATCTAAAGTGAGGTGTATAATATAGTCTTTAATGGTAACCCAATTATTTTGAGGATATTGAAGTTGTTGGATATTATTGAATCCTCTATGGATGGTTGCTTTGGTGTGGAAAAAAGTCGTGTTGTTGTCACCAGATTGGAGCTATTGAATTCTGGATCTTTGTTTCCAGTACGTAGCATGACATTGAAGTAGGGTCAAATGGGGAGTTCTAAGTTATTTCTCTTGCATTAACCAGTAATCCCGGTCATTTCCTTGTCAGATAGCACATTGTTGTTGCGCTAACTTTATTTGTGTTGTTGAGTTCTTGACCATTGTAGGGAGATGGCCAAAAGTTTCCTAATTCCATTCGGTGAGAGATTGACTGGTTGTGATGAATTTCAGTTGTAAATCCAGTGAAGGCTCTGTATCACCTTGCTATGTCCAAGCTGTGTTTACCACCTAGACGAGTTGCGGGTGAGTGAGCCATAAATGTTCAAATTTATAATTCTTTGTTCCACTCAAGTCAATTATTTTTGTTTGCAGCAAGATCGGGGAGTGATCAGACGCAATCCTTGGGAGATAAGTAACTCCTGCATGTGGGTTTGCTGTTTGCCAGTGTTGATTGACTAAGACTCTGTCAAGACGTTCTAGAATATTATCTTGCCCAAGCTGATTATTTGTCCATTTTGTAGATAGTGAGTTTTTGACAAGGGTCAGAATTATAAAATTACCCTTCTGCCTAGTTGAAGGAACATAAAAGTATCCACACATACTTGTGCTCATACTTCTGACTTTACACCAAAATACAAATCACTGTATTCCTACTTATATTCCACAAGCAAATTGAGGATACATTCTCTACAAAAGTCTACAGGTATTCTATACTGATGTTGTAGTCTATAATCTCTACATAATAAGTCACAAGCTCCTATATGAGTTGCCCACTAGTGTAGAGCGATTTGAGTCTTCTCTAAACAACTACAAACATTCTAAACTGGCCTCGTAGCCTCTTTAATACTTATAACATTTATTCCATATCGAACTAGTCTCAAGTCGCATAAATTCCACGGCTGAATTCCTTGAACATGCTTCGAGTGCGCATCGATGTTCTGGTAACATCTATCAAACTCGGTAATAGCTAATGCTTAAACCCAAAATATATTTTATCTTAATGCTTCATTCGCAACGAATGCTTCTCAAAATTGCTCTTCTGAGCCCAAATAGGCTATCGTAGCACTTTGCTTAAATACAGGCCATGAATAATATGCTATTCCTTTTGGATACGCCACAACCAAGAAGCAATGCCATAAAAGACGCATTGAACCTTTGAGCTAGGCTAACCCTAGTCTTTTCTCCTATCAACGCTAAGTTAGCACCAACTATTTGGCTCAGCACCACACTGGCACTAGTTAGCAACTTTAGCACTAAAAACGTTAACTTTCCTGGCGCTAACCCTGGCACCTGAGAACCAACTAACCTAACATGGTCTTAGCTAGCACATCTTGGCCTAATGGGGCCTTATCTAGCATATCACTACCTTAGCATTTCGATCTTAGCACTAAAAGTGCTAACCCTAACCTTAGTGCCAAAAGCGCTAACTCTCCTTAGCCTAGTGCCTAGCGCATCCAAGGATAGTGTCTTCGAGGTCGGTGCGTCTCTACAATGCCCTAGTGCGTCCCCTAGCTTCTCAAGCACGCCCCTAGGCTCCTATGCGTCGCTACAATGCCCTAGCGCGTCCCTTAGCTCATATCTAGCTAGCCTCAGCGTGCTTGGCGCCCCTATCTTCCTATGCGTCCAGATCATCATCACCATGGCTTCATATGCGTCCATCTCCTCAGCATCATGGCCTCCTATGCGTCTCTAGCCATGCCTAGCACGTCCCCGAATAACAACCATGACTAATGCGCCCTTGGCTTAGCATATCCATACTTAGCGACTTAGCCCCAAGTACATAAATGCTAGCTATACAATTGAGGTGCCAACTTCAAACCTTCTTGATACTAGCTTCCTAGCCCTAATAAAATTAATATTTACTAGAAGTTGTACATATTTGTCTTACTTCTGAAACATTATCACATTAGCATTTTACATTAAAAGAGCTAGCATATTTTTATTTGCGCTAAGTAGCTAGTGCTATATTTGCTAGCTACTTCCCTCAGGAATACGCCTTTCTTCCCAATATGGGTCCAACATCAAATCTTATATGAATTCTAATAGGTCTCCTTGCTTAAGAATCCCTACAACGTTTGGCCTCAATTGCCTTTCAGACTTACATAAGTCACTTCTAAGCTAATACTTAGCCATCAAATATGCCATGTTATTTTCGAGCAAGTACATGACATTAAATTTCCTAGACTCGACACTAATCAGTCTGACTATCAATCTAGTGAATCGCTTAACTTATCTCACTGACTTAGCAAGTCATTTGACTTGACTTGACTTAATCAAAACCATAGTGGATTATGACTCCACTATCTCCACGAGATATCAAATACAACATGGGGGGATTCTCATTGGGGTATTGGTCTGGCGGTCTACGAAAATCGTGGGTGCCTGGTGGCGCCACCTCCACAAACAAGTAATTGGCGGTTATAGAGCACTTGAGAGGATGAGTAGTAGTGGTCAGATAGGTCTTACCTACTTTCCGGGAACCACCCCACTATAATCTCCATAATCATCACTTATCCACCTCTCATTAACTCCCACGAATTATGAGAAATTAGTGTATTTCCTTTGAACTTTAAATAGATGATTCTCATATATTCGAAGGAGAACAATGACAGACAAGACAATCAGTTTGGAGAAACAAAAACTTACATAATTAGCGATTCCTCATAGAGAGTCCATTTTCTTCTTCACACACCATCATACTGATATTTTCTCGACCTTCTTTGCTTCCCTCCCTTCAGACCTACCCAAATCCTTTCCATCTTTGTAATCGAAGTAGGACGTGAACGACCATGTCTTGGTTTAGGCTCGTCCTGTTCGAGCTTGATCTCTCGAACCTACTTGAAAGTACGATTCTATTGTACATTTGTTTTCACCCTAAAACACATGTATATGGATCTCCTCAAAATCCTATATCAATAAATTCCATTTGATTTATCATTGTTAGAAAATGTTGAGTCTGCACATATATTACCTGTTGTCCTCCATTTTTTTCGGATTGATCTGTTATATCATTGAAATCTCCCAATAGTATTCATGGAATGTTGTTGATACTAGGGAAGATTGTTGGGAAATCCCGCCAAAGGTCATTACGCGCTTCAGGTGGGGTGGGCCATATATGCCTATGCACATCCATGGTTGGTTAGGTGGAGGTGGGGTAATCAAGGCGTGTATATAGCTTTGAGAATGAAGTAAAATTTGTACATTTAGATTATTTTTCCATAATAGGCATATAATCATCCTCGCCTACTAATCTTGGGAACTGTGAAATGATGTTGGAATTGTAATGAATGTTTAAGCGAGTTTATATGAATTTTATTGGCTAAGGTTTCTGAAAGAAATAGTATGGATGGTTTGTGTATTGAAACCAAACCTTTTAGGTGTTGTATCGAAGCTGGCTGATTGATTCCCTGATAGTTCCACGCAAAAAAATTCCTTTTAGGAGTCTTAAAAGAAAACTTGCTTGAGCTTTAATTGAAACTAGTTGTTGGGTTGAGGATTTGATTGGGGCCAACCAACCCTAATAAAACTATGAATATGGATGAGAACTTGAGCATTGAGGCTGAAAATAATCTTAGAATAATTGAAATAAGAATAGAAGCCCAGTAAGGTGAAACAGATTGTAAACAAGAGTGGGAAGAAGAATGAAATTGAATTGGAAGGATGACATATGGTTGGAGATAGGTCCGAAATGGTCGAGCAGAGACTTGAGATCACATCAGAAGATGAAGGACATAATCAAGTGAAAAAAAAAGAAGAGAAAACAAGGAAATAGACTAAGTTAGAGTAACATGCAAGAACTGAAAAGCGAAGAGTGCTAAATAAGATGAAAAACTGGCAGAACAAGAACCGTTAGCAAGATGTTATAACTACTTATAGAAGTAAAAGAATCTGAAACATCATAGTAGAAAGACATGAAAAGGATTAGGAAGTAATGATCATGGAAGAACAAAACAAGGATTAGTTGTTCAGAACCAGGATTAGGAAGTAAATGAAGCCAAAACTGACAGGGAACTGGACTAATGCACAAAAACAAACCAACCATAAGCGTTAATAAAGGAATATAACAAAAGTATCGGGACAAGCAATATGTACTCGAATCAGAATGACTAGTATCAGGGAAAGCTAGGGAAGAAGAGTTGAAATAAACTATGCAAAAGAGTGAAATGCAAAAAAAAAAAAAAGATGAATGTAGAGTGATTGTGCTGATCTAAAAGCTAAACGAATCTAAGTAGTAGGATTAAGCAAAAGGAAATGCAAAGTACCAAAGCAGCAAAGGTTAAAGACACAAAGCATAACAAAGTTAATGGGTGGTTAAGAACAAGCATCAAACTAAAACTAAATGTAAATAAGGGTAAGAGTAAACACAACAAGCAGCAAACAAAATCTATATATAACTAAGGATAAAAGCTAAAGTGAGGATAAGAATTTAAAAATGATATGACCAAGAAACACTAAAGATAAAAATCAAAATAAAGTGAAGACATGTTACTTAAGATTTAAACAAGCAGAAACTGATGTTAGATAGGTCTACCGACCCATGGAAACTAATTTTATACTCTAATGCTAGTTATGTAATACGTTTGGTGTTAATTGTTGGGATCTTCAATGAATAATGATAATATAGATGCTTCATGCTGCTTTGAGCTGGCTAGTTGAAGGCCCAAACTGATTCATTAAAGTTCGAAAAAGTAGAAGCTGTTATTGCTGTGGTGGAGAGTCGATAAGAAATCCGTTTCTAAAAAAAAACCAACATTGGTTGCAAAACAGTAGAAAAAGTAAAAAAAGGCTTCTGGTTTGTAATAATATGTACTTCGATCGCGCACACAAGACATAATTGATGTGAAACTGCACCGTCGATGAGTTCTAATAGAAGAAAATAGATGTCCAGCAGAGTGAACCAAAGATTGCTTCAAGAATACAAATGATGATTCCGTAATAACTGATAAATGCGCAAAGAAGTGAAACCAAAATCCGCTTCTAAGAAAAATACTGATGCACTTTGACAATTCCCATAGCTGAACTGAAAATCAATCTCCGAAAGTACACCATTCATCTTGACATAAAATCTGAATTAAACCTCTGCATACAATTAGAGTTGAAATGCCTAACAAAAACCACTTAAGAACCTTCACAACCAGATACTTCAAAGCACTAGACACACAAAACCAGATTGAGACGTCACTGGCCTTAAAAGGACACCACCCAGAAAGAAAAATAATTAAGAAAAACTCAGCCTACAGGTCAGGAGGAACAACAAAGACGCTGCATGCATCCTTCAAACATGATCAAAATTAAAATCAAAAGAGGCAGGTAAGTAAACAAACAGGTTCTTGAGTCTTATGAGTCTTTAAACAAACATGAGAAATACGTAATAATCCAAGGTAGAAGGGACATGGAGATATGTTTCAGGAACAAGAAAACCATGGATATTCCACAAGAAATAAACAATTAAGGGGAAAAGGTAGGTAAGGTGGAAGGGGATAATATGAAATCGGCAGTAGGTCAAGGTTTCACTAATGCAAAGATGGGAATTGAATTGAATAGAAATAACTTAAGATGCAGTGAGTGAGAATCAAGGTAGCTTGAAGCAGGATTTGATTTGATAGGGGATTTAGGTTAATATGATGATTGGTTCAAAAGATAATCATTGAAAGACCATAATCAGAAGAATCGTTATGAAGCAATAAAACAGAGTTACCTTTGATCATAGCTAGCAGCAACAACAGGGAACACCAAGAATCAATTGAGCAAATAAATAACATTCATTGATTGAAGTTCCATTAAAAGATCCAAACATATTCTATCGATCTAAATTCGCATAACATTACTAGATATTGTAGATTCATAGGGTCGGTAAACCTAACGGTTTAGCCGATTAAAATGAAAAATCCATGGAAGAAATTTTAGGGTTTCTGGGTTTTGAGAGAAAAAACCCGATCTCAATGGGAAAACGTTTTTTAGAGTATTTTTATCTTTTTTGCTTGGGTTAGTTGAATTGCATGGTAACGAAAATCTACAATATCACTTAAATACCCTTATTCTGTAAAATTATAATACGTAAAATAAATTAGCTCAAAATCTGTAATATCAAAACCTACCTTCTCTTTGTTCCCATCCGTTTGATTATTTTCTATTTTGGCGAAACTTCTTGTTTTTGCAATACCTTCTTGCATATGCTTGGATAGTTAAGAAAAATATTATCCACAAAATTACCGAGAATATGAAATCGACATGCATCCTTAAAGCAATCACAAGACTTACAGCTAAAGCAAGAAATCTTGTCATGATACCGGTTGTTACGGTGTAGGGAAAATATTTAGAATCGAAGTTTAAGAATAAAATTGAATTGAAGAAGAGATATTCTTGTTATTTTACTTTGAATTCCCTTGTTTTATCATGAGGCGTGCTTACTTTAATCATGTCATTCACAATAGAAATCCCTTGTCTACGACAAAGATTGGAGATTCATCTGGAAACTCCATTGCCCTTAAAAAATTAGAAACTTTGTATGGCTCTTTGTGAGCAACAATTTGAATGTTAAAGAAAGATGGTATAAAAGACATATAGGAGATGACCTTTTTTGTTATATGTGTCGGCAAGATTTAGAATGTAGTTTCCATTTATTTTTTAATTGTCCATCTTTTTTGAAGGTGTGGAGCTTGGTGTATACTTACTGGGGTATTAAGTTTTATCTAGAACCTTAGATCCCCTCCTGGTTCAAAGAAAATTGGGTGTAGAAGCTCAAAAATTCTAGTTGGATTGTCAGTGTTTATTTGTCCATATTTTCTGGCATATTTGGTCAGCAGAAAATACTTTTTTTTTTGTTCAAAACTTACATTTTATTAAGATAAGTTAATTGATTACATAGTGTCTTCCTTACTGATCCAAGAACTTATACCAGGAGGAAAGTTATCATAAAATTTAAAACTAGCACAAGTTGTTCTTGCTTTTTTGGCAATGCAATCTGCATAACCATTTTTACTCCTAGAAACTGATTGACAGGACTATAAAAGCTTGTTCTGTAAAAGAAACTTAATATCTAAACTAAAACAATGGTTTTTCCAATGAACACACATAGAGGGTTCATTAACAGATTTAACTAGAAGCTCATTAACTGATTCAAACACAACCTTTTCATAATCCATTGAGATGGCCCAATCAATACTTCCTTCAATGCCATACACTTTATTTGTTTTACCTCATGGTCAACATTCAATCTTCCATCAAAGTACTATCCTTTTGGCTCCATAGCAATACCCTGCAAAATCACAAATTATTAGACCAATTCCTGCTTTCCAAGTCTCCTTTTTAAAAGATGCATTTAAGTTTATCTTTTAATAAGTATTTTCAGGAGGGATCCAATTATTGGGTTCTAAGTCAGACAAACCATTCAGATGTGTAATAGGACTACATAGAACATGGCAACACTGATTAGTTAGCATTTTAATTCTTTCAATAGTATGAGTTTTGTTAGGTTTATGATTCTGAAAAATTTCCGCACATTTATCCTTCCATATCATCCAGGTTGCAATCATAAGAGAGTATAGAAAATAATCCTTGTGATGAGTAGAGTGTCATACAGAAGTTGAGCCTACAGAAAACCAACTTATAATCCAATCCAAGAGATTAGTGTGAGTAGAGAGAACAACAGAGACATCTATACTAACACCTAGCCATACAATCTAGTATATGTGCAGTAAAGAAAACGATGCTTAACAGACTCAACAGAAGCATTACACAAGCAACAATGGATCTCAATATCCTATTTGTATCTAGCTAGTTTGTCTCTAGTAGGTACAGTACATCTTAGACATTTTCAAATGAAGAGCTTATCTCTATGAGGGGTTTTAGTTTTCCACAGTGCTTTCCAAACATTAGTAGGGACTTTGACTAGGATTATGAGCATTGATCTGAGTGTTGTAAGCACTTTTAACCGAAATCAGGGATCCAAATTGAGGTATCCTCTCCCTATCTAGGAATATGCATAGCTAAGATTTTGCTAGCTATGTCAGGAGGAAAAAGATTAACAATCAACTTCACATTCCATTGTATAGTATCATTCAGAAAAATCTCACAAACAAAAGTATAGGATGAAGAGAAAATAACATTAGCAGTAGGTAATGGTGGATGCTCTAAACCAACAATCCATTTGTTAATCCATATTTTTTCCTTAGTTCCACATCTAATAGACCAACAAAAATTAGATTTAATAGTATCCATACCTTTATAGATGCCTTTGTATATCCAAGAACAATTGTCATTGAGTTTATCAAGATACGATAAATCCTTATCCTTGGCATAGTTAGCTTTTAGGACTTGAAAACATAAATCATCAGGTTGCTTACAGGCTTTCCAAGCTAGCTTAGCAATGAGAGCTTGATTAAAAATCTCAAGATTTCTGAATGCAAGACCACCAAAATCTTTAGAAACACATAGACTCATCCAAGAAATGAAACAAATACCTTTATTTCCTTTGTGTCCCCACCAAAAGTTTCTTCAAAGAGAATCAAGTTTAGAAATGAGATTTTTAGGTATATTAAAACAACCCATCTGGTGAATGGGAAGAGAGTTGAGAACTGACTTAACCATTGTAGTTCTACCAGCCTAAGTAAGAGAAGTACTACTCCAATTACTAAGTCTAGCTTCAAAAGATTGCACAATAAGATGAAAAGCTTTCTGTTTATTTTTACCAAGAAGTAAAGGAACACCAGGATAAGAGTCAGAATCACTCACTATCTTCATATTAAGTGTTTTTGCCAAATCAGTACAAGCACCAGGGCTAATTTTGTTACGAAAGTAAACACATGATTTTTGAAAATTAAGAAGTTGGCCAGAGTACTTACCAAAACTCTTTATAACATCAAGGATACCATTCACATTTTGCATATCAGCTTTGGTGAAAATAAAAATATCATCAACAAAATAACAAATGTGTAATGGAAGGGGCTCTTCTTGCAGCTTTAACACCAGAGATGATTTTATTTGATTGTGCAATGAAAAAACTCATAGAAAGACACTTTATAGCAATAATGAAAAGAAAAGGAGGTAATGGGTCTCCTTGTCTTAAACCTCTAGAAAGGGAATACTGTTGACAAGGACTACTATTCAAAAGAATACTCATACTAGTAGTTGATAAGCATTGAAAAATCAGATTGGTAAAGTTCTCACAAAAACCAAATTTTTTAAGAACTCCTATTAGAAAATTCCATTCTAGTCTATCAAAAGCTTTAGATAGATCAAGTTTCAAAGCCATAAAACCCTCTTTCTTCTTCATAGTATGGATCATTTCATGAGCAACAATAACATTGTCATGAATTGATCTACTGGGAACAAAAGCAGCTTGATATTGAGATATAAAGTTTTTTAGCAATGGTTTTATTCTATTTGCAAGGATTTTAGAAATAATTTTATAGGAAGTATTACAAAAAACAATTGGTCTAGGGAGGTGCACATCGGTCGGTCGGTCGGTCGGTCCAGTTTTTTGGCCAAACCATAGGCCGAACCGACCAGACCTCGGTTCTCTTAATGCAAACCTTAGCCGATCCGTCCAACAGTCGGTTCGGTTTTTGGACCGGTCCAACTCGGCTCGGTTTACTTCGGCTTATTTCGGTTATTTACCGATGGCATTCACGACAACACAAACTCTAACTAATCCTCTTTCGGCTTCAATTGTCCAAAGTTTTTCACTCGAATTTGCAGATTCATTTCAGGTTCACCTGTTACCAATTTCGCCTGAACAACGACCACCCTTCTCTATTTCTTCGACAAACAACATCACAGACCCACTCAAACACAAAACAAAGTTTAACCCATCTCAACAATTCAAATTGGATCACACTAAATCAAACCCTCGAACCATCTTCATTGTCTTTCTATTCCTTCTCTGCAATCTTCTATCTCTATTGATCTCAAACCAAATCTCTTCAATGTTATTCTTTTTAACGCGAACCCGTCATAGCCTTCTCCATTTCTCTCTATTTCTTTGTATCTCATCTCAACAGAATGTTCAACCTTCTAAACATCATAATCAATCAGAAATAAGAAAACCCATAACCAATTGCTACTCAATCAGGTAACTATACAAAGATAAATTTTAATTAGGGATTTTTTTTTCAATTAGGGCAAACACAAACATACAATACCTAGAAGGATACTAGAGAAGAAACGTAAAAAAAAACACTCTTGAATAAGAGTCTGACTGTCTGAAGTGAAGAGAAACAAGGTGGTGGTTATTTCTTCCTACAACTCGAGAAGAAAGAAAGAACGAAGAGAAAGTCTAAAGAAATGAAAGGGTCGAAGAAAGAAAATGTTTTTAGTTTTCTAGGGTTAGATATAGATGGCTAGGATTAAATCTAGGGTATAAAATCTATGGTTAATAATAACCGGTCGATTCGGTTCGACCGGCCTTTATACCTAAACCGTAAACCGAACCATAGGATCAACGGTTATGCTAATCTAAACCATAGGACGAACCGCCATCAATGGTCGGTTCGGAAAAAACGACGGTTCAGCCGGTTTCGGCCGGTCTGGACGGTTCGACTCAGTTCATGTGCAACCCTAAATTGGTTTAAAATTAACAAGGGTTTTAGGATCTTTTCACTTAGGAATAAGAGAAATATAAGTGTTATTGAGACTTCTAGGCATAAAACCAGACTCAAAAAATCTTTGAACAACTTCAATAATGTCAGAACCAACATGTTTCCATTGAGTTTGATAAAAGCCATCTGGGAATCCATCTAGACCAGGAGAGCTCCAAGTTGTCATACTTTTAACAACATTTTTAATTTCCTCCATAGAAGGAGTACTTATCAACCTAACATTGTCCAAATCAGTGAGAATAGAATGAATACAGTCAAATATAGAATCAAAAAAAGTAGTATTAGCAGAACAACCAACATAGTAAAAATGGTTGGTCAACAAGTTACTGATACTATCTCTGTCATTATGCCAGGTACCAATGACATCGCACCGAGCATCAATATTGTTCATGTGTTTTTTTCTATTCACAAGGGAATGGGAGTATCTAGTATTATTGTCCATATCAGTTACAAATTTATCCCTAGCCTTTTCCTTGTAAAACTCATATTGGATATTAAACCATTTTTCAATATCATGGGTGAAAAAGATAATCCTAGAGTGTGACTCTAGTGAACTGAAGTTTATGTTGAAGTCTAAAGGAATGACTCCCATGAACTATAATATTCCAAGCCATGTCCATTTTTTTATTAAAGGCTTCATGATTAAGCCAAGTACCAAAAAATGTAAATGGTCTCCAAAGATGTTTCGGGATTGGATCAGTCAATAACATAATAGGACAATGGTCAGAAGAAAATTGAGTAAGATGCAAAATTTTAGCAGCAGAAAAATAAAGATACCAATCATTATTTCCTAAAGCTAAATCAATCCTAGATTTTCTAAAACCGCCATATCTATTACTAGACCAAACATAATCTCTCCCTTCATAGCCAATGTCAATTAAACCAGAATCCCTAACCTTCTATCTAACCCAATTATCCAGACTATTAGTGCTAATATCCATATAAAAGTTAAGATCACCTAGAACAAGTCAGGGTTGATAAAAAATTACTAAGGTCATGGATGAAATTCCATTTGGTGTTTCTTAGGATAAAGGCATGTAGAACCATATATAAAATACATAAGAACTTCAGGAGAATTATGATGAATTTTGATCAAAGCATGTATAATGTTATCAGCAGCACTAACTATGCCACAAGTAATTCCATCTTTCCACATAAGAATCAAGCCACCAGCTAAGCCAACTCTGCTAATATAGTCACAATTATGATAATTCAAAGAAGTTGCAACATAGATCATTTTACAAACATCAGCTTTTGTTTCAGAAAGAAAATGAAATCAGGGTTCTGAGTTTTCACAAGGTTATGCAAATGTTGGACGGTGAACTTGTTATTTAGTCTTTGGACATTCCAGGACAAAAATTTCGTGTTTAGGGTACTATTGAGAGATGCATAAAAATATAGATGGTAGGAAATTAAAGTATAGAATGTAGTGTAAATATAGAAAATTGCAAGTAAAGGAAAAATGATGAATTAAAACTAGAGAGTTTAAAATATATAATTACCATATTCTCCCCTGTTTTGGCTTCAAAACGTTTAATCATATCAAAAACTTGTTCTTTTCCATTTGTAGTCATTGACATTGGAATGGTATCATCATAGAGATTGTATTCATGGTTGGTAGCAGCCTCAACAGAACTCATAGAGCTAGAAATAGGTAAGTTTTTGCTCCTTTGTCTTTTACCAAGTGTAGCATTACTTTCAGTTGCAGTAGAAGTGTCACTCATAGAAGTAGAACTGGCATTTGAAATAAAATCAGAAACCCTAAAACCATCAGTTGGAGGAATAAAAATTGTAGTTTTAGTATTTCTCCTTGTATTATTCTTAAGAATGCGGTATGTAATAATGTTATTAACTTAGCCGTTAAAGATACTAGAAAATTCATTATGTCCGGCAAAAATAGGACGATAAAAGTTAAGACAGGAAATATCTCAATGGTTTCCCATCAACTCCAGTAAGGAGGAAGTCAGGGCTTCAATCCCCACCGTAAAGGTTTGTATTTGTATTAGTGTAGATGTATTGTGGGTTATGGTGGGATGGGTCTGGCAATGGGGCCAGTCTTCCTGTCTGGGTTCGGGTAGGGGTCTGGGTCCGGCTTTCGCGTATCAAAAAAAAAAAGAAGGTAAAAAACAAAATGGAGAAAATATATGTCAGGTGGAATATGCCTAAAGCAGGTTATTTTAATATTAACACTGATGGAGCTTTTAATGATTTGGGCATTGCAGGTACGGGAGGAATTATTAGGGATGATTCTAGAAAATTTGAAGCTGCCTTTGCCAAGCATCCGTAACATAATGAAAATAATATGGCGGAGCTTAGAGTAATAAAAAAAGAACTTATACTGGCCAGGGATCGCAAGTTGTGCATAGTGGAAATTAAAAATGACTCAGATTATGCATTTTAATGATGTAAAGGTAAAGCAGACCCATGTTGGTACTTTTTTTTAATAGAAAAGAAACAATTTCATTTAACTAAAGATTAATGTTTGTTATATCTGCTTCAATTGGACCTGATAGTTGAGGTGGCCAATTGGCATACCAATTTTCATCTGTCGATAAAATTTTAGCATAAGTTGTTATTTCATGTGCAACATTATTTCCAAGTCTAGGAACAAAAGAGCATAACCAACTATCTAATGAGTTTAAAAGGTAAATAGTGTCAACTAGCAAGCTACTAGTTGTCCATTTGACAGATTGTAGACTGCCATTTATTGCATTAACAATATTGATATTGTCTCCCTCTAGATACAAATGTTTGATTCCTTTCTCTACTTCCCACTGTACTGCTTCCAGAACCGCTTTTCCTTCAGCTTGCTCTGCATCTAAAGATCTTCCCGGATAACATCTTACTCCTTTGCATTCACCTGCAATATTTCTAAGGATTAAGCCAATGCCGAAATACAAGAAAACTGATTATAAGTTGCATCAAAATTAATTTTGACATATAGTTCCTCTGGAAAATTCCATCATACAAGAGGTACATTACTCTCCTTGTTTTGATTATTAGGACTTGGGAATTGGACACTTTCATACCAATCTCCTAAAGACTTCCTGACCTGAGTGGCTATAGCTGTCACATGTACCTCATTCTATCAAAGAAAATGTTGCACCTGCTTTTCCACACATACCACATAATGAAACTAATAGTATGAAACAGATTCATATCAGTTGGTCTAGCCTGCACATTTGTGATAAACCAACTTCTCAACCAATATGAAAAACCAATGCCATTGCTATAATTCATAAGATTCACATAAACAATATTTAAAATATTTTTAATGGTCACACAATCAGTAAAAAGATGATCAACAGTTTCATTGGCAGAATTACAAAGAGGGCAAATTGTTTCCTTATGAGAAAAAAAAACTAGCAATCTTGTCTCTGATGGCTAGGGACTTATGAAGAAATCTCCATATAAAATATAATATTCTAGGAGGAAACTTACTCTCCCATAAAGATTTCCACACATATCACTATTCTCAATCAGATTCAAAACATTGGTAGAGGAGTTTAGGATAGCTTTATATGCAGATTTGACAAAAAAGAGTTCATTGCTAGCAGGCTTCCATAAAAGTTTTTCCTTACCAGTGTAAGGAATTCTAATTACTAGGATGTCATTAGTAGTCTGATCAAACAGAGATCTAACTATAGACTGATTCCAAGTCTTGGTATCCTTATCAATTAGTTGATCTACAATATTCATTTCTGTAGAGACAAACTGGGATCTAGGGGGATGATTTCTGTTTGGTATCCAACTATCTCTCCATATAAAGATACTAGTTCTATCCCCAACTTCTAAGCAGTAATGTTTTCTGACTATATCTAATCCTCTACAAATACCCTTCCAAACCCATAAGCCATGAGTATTTATTGCACTATTAAGAGGATTACTATTATGGAAATACTTACCTTATATAATTTTAGCCCAAAGAGCAGTATTTTCATTTAAAAGTCTTCAAGCTAGTTTAGATAAGAGAGGTTGGTTTAATATATAAGATTTTCTAATGTTCAAGCCTCCAGACTCTTTAGGCAGACTTAAATCACTCTATTTCTTAGGGAAGTAATCTTTTTCACCGGCCTTTTTATTCCACCAGAATCGCATCTGGATACTATCCAGTTTGTCTGTTATTTCCTTTGGCATAGGAAAAACAAACATTTAGAGAAGCCATAGTACCTAACACACTTTGATTTAGAGTGGTTCTACCTAGTTTAGAAATTTAGATTTCCAAGTATGCAATTTATCTTTCACCTTCTCAAACAATAGAGTGAAGGATTCAACCTTGTTCCTTTGAAGCATAAGTGGGACACCAAGGTATTTATCATGCAACGCCAATCTTTTAATTTGCAAAATATTAGAAATCTCAATTTTCACTCTAAGGGCTAAAGGCCAGCCCCGACTTGTCAAAGTTCACTGACTGGCCAGATAAATTGCTAAATTGTTGGATGATACTTGAGAGGGTTCTAGCAAAAATCAAACAATCGTCAGCAAAAAAAATGAGCTAAAAATTGATATTTTTTTGGTGGGTTATTTTGCTAAAATTGTTGTAACTAGGTCAATGGAAGGTGTGGAAAGATAATACACCTCCAAATGTTATTAAATTGTTAAGAAATGACCAAATGTGAAGAGATTACTCCATACCTGTGAAGCTCTAGTTTTTTGTTAATGGATTTTTGGTTATGAAAAAAAAATATACATATACAATCAGGATCGATAGACAAAACATTTTAACAAAAAGATTTAACAAAATATCCTAGCCTTCCATTTGCATCTATCAGATGTTTTGAATAATGCTAATATGACAACCAAAACTCTGATTTTACTGGGCTCCTAGCAAGCCAAACGGATATTTCGATAGTGGTAACAGAATGAAATTATATTTTTTTTTGGCAACCTTATCTCATACTCCCGATTTTATAGGAAACTATTTTTCCCATTTTTCTTAGTTCATCTTTTTCGAGAGGCCAACACTACTAATACATGATAAGATAAGGACCAATTATTCACCGTACATGATAATCTAAGTAAAAAAAAGTAGAATTATATTGTCTTTATGCTCTAACTAATAAGCTAAGGACCGATTCGTGATCTATCTATCAATATACATATAGTGTTGTTTGTAGACGGTAGCCTGGTGGTGATTACATGACCTGTGATGATTTTTTTTTTTTAAAAAAAAATGGGACAATTCTTTTTGATGCTGATATGCTGGGTTCATCAATGATGGACTAAAGATGCAATAACGTTATCAAAATGAAATTGTGAAAACCATTCCATTATGCGATATGGTGCATCATCTAAAGATATTGATTCTTTTATCCGTAAGTTTTTCAACCATAAATACTAGAAAAATAGTACGTATTTTTTTTGGATTAGTATAATTTATCATGACTTTTTATTTTGATCAATCAAAAACTCATTTTTTGTATAGGAATATTCGATCTGATCAACTAATATATACATCTAATACGAGTAAATTTTATCTTTCAATATTTTGCAAATTCTAGAATGATCCCGAAAAAGAAAAATGTGGAAAACATACAAAAATTTATAAAAGTATAATCAATTGATCAGATAAACGATCATAAAATCTGCACAACTAATTTTTTCTTCAATGGAGATGCACAAGGAAAAGAGAAAATAAAGGGGAAGTATAATAAATTTCGGTGACTAGCTGTTATAATTTCCTTTCTTTATCTAAAGGTAGTTGATTTATTGGCTCGGTTCAGCTCGCATAGAAGCCGAGACAATATATAGAGTTGTACATGTCACGTCAACAAAGTTCAAAACTATTGGATATACATAAGGGACGGCTAGGATACATTTTCAAACAAATTTGTCAAAATAATTTATTTAGCAATCCCGACGGATATTTTTTTGGATCTCTTTGGTGTTTATTTCTTTGATTGGAATTCTATATCGTTTGTTCGCACAATAAGATATTAAGAAAATATCTATTATTGTCGGGATCCTTCAAAGTATTCCCTTTGATTATGCTTAAGGAAAAGAGAAGGATATTTAAAATGAAAAATTGGTCTATTGTCCAAGATTCTCTAATTTATGGTTCTAATGGACTTGTAAAAATTAAGGATGGGTGAAATGGACACAAAAGAATTTAGACAATTATATCCCCCACTTTTAAATTTATTTGTTTTTTATCCATTCTCTCTCCAATTTAAAAATAAATTACAAAAACACTCATAACTCTCAAAGTATATATCCGATTTTAATAACACTTATATTTTTGGAAAGGATTTTAAATTCTCTTCAAAACAAGATCCATTGTTGATAACAAAATTCAGAAATATTTTCTTTCGAAAGAAAATAACTAAGATGAAACTGGTTGCATCCTGTTTTAAAGTAAGAAAATAAAAATATTCGAATAATAGCTAGGATGAAACTGGTTGCATCCTGGTTTAAAATAAAATTGAAAAAAAATATTCGAATAATAGCTAGGATGAAACTGGTTGCATCCTGGTTTAAAATAAAATTGAAAAAATATATTCGAAAATAGCAATGATGAATCTGGTTGCATCCTAACTTGAATTTGTTTTCATCCATGTTTATACTAGTATGAAACTAGTATCATCATGCTCAAAACACTCTCAAAAAATCGGTACATGGCTCAAAAATCTTGAGAAGAAGAAAAAAAAGGTAAAAATAACAAAACAGGATATCTGCAACGTTTTTTTGGTGTTACAAATTAACTGTTACAATAAAGCTGAAAATAAACGTCGCAAAGCTGAAAATAAATGTTGCTGATTGGTTGAAGAAACCGTTGCAGCTAAAAGTAAACGTTGCAAAGCTGAAGAACAACTTTGCTAATGGGTTGAAGAAACCGTTGCAGCTGAAGATAAACGTTGCAAAGCTGAAGAACAACGTTGCTAATGGGTTGAAGAAACCGTTTCATTTTCTATGTTCTTCGTCTTCTTCAGCAGCAGCAGGAAAAAAAAATCCTGATTTGATTTTTTTCGATCATTTTAACTTCCTGAGATTGACCCAACCTTCCTAACATCGTTTGTGACTCAACCAAACCTTCCTAACATCGTATGATGTAAAATACTGATTCAAAAAGAAGAATGTAGAAGAGAATAAAAGAAAATGTGCAGAGATTTGATAAGAGTCCTGTTAATGAATCACTTATCTTTGTTGCAGAGAGAGACATAGATAGAAAAAAAAACTATAACAGAAGAGGCGAAAATACAATCAAGGAGGGGTTTCGAGCTTTACAAATATATAGTATATAATTAGACTTTGCTGCATTAATTTAGACGTCAAATTTGTGGTAGGTATGGCTTGATTTTCACTATCTCTTTTCCTTCAGTTCTAACTGATATCTAATTTTTTTTTTGGAGCATGATCATCGGTGTCCGTTAGCATGACTCATTAATCCTATATTAGATAGAAAGAAGAGGGTATATTGGTACATTAATTTTAAATTTTATGGGTAGAATATCTAAATTAGATATTTGAAAAGTATTTAAAAGATTCATAGGTATTAGAAAAGTATCGTACTTTGCTTGTCTCTAAACCCAAAAAATGAAAAATATAGGTTATTAAACCAATAAATAATATTTAAAAATAGTAAAATTGACGGATAAATCACTTTTAGTGAGTAATGAACATGATGTAACTTAAAAAAACAAATTAGATAATCCAAAAATCTACTAAATTATCATAAGCAAAGAAATAATCTCAATCTCCGAGAACCAAACATAACATACGTTTACTCTTTAAAGTTTAAATGCAAAAGGCTCTCATATGCACAGTTGAACCATTTCTGCTTGCGCTGGCCATGCTTGCAGATAAGTACGTTATGGTTGAAAAAGAAAACTACACTTTAAATTAAAGTGCTATAGACAAAAGTAGGAAGAGTAAAATAGATTAATTCAGTTTCTATTTCATTTTGTTTATTGGAACTTTGGGTAGCAATTTACCTAGTGAAAAGCACATTTATGAGGTACAAACAAACAAAGCTCTTATAAACTTTAAACTAACATTCCATTGTATCATTGGGTACATTATATTTTGGTTGGGGCACTTTGGTTGGTACGAGTCTTCATCATCATTCTTTTTGAAACAAAAGCCTTCGATCATTCATTGTGATTTATGTGCCAAGTGTCAGTTGAGTGTAAGACCGTATGGTTGATTTTCCTTTCATTTTTAAAAAGAGTGGTTGATCCTTGACACAGTTACTTAATGAGTGGTGCACACCAGTCATGGTACTTCCTCACATATTTAGCGCGACGTGCAAGAAATATCTTAAATTCTCGACTAAATACTACTGCAAGTGAGTTAATTTAATGGCGAGAATTGTTTTATTTATTTGCATTTAGTAATCTATGGTTACTTTAAAATGAGGTCATAGATGACGCCGTGTCAAATTTTTTAAAAACTGATAGAATATGTATCTAATTCAAAACTAATTAATAATAAGTAGAGTGATCTCTTTAATTTATATTGATGATCTAAACTAGGGGTCTGATCTATGTGGAACTATTATTCTTAACATGTCCTCTTCATATGTAGGGTGCGAGTTTGGGGATCTATTACGTGGACTTTTGTATAGGTAGTTCCCGTCACGATAGGCCGGAGTTTGGAGCCTCTACTTTATGTATGGGTAGCTTCTTTCACCGTAGGGCACAAGTTTAGGACCTCTATATCATGGATAAAGTATGGGTAGCTGTTGGCTTACTTGCATACATGCTAGCTCTGATACCATGATAGTATATGAGCATCCAACTTAAAACCAATTGGTAATGAATGGAGTGGCCTCTTCAACTTATATTGAGGATTTAGACTAGGGATTTAGTCTATGTGAGATTATTATCCTCAACAATATTTATATTCATTACGTAGGTGTTTTAAAATGTTTTTCAACTATATAAAATTTATAAATATCCGTAATATAGTTTAAGAGATATATTATTATAAAATTTTATTATTATAAAAATATAATTATAAAATATATATATATATTTTTTTTCTTTTTTTTTTATCTTAAGAGTTATACAAACTTGATTTAGTTCTACGAATAACGGAGGTAGTACTATAAATAAATAAATTTGTGTTCAAAACTTCAAATCTCAATTTATAAGCATTTTGCACTTGTGCTGCATCTATCTTATGCGGATGCCTAGGCCTAGCACAAGCACGATAGATAGAAACCTAACATAATAAAAGGTCATTTAGCATTAAAAACCAAGATACAGTTCAAGCACAAACAAGACAAGACCTTTTCTTTTTGTTCAAATTGTATTTGCAGTTATTCGTGTGACGAGACTATGATGAATTTTAAGTCAATCTTTGGAGTAAATTATAAATTTATTTTTATTTTTTTAATAAATAGGAATTAATTCCGAAAGAACAACCCCGAGGGATGATAGTTTTCCAAGTTCGAGATGGGATTCAAAACATTCAAAAAAGAATCCCCACTCCATGGCTCAGACTGTTTTCTTTTTAGAGAATCTGCCACCAGATTTCAAGTTACAAAATTACTAGACACTGGGATCAAACTAAGTGTTTTAATACCTTCAAGACATAAACAAAAATTAAGGATAGTTTCACTGTCTATATATAGCCTTTTTATATATTACTTCTGTTTTAAGAAAAAAATATTATTATTTTTTTAAATTAATATATTTTTAGGATAAAATAAAAAAATAATAGTAATATTTTTTTGAAACCAATAAAATATATGCGGGTCTATTTTTATTTTATTTTTAAAACAATACGTGTCCATTTAATTGTCGTTGAAATATTTATACTTTTTAGCAAGGCAAGGTATATACTTCACTAATGGTGTATAAAATAGTTATTCCAAGTGTCCATGCAGCTCATGACCTTCTGGAGTATATCTTAAACGCAGGGCAATATACTTTAATAATGGTGTATAGAATAAATATTATTTTTCAAAGCAAAAGTGATTTAGCCCCACTTCTTAATCCATATTTGACTTAATAATCTTCCAAGTATACACGCAAATAATTCAAAATAAATAAACACCAATTTTTGACAAAATAGGTAGAAGATTCCTAACATTTGAAAAAGTGGATATTATATATTTCGTATTCAAAAGTGGATAGCACCGGGTACCCAGCTTGTAACTGCATGATTTCGACCTAAACTAGTTGCGATCATTCATATATTCATGCGTATTAAGATCACTCGAAAAAAATACTAAACATTCTAAAAATTGCATCATCCTAATCAGTTTTATCTGGAGTTTGAATGTGATTAGTGATAAGGCAAACAATATCAGCATATGAGAGTGATGCTATCCATCTAAACTATACATAAATTCATATCCGAGTTTTGGAGAGAACCTTTCAGATCAAAATTTTGTAGGGCAGTAGGCTAGACCAAGTCTTAGGGCCTTGGGGGTTCTTTTTCTCCCTTGGAATTGAATATTTGTTGAGAAAATGGTTTTATTATCTAATTATCCCTGAATTGAATATTTGTTGAGAAAATGGTTTTATGATCTAATTATCCCTTAAATAAAGTTCTAGTGGACGAATAAATAATGGAAATTATATTAAGGCTTCACCCTTAGGTTATCTATAATATCAAATCCTTAATTAAAAGATATATAAATTTAGGCCCTAGATTATTAAAAAACATCATATCCTTCTGTATATTGTCAAATCCCTAATTAAATAAAATTTAAATTTAAGTCAAAAATATAGTAAAATGATGTACAACCACCCCTCTGACCTCCACCACCTTCCACCACCATCACCGACCTCCACCACCTTCCACCGCCACCACAACCAATCACCGACCTCCACCACCACCACCTACAACCACCGTCGCCGCCCACCTCCTCCCACCACCAACACCGCCCACCAACTCCACCTTTTACCACCGCCGCCCACCACAACCAACGACCACCACCGCTGCCTTCCACCACCAACCACCAGCACCGCCCATAACCACCGCCCAGACCCCCTACCGCCCACCGCCACCACCACGAACCACCACCGCCACCTCCCACTACCAACATATGGTTGTGCACTAAGAAGTTACACATCTATATAGTATGTGTAAGGTGAAGTTATACATGCATATGACATCTGTACTCAGAAGTTACACATCCCTATGGTACATGTAATGAGAAGTTACACATGAATATGGCATGTGTACCCAGAAGTTACACATCCATATAGTATGAAACAGTTATTCTTTCATATACACGTGCATATGACATGTGTGTTGAGAACAAGGTAGTCAATATCGGCTGTACCGACCGATATTATCGGTATTTATCGGATATCGGAATACGTCTATACGATATTGAAACTATCGACGATACAAAGATGGAACGATAAAAACTCTCATATCGGCCGGTACATACGATATATCACTTTCAGTTATACACTGATAATATCGGTGAAAGGTATTTTCATAATTCACTTATAGTTCTTAAATACCCTAATTTCCCAAAGTGTTTTCGTTCCCATAGCGTCTCTTGAGCAGCAGCAGCCGTGCTTCAATCCCATCTCTGCGACCGCAAAAGAAGTAATTTTTTTATCTTTCCTCCTATTTTCTTGTCATTCAAATTTGATCTACGTTCGATCTAATTCCCAACAGAGTCTCGACTCTGCAAATCTCAAAACCCCCCTAAATTATGAGCAACATACATAGAAGATGAGAGGAACAGGAAGAAGGGGCACAACCAACAACCCACGAGATTCGGACGCGAGTTTCTCAAGCATGGGCACTAGAAATCAGCGTCGTAGTTCCTCAATAGGTCGAAAACCTAGTTTTCCAGTGAATGACAAATCATATCAAAACCATACCTTAAAAACTATAAACTCGTATCTTCATCTCATTCAACATCTTTCTATCTCAAACCACCACTTCCATCCGCTAAAGAAATAACATCTACTCTCCATATCATTATCGTTCGTCTCAATTTCATTGATGTTTCATCTTCTTCTTCGGTCAAGATTGAAGAAGTTGTATAGATTTTACTGAATTTATTAAATTGTCGTATTAAGATTAACAAATCTGCATTGAAAAATCCAGGTATACCTCATTCTTGGACTTCTTTACTTGTTGTTATTCATTGGTTAGTTCAGTGTAATAGATAACAAATCATTTGATAATAAGATCACTCTTTCTGTTGCTCATCTTAACTGCTAATTTTGCAAAATTCACAGTTCATTAACTGCCTATCTACAATGTATAAAATCTTCGTTATAGGTTGGATTGATGTAATAATCTTAATATGTATTGTGGTTATCAACGCTAGGCTCTGGACATACTAGAACATTTTAACTAGTGATTAAATCTGAGACATTACATTTGACTTCAGAAATCGTGTTTGATTGTTATCTGCGAAGTTTTCGCATCTTTGCATTTCCTTCCTGACTTGAGAGTATATTACAGAAACCTTAAAAATGTCCAAATGCTGATATGTTTTTTTTATCCCTTATTTCGAAGAAATGGTTGGTTGAGTAATGTTATTCGTTGGCTTAACTACAAGGTTCATTATAGTACTCATTTCTAAAGTTTAAGTGCACTGTGCATGGTTGTTGAGACACTGCAACAACCATATCTTTAGCCTGCATTGCCTGATGTCCTAATATACTTTTTCAAAATTGTCAGTTGTGTCAGGGACTTGGGTTGTTAACTCTCTGTACTTTACAATTGTATGTCTGTTTTAATAATGCCGAAGACAAGCTTTTTTGTTCTTATCCTTCTACCTTTGAAGTAATATTTCTCTTCTCTTCATTGTATCTAATTGGGATGGGGTGTGCTGGATACAAGACCTGCCACCAGATTTTGGTGCAGACCAATTTTACGAACTAAATCTTAATGAATTAAAGTCCTTTTTTGTGTTTAGTTTGGTTGAGTAACATGTGAATAACATCTTCTTTTTCTTAATGAATTAAAGTTCATAGCTTGTAAGTGCTGGTGTATATCATATCTTACTTGTTTTGGTCTTATTTTTCCTTGTTTTTCTAAAATTCCATAATGTTTGTATGTTTATATATATGATTACAATAGTACTTTTTCTAGTAGATTTTCGTATGAAACCATTTCTAGTGTTCTCAAATGGGTGTAGAGAACAATCTCTTTTGTCTGCTTTAGTTTACGAGAAGCATATCTTATTTTATTTCCCAAATCTACAAGCATGTAAAAAAATATTTTAGAATCTAATAAGAGTATGTAATCACATAAATCATTGATTTTAAAAAAGACAGACATTCTCTTTTAATACATATGTATAGGTACAAGTCCATAAACCATTTCTCGCTCAACAATTGCTTTTACTGGGTATCCATCAATGATTAGATCTGTAAATGATAGGAACCATTATATTTATACTGCAACAGATCCGAAGAGCAAGTTTTATGGTTTGGTATATGTATGTGTGTCGACCTGTGATGTTTTTTGCTTTCTTATGTCAGTCTATTGGACATTGAGTGTGTACATGTGATGTTTTTTGCTTTATCATGTACTTATATTTTTCTTTCTATCTATTGTTGTTAGCTCTGCCGGCGCCATCGTACCATCATATTTGTAGAAATCTTTTCAATAAGAAACTTGAAGAAATGAAGAACTTGGTTGTTTTTTAGACCACGTTAGAAGAGATTTAGTTGTTCTATTATGTTTGATTGTTGGACAGATGGAAAACGGCGTCATCTTATTAACTTCGTGGTAAATTTTCCAAAAGGATCAATATTCTTGAAGTCAGTGGATGCTTCATCATGAAACAATGATTATGGGGATGTAAATCATGTAACTAGTGTAATGTCGATGGGCTAACAAACACTCTTGTTAATGATTGTTATGTAGTTGTAGTTTTATTGGGTATGATCCAACTTAAGTATTTTAAATTAAAAGAATTAGTTTACCGAGAATATATCATTGCTTTGCAAGCAATGAAATCATTAATTGTCTGATCATTGAAACATGGATGTATTGCAATTTGTTTCTACCATCTTTCTATTATGAACTTCAATTAATGTATTACCTTATTCTAGATTGAAGCATTTATAAATATTTAATATTCTTAATGATGTATCAACAATAAAAACCGATATAATCTTTTGTACTTGTGTATCGAATTCGGCCGATACGATACTGATACACGATATTAATCACCTTGATTGAGAAGTTACACATC
Organism: Papaver californicum; assembly: GCA_023531435.1. Classification (NCBI taxonomy): domain Eukaryota; kingdom Viridiplantae; phylum Streptophyta; class Magnoliopsida; order Ranunculales; family Papaveraceae; genus Papaver; species Papaver californicum. Next base: position 12,658,610 of record JAJJMC010003991.1, read on the forward strand.
CATGACATGGTAATGAGAAGTTACACACGCATATGACATGTGTATCCATAAGTTACACATGCATATGAATGTGTATCTTAGCAGTTACACAGTTAAAAAAGAAACATATATTCAACTGTTATTTAACACAATAATTTTATTTACAATAATTCTGCATTTATCAATTATAGTCATCATTGTTATTGAACACAATATATGAGTTAAAACACGAGATATATAAAACGAAATCCTAGAAATAAGCCACGATAACCTATAATAGAAATGTTCCTTTCCTTTTTTGTCTTTCTCGATTCCAAAATGCTTACATATCTACAAACAAAATAAACATCCATGGATTAGGTTGGATGAACAAAAATAAAGAAACAAAATTATAGATTAAGAAACAAAATTATAGAATAAGAAACAAAATTATAGAACAATTGCAAGGCGAATAACAAAACTATTGAACAATTGCAAGGCGAATAACAAAGATCACAGAAAGGTACTTGATAACTTATCTTAGCATGTGTAGTTAGGAGTTACACATGCATCTGTCTAGTGTAAATGGGAGTTACTCATGCATATGTCTAGTGTGACTAGGAGTTACAGATGCATATGTCATGCGTAATTCACAGTTACACATGCATATGACTTGTGTACCTGGCATGGACACTGTGTTAACTATATAAAATTTCAATCACTAATCAAAAGAGTATTTATTTTCTATTACTTATAGATGCAATCGGAAAAATAGAACTACAAAAATGAATGTGTACTTAGCAGCTACATACAAGTGTATGACATGTGTATTCAACAGTTACATATCCATATGGTGTGTGTACCTGGCATGTGTAATTACACATAGTCAGAAGTTACACATGCATTTCACTAGTGTAACCAGAAGTTATACATGCATCTGAATTGTGTAATTAGGAGTTACACATGCATATAGTGTGTGTTACTAGGAGTTACACATACATGTGTAACCTTGTTTTCTATATACACCAACATTTTGAAGTAAACATTTTGATTTTTTCTTGCAGTGCTAAGGCATTTAAAAGGTGTAAAATAACCTAAAGGAAGTTCATAAGAAAATCATTTTTATTAAAGGTATTCATGCAATTAAATTAAATGACATCTCAAAGTTTTAACAGAACAATATGCAATTAAATTAACGGTATTCATGTTCATTCTTCTCTCAAAGGATGTGCAATCTAGAAATCAGAAAGCATACGGCACATTAAAGTTGGTCAACACAATAATTACTGCATAAAGAAGATTATGGAACCATCACACGAGATAATCCCTTCTTAATGTAATAGCTAATAATGACTGTTTCCGAGTCAGTTAACCAATATCATCAAAAGTATGCAACATAAATTATCAATTATAATTACTGCTTCATAATCAATTAGTGAGAAGCCTCTACTTACCATACTTGAGAAATACAATTGTGAACCTACTTCATCATCACAGTTTCTTAATTCATAGAGATCAAATTACACAAAATCTTGCCAATTGCAATTATAGAAACTCATTACCCAATTCAAACACCAATTATAAAATACAACCTAAACTAGAACTTATAATAAAAACTATAATTGCAATAAATGACATCAATCATTAAGACGAATACCACACAAAGAGTGACAGAGGATAATTTAACGGAACACAAATACGCACAATGAATACTGAAAAGCAAAAAGTTATGAATTTTTATGTATAACGTACCATATCCAGAGTGACGACCCCTCAATCTCGCTTTTATCATTCTTCGTGCATGAGATCGAGAGTGAATCTGGGTTGGTTTGCAGCTGATGAATCCATCTTTAACCAACTTCTTAACGTTTTGACCTACACAAAACAACATGAAACCAGTAGATTCATCCAAAAATGAGCATAACGTAGATACAAAATTGCCTATATTAAATGGATAAAAGAACAACAAGTACAAGGGTACCTAAAATGAGCTCATCAAGATGAGAAATTCAATCATATTGAAACATCAATCTAATTGTGAACATAAGAACAATACACTCAAACCAAAGAGTTTAAACAATATTTATAAAGTACACTCAAACTACATAGTTCAAATCAAAGAACAGAACCCTGCCTGAACAAACATCACATATGGTGAGACTCCAACCACTTAAACACTCATTTCTTCTAGTCTAAAGATCAGAATCCAACCACATTTGTTGAGAATTCAACCAGTCAACCACTTTATTCAACAATATTTGTAGTTCAGATTTCCTTTCGTCATCTCACAATTCGTTCTCATGGTTTCATTGACAAAACCATTTAAAGAATCAAATCAAAGAATAAATTCATAAAAAAATCAATAACATTATAAGAACAAATTAAAAAATAATAAGTGAATCAAACAATCAAAGTAAAATACACTTTTCATTGAAATCTACAAACACCAACAATCAGATTCATACATAAACTTCAAATATCTAAAAACCTAAAAATTATAATAAAAAAGTAAGCAAATCGAACCTAAAAAACAACAACAACAACGAAGAATCAATCAATCACAATTTATGACTATGCATAGAACAAATCGATACTAGATCTAAAAGAATATAAACACAAAGATCACAGTAAATGAAATTCAACTCAAATAGATGGGTAATATAGATAATGCTTCACTGATTTCGAATCTGAAGACCGATTATCAATCAGAATTAAGGATAGACAGATATACAGAAATTAGATCAAGAACCCTAGAAAAAGTTTAGCAAATATTTTTCTCAGAATTCTTATATCAAAAGCGAGATTAAGATAATATTATAGTATATCTAAGCTCTGATTATGATTTCATCAAGAAATTTCGGTTAAAATCATAGTTTTAAGAGTTTCAAAGTCGCAAAATGAGTTTTCATGATTTTCAATTCTAATTTTATACCTTAATGATTTCGACGGAATTAAAAGTGATAAGTAGAGAGCAATCATATCTTTCGAATCATTTGTTGATGATTCTGATCAACTCTTTCTATCAGATTCATTTGTTGATGATTTTCATCTACTTTTCCAAGCGATTTTAAATTAATATTCGGGAACATGAAATGCTAAGAAGAATCAGGTTTGAAAGTTTGAATCGAACGTTTTTATGATTCTCAAATTTAGGTTTATTTGGAGTTCGATTTCACCAAGTAATAGGTGCATTATTTTTATTAATTTGGTACTCTAATTTTTTTTTCTTGTTAGTTTTTATGTCGTTATGCTTTGATTTTGTTTATTTTCATTTTCTTAGGAATTTTGAAGTATACTTAACCAAACAAGAAGGAAGGAGTGATAGACGCATTTATGTGTCTAATTTGTTCCCAATTTGTATATTGTTAAAGCTCGATTGTGTACTAATTGTGTCATTTTATGTAATTGTAGGTATTTTTGGAGAATTACTAAATGTGGAAAAAGTTGGCTAAAAAGTGCTAAAAACACCCCATCAAAAGTGTTAAAGGCACCCTTGGATTTGATAAAGGCACCCAGCAATATGTTCAGGGCACCCACCTTTTGAAATTCAAAATTGAATTTTGGCGGGAAAAGAAATCTATTCATCTGCATGCATTTTGATTCGAATTTTGGAAGAGATTTTAAGGCTTTTAAGACAATATATCTTCGTGTCTTAATGAGGAAGAGCTTTGAAAGTTTGGGATACTAAGAATCAACAGGATGTGCTCGTGAGATATTCTCCCACGTAAAAAGAAGAGAAAAAAATCTAGGAATAATACTCGATAATTTGATTTGATTTTACGATAATTATTCGCTAGATCACATCTTGTTTGATTTAGCACCAATATACTCGAATAAGGAAACAACACATAATCGAATCAGACCGAAAATTAAAGAGAAAACATTCCCGTGAAATATTCATTGAATACAAAGAATTTTTGGAATATTCGAGAAGATTTGAAGGTTGAAGGGTGTTCTGGTATAAATAGAGAAGCTAAAGAAAACATCCGGGGGGGTCTGGAGAGACCAAAAGCTCATAATCAAGAATCAGAAATTCTGCTCGTGATGATCATGATGAAGAAGATGAAGAAAATGTTGCCAAAAGTTTGAATAAATCGTTGCCGTAGCTGTGTATCCCCGTCGCCTATTCTTTTGAAGTCAGCTCTTTTGTAACAGCTAGCAACAATATCTTTTCTTCTCTGTAACATTTATATCCGTAGCAAACTTTCTGTGTCAATAATTTTTCCTCTTGTAAACACCTTTTTGAGCCATGAATGAGTATTTATGTTTTCAACATGAGGAGCTAAATCCCATTTGCTGAGGTGATGGAGGAAGCCATTGTTTCAATAAAAGTGGTACATTTCTATTTTTAATTAACTTTTTGCAATTTCTTTTATGATTATCTGCCTTGATTAAAAATTGGATTAAATGATTTTTATTAAGCGGTTGTGATTTCGTTAGATGGTATATGCTTTGCCTAGGGTTTAGATATTCCATGCTTTTGTTATACAATTGTTATTCTAGAAATCTACTTATGCAATATTTTAGAATCAAATTAAACGAAAGAATTGCATGAATATTGAGTAGATTGAATCACCTTAATTGGTTAATGGTGAAATCCATAACCTCAATAATTTGTGAATATCATTTTCATCTTTTGTGCATATTTGTAGTTTTAAAAAATTAGTTTATTAAAATCTAAATTCATTCTTCACAAGTTCGAGAGAACGACACTCTATTTACCACAATCTACAATCACATCAAGGAGTTCATTAGACATAAAATGAACAAGGAAGTCAAGTACTACAATTGGAGCTAGAAAAAGGACCAAATAGAACTCATTCAAATCCAATATTTCTTCAATTTATTTTGAACGAAATTGAAATACGAATCCATCGCAAAAAGAATGAGGTCATTCCGACATCAGATGAAGAAGATATGGGAGAAACAAGCTTTGAAGAATTGAGTCTACAAAGAGAAGTTCGGTTGATAATTGCTCAACACGAATCAGCCGAATTTGAAGCCGAGAAATCAAGTTTTTGGAATATCCAGGAGAATGTTCGGCTAAAAAATGATTCAATGATGATATCCGAACCCCAAGATTAGTTTTGGAAAAAGTATACAATAGAAAGTTCGGCTAATAATGAGTTTGGAGAAGAGAGCCGAACTTTGGAGCAAGTTTTCGTCGAAAAAAGGTGAGTATTCAGGAGAAAATTTGGCTGATAATTACCCATCCAAAATCAGCCGAACATGAAACTATTCTGGAGAAAAAATTACTTGTCATGTTCGGGTGGAAAGGTCCACACAAGAATCATCCGAACCTGACAACTTCCTGGGACACTTTTGACGCGTTTTGACTCTATTTTTGAGGAATGTGGATCCCGATGAAGCTCAAAATACCTAACTTTAAGAGAAATTTATAAGAAGACTTCCTAAACTTTGAGAAGACACATAATATACTTTGCAACACAAGAAGAACAAGGAGCTAGGGCTTGGAATTACGATTGAACATCACGATTTCTAAGGTTTGCTTTACTTGCTTTCTTATCTATTTTGCATGTATTTTGAGAAATCCATGATGAGGTAAAATTTTCATATTGGTTAAGGATGTATTTGGATATCATAAACATGTTACTTGATTAATACATTAGTTTTGTTATCTTGATCAAATCATTATCGTTCTTTTTCTACGGATTACTATCGCCATGTATGATTGTGTGAATGTTTGTTTAGGAGCACTACTAAATAACCATGAATGTATATCTATTGCTAGACTAGGGGTTTGAGATACAAATTTTTTGATGAACCTTTTCATAAGTAGTATATTGTGATTACCAATTGTATTCAAAACCTTTATGTGATTGCATGTAGAAGCTTTACCTATGTTAGATAGATTACTCGTAGTACATCTATTGCATTGAATAACCTAATTCATAGAACTTAAATCTCTTAAGGGATTAAACTTGATAGCACGTTACATTAGGTTGTTCTTTGAGTAGTAATTACATATTCATCTTTATGGTATGTGATGACATGAGGAATTTACCGGTGTATGCTATCGATGGGATGCTTTAGGGATTTTGATAATGAATGATTAAGTAATAACTCTACTTATTAGTTAAAGTGCATGTCTTATGATTGAAAATGAACCCTTAACCAGTACTCTCAACCTATTGATTCTCTTTACTTATTCTTTGTTAGTATAATTAGGATAATTACTTTAGTCTTAAAACACAAAACCCTCAAATATGAATAACAACTCATACCTTTCTGAGGAACGAACTTGTTCTTATCATTGTGCTCTAATCCATATTTTGTGAAGTGACAGAACTTGTAATATTTTGCTTGGCTGACAACCGACCAAATTTTGGCGTCGTTGTCGGGGAGGCATAGCGGATTGTTATTTTGCATTTGATTTCTTATTTTAGTTTTAAATTTAGTTTTAAGAATTATCTTTCACGTACTATTTCATTTGTGAATTCTTAGAGAGCAAAAACCAAGTCCCATTGGTATATATCTTCGATCAGGCACTTTACTAAAATACTTCATTCGAGCAGTGAACACTCCACTTCCTCTGTGTATATCATCAAGTGAATTCGCACATTTAGACATAGAGGAAGAACAATAAGCAATGGGTGATGAAACCGTACACTCAAGGACTTAACTTCTCACAAGCTGTATACGCAGCAATGGTGTATCCAAACAGCATCCACATTTGAGATCAAGCCAGGGTTGATCCTAGTACTCCCAAAATTCCATGGAATGAGTAATGAATATCCGAATAAGCATTTAATGGATTTCTATACCATAGTCATGGCCATGCTACCAGCAGAGAATGATTTTGATGGAGTTATGTTATGAGATTTTCCATTTTCCTTGATGGACACTGCTAAGGAATGGTTGTACTATTTACCTTCTGGTATCACAACTTGGAATGGTTTGTAGAAACTCTTCTTAGAGAGATACTTTCCTGCATCAAAGGCAACTCAGATTCAGAAAGAGATTTATGGCATTAAGCAGATGGCAGGAGAGATATTGTATGAATGCTAGGAACGTTACAAGAGATTGATGGATAACTATCTACATCATCAATTCAGTGATTTGTTGATCATCCAGTACTTCTACGATGGTTTACAAGCAAGTGACAGAAATCTTCTCGACGCTGCAAGTGGTGGTGCACTAGTGAACAAAACAGTAGCTCGAGCTACAGAGTTAATTGAGAACATGACAACAAATTCTTAACAATTCTCAGGTCATGGGTCAGAACTACTCGTCAGAAGAATCAACAAAGTGAGCGAAGTTTCTGAACTTCGTCAGCCAATGGGCAACATGGCAGTAATGATGCAACAAATCGCAGCTGTGGTGGTACCATCATCTACCCAAAGTTATGAAGAGAGAAACAATCAATTCAATGTTATTTTCCCAAATTAGCAGAGGAACGGTATGATCCTTATTCTAACACATATAATCCATGGTGGAGAGATCATCCTAACTTCAGTTATGCAAACAAGCAAGTTGCAGTTCCAGGACTGGTTTTCAATCTTCCTAGTGGATTTCAACAACAAGCACAACAACCACAACCAGTTCAAAACTCAGAATCATCAAAGATGCTTGCCATGATGAAGAATATGACTTCAATGATGTAGAAAAATCAATAGACAACTAATAATGCAATCAAAGAACTACAAACACAAATGTGCACTATGACGACTAAGATTAATCATCTGAAAGCACAGAATAGTGGAAAACTCCCTTCTCAACCTCTAAACCCGAGAGATTCCGTCAACGCTGTGACATTGAGAAGTGGTACACGAACTGTGCAACCAGAAGAGACTGAGAAAAACAAAGACCCTAAAGGGACGGTTTTGGAGAAAGAGATTACTGACTCTTCTTAAACCGATAAGGTACCTAAAGAAAACTCTAAACCTCTTGATTAAACTTATGTTCCTCCTTTACCTTTTTCTCGCAAGTTTGCTAACTCTAAAAAAGCGGAACAAGATAAGGATATTTTAGATATTTTTAAGAAGATTCATGTGAATATTCTACTTATAGAAGCAATCAAACAAGTCCCCAAATCTGCGAGAATTATGAAGGACTTGTGCACTAATAAACAAAGATTGACCGGTAATGAGGTAATGAGAGTGGAGGAGAATGATTCGGCTACCTTGCAAAAGAAAATCCCACTCAAATGTAAAGATCCCGGTAGTTTTGACATTCCTACTGGTATTGGTAACACAAAGTTTAATAAGGCTATGCTTGATTTAGGAGCATCAGTAAATATTATGCATGCATCTATATATGAATATCTTAATTTAGGTCATTTTAGAGAAACTGAAATTATTTTACAGTTAGCTGACCGTTCTAATGTATACCCTAGAGGTATTATTGAAGATGTGCTTGTGCAGGTGAATCAAATAATTCTTCCAGCGGATATCTGTGTGTTGGAGATGAAAGATGGATCAACTAATGCGTCTCTACTTTTACTGTTGGGATGACCCTTTATGAGCACGGCTAGAACCAAGATTGATGTGCATAGTGGGTCACTGATTATGGAATTCGATGGGGAAGTAATACGTTTCAACATTTATGAAACGATGTCATATCGTAGTGATGTCCACTTTTGCTTCTCTATTGATGTTATTGATACCTTATCTCAACAGATGTTCAATATAAATGGGAAAGATGTGCTTGAAACCGTGTTAACTACATACATTGATGGTAGATTTGAATATGGAGATGAACTTAAGGAGGCCTTAGGTTCCCTGAATCTTTGCAAGAATGCTTACCAACTCATGATATTTCTTTTATCTCTTTACCATGCTCTAATGAAAAAACTTTCCATCTATCTTGCTGGCTCCTAAAATAGAACTTAAGCCTCTTCCTGATCACCTAAAATACATTTATTTGGGTGATAATGAAGAGTTGCTAGTAATAGTTTCGAATGAGCTAACTGAATTGCAGGAAAAAATACTTCTTGGGGTGTTGAAGGAGTATAAGATGGTTATAGGATGGAGAATTGCTGACATAAATGGAATAAGCCCAACTATATGCATGCATAAAATACTACTTGAGGAGGGGACAAAACCTACAAGAGAGGCTCAACGTCGTTTGAACCCTCCAATAATGGAAGTAGTAAAGAAAGAGATACTCAATCTTTTAGACGTGGGAGTTATCTACCCAATTTCTGATAGCAAGTGGGTAAGCACGGTACAAGTAGTACTAAAGGAATCAGGCGTTACAGTGCTGCAGAATGATGAAAATAAACTTGTCCCAACTCGTGTGCAAACCGGTTGGAGGGTTTGTATAGATTACAGGAAAATGAATGCAAGCACTAGAAAAGATCACTTTCCTTTACCTTTTATGGATCAAATGTTGGAAAGATTGTCTGGACACTCTTATTACTGTTTTCTTGATGGTTATTCAGGTTACAATCATATTTCTATAGCACCCGAGGACCAAGAGAAGAATACTTTTACTTGTACTTTTGGAACATTTGCATACATAAGGACGCCTTTTGGTTTGTGTAACACACCCGTTACTTTTCAAAGGTGTATGGTAAGTATCTTTTCAGATTATGTTGAAAACACTATCGAAGTTTTTATGGATGATTTTAGTGTATATGGTGATTCCTTTAACTTGTGCTTGGATAACCTTACAATAATTCTTAAACGATGTGTCGAGACTAATCTTGTGTTAAATTGGGAGAAGTGTCATTTTATGGTAACTCATGGCATTGTTTTAGGCTATATTATATCTTCTAAAGACTTGGAGGTTAATAAATCTAAGATAGATATTATTCGTGCTCTTATCCCTCCTACTACGATGAGGGAGATTCGTTCTTTTCTTGGTCATGCAGGATTTTATCGCAGATTTATCAAGGATTTTTCCAAGGTCGCATCACCAATATACCAATTATTACAAAAAGATGTGGTTTTTAACTTCGATGAGAAGTGTTTGATACTCTAACTCTTTGCTTTCTTGTTAGTTTTTATGTCGTTATTCTTTGATTTTGTTTATTTTTGATTTTCTTAGGAGTTTTGAAGTATACTTAACCAAACAAGAAGGGAGGAGTTCATTACGTCATAAAATGAACAAGGAAGTCAAGTACTATAATTGGAGCTAGAGAAAGGACCAAATAGAACTCATTCAAATCCAATATTTTTTCACTTTATTTTGAAGGAAATTGAAATACAAATCCAATACAAAAAGAATGAGGTCATTCCGACATCGGATGAAGAAGTTATGGAAGAAACAAGCTTTGAAGAATTGAGTCTACGAAGAGAAGTTCGGTTGATAATTGCTCAACAAGAATCAGCCAAACTTGAAGCCGAGAAATCAAGTTTTTGGAGTATCCAGGAGAATATTCGGCTAAAAAATGATTCAATGATAATAGACGAACCCCAAGATGAGTTTTGGACAAAGTATACAGTAGAAAGTTCGGCTAATAATGAGTTTGGAGAAGAGAGCCGAACTTTGGAGCAAGTTTTCATCGAAAAAAGGTGAGTATTCAGGAGAAAATTTGGCTGATAATTACCCATCCAAAATCAGACGAACCTGACACTATTCTGGAGCAAAACTTACTTGTCAGGTTCGACGGGAAAGGTCCACACAAGAATCATCCGAACCTGACAACTTCCTGTGACACTTTTGACGCGTTTTGATGAAGCTCAAAAGACCTAACTTTAAGAGAACTACATAAGAATACTTCCTAAATTTTGAGAAGACATACAATACACTTTACAACACAAGGAGAACAAGAAGCTAGGTCTTGGAGTTGCGATTGAACATCACGATTTGCTTTACTTGCTTTCTTCTCTATTTTCCATGGATCTTGAGAAATCCATGATGAGCTAAACCTTTCATATTGGTTAAGGATGTAGTTGAATATCATAAACATGTTACTTGATTAATATATTAGTTTTGTTATCTTAATCAAATCATTATTGTTCTTGTTCTACAGATTACTATCGCCATGTATTACTGTGTGAATGTTTGTTTATGAGCGTTACTAAATAACCATGAATGCATATCCATTGCTATACTAGGGGTTTGAGATACGGAATTATTGATGAACCTTGTCATAAGTAGTATATTGTGATTACCAATTGTATTTAAAACCTTTGTATGATTGCATATAGAAGCTTGACCTATGTTAAATAGATTACTCGTAGTACATCTATTGCATTGAATAGCCTAATTCATAGAACTTAAAGCTCTTGAGGGAGTAAACTTGATAGCATGTTACATTAGGTTGTTCTTTGAGTAGTAATTACATATTCATCGTTATGGTATATGATGACATAAGGAATTTACCGGAGTATGCTCTAGATGAGATGCTCTAGGGATTTTGATAATGAACGATTAAGTAACAATTCTACTTATTAGTTAAAGTGCATATCTTATGATTGAAGATGAACCCTTAACCAGTACTTTCAACCTAGTGATTATCTTTAGTCATTCTTTGCTAGTGTAATTAGGATAATTACTTTAGTCTTAAAACACAAAATCCCACTTTTTAATTAAGTTTTCAAATATGAATAACAACCCATACCTCTCTGAGGAACGAGTGCTCTAATATTTATTTTGTGAAGTGAAAGAACTTGAAATATTTTGCTTGGCTGACAACCGACCACCAAGATGATTCTGCTCCGTAATTGCAGTGTTTCTTTTGGTGAACTGGAGAGAGATAGGAGAAATGGAGACTGAAATGAAAATGAAACCGAAATTAGTTTCATTATTAGATATATATTAAAGGATATTCTTGGTATTATAAAATTATGAAAAATAAAAATCTTATTAATAAGCCCTGAATTTTAATGTTTTGGGCCTAGGAGTAACAAAGTTTGAAAAGTAAGGGGATAACAACGAAGGATTCACTTTGTGGGGTTTCTTTGTTTAAGACCCATATAGTATGAGGTTTATAATAGTTTTCACATGTTTTTAAATGATTTATAAAACAAGATCCGTTGTTTTATAGATCTAGGATGAAACTAGCTGCATCCTGGCTTAAACTAAGATAGAAAAAATTATTTTTAAATAGCTAGGATAAAATTGGATACAATATAACTTAAACTAAGAAAAACATTTTGTTCAAAAAATAATTGGCATAAAAGTGGTTGCATCATCCTAGCTTAAAAAAGGATAGAAAATATTATACTAACACTCGTTCTATATAAAAAAGAAAAAATAAATAAACATCTAGCACAAAATTATATTATCACCCCTTCCACTCAGAATCGGCATAGTGGACAATGTTATCCGTTTTCATCCCTTTTTATGCTTTGATGATGAATAAATATATATTAATTCAATATCTAACATGATTAATATAATTAATTAAAGATAATTTAGTTATTAATAAAAATAAATAGATAATTTTTTTTATGTTACTTTAAAATATTTCTACTTTATCTTTTAAAGTAGGCCTCAAATAATTTGAAATCAATGTAGTACTTTAAATGGAAAGTTCCCATCGCATAGAAATGAATTACATATCGATCCAGTTAGTTTACGTAAGGCTAAACATGACGTAAGGCTACTCGGAAAAATAACGAAGGTAAAAGAAAAAAAATAGACAAGAGGAAGAAAGGAAGATAAAAGGGACAAGAGACATGTGTCCGGTGTCCCTATGCTCTTGGGAAAGGACATCAAAAAGCAAACCACGTACGTATCTTGTGGATTTCCGCATCAAAACTTAAGAATGACTCATCTTTCCCTTTAGCTTGTGGGACTCCTCCAATTAATTTTGCCGCAAATAATTACCCTATAAATATTAAATAATGGGTTTTTCTCTTTTTTATTTTGAAAATAATAAATAATATTCCTAGAGTGTGATATCCACGAAGAGTGAATATCAGATAAATACACAGCTACTTGTTAAGAAAAAAATTGTGACCTCGTTGTGAGGGAATAAATTTCAAACTACACGTGTTCAAAAACTATTGGAGAAGTAACGAGTTACGATGAGACGATAAACACTGAAACAAAATCCTTTGAGAAGTACTGAACAGACATCTGAAAATTCGATAAGATTTGAACCTGACAACATCGTTGCATGATCAACACGTGGGTTGCGGGAAACAAGACACACTGCTCAAAACAGATAGCCTTGCTGCCTGACTGACACCCAGGTTGCGGGAAAGCCTGACACAATAAAGAGAAATGATGAGCATTGATGCATGAGAGACACGTATCAACTTTATAAGTTGCGGAATAAAAATAACTAAAGCATGACAAGTCACTTTCAAGAGCCACGTGTCAGACATGTTATGATTCTAATAAGACCGCAACGTTCATCCAAATCCACAAACAACAATTTGAATACAAGTCCGAAGAAGAGTTACGGGACACCAAGTGAGAAATTAAGGGAAATAAACATATGCATAATAAGTCTTGTGGGATCACACTTCACTCCAGAGGATGGATAGGAACAAATAGGTGGAAAGGTAAGTTGGAGGGACCCATCAAATTGGCTATAAATACCAAGCTCATAAACAGAAAGAAGGACTGGAAAATCTGGAGAAAATTGAATATAAGGTATAGAATCAGACCAAGAGTTTAGGTATGAGACTTGTGTAAATTTTTAGTTCAATTGTTCTTTGATTAACATGATAATAATTTTACAGTATATCATTCTTCTGTAACTTATGATGATGAATAATAAAAAATGATACAAATCTTTGTCACTCATGGATGTAGACAATTTGATTGTCGAACCACGTTAAATATTTGAGTACATTCATTTTTTGTTCTGATTGATTATCATTCCAAGTGTTAATATGAGTTGATTTATGATAAGGTATCAAACTTTACCATGCTTCAAATTTTATTGGTTGTGATCCAAAGACACAAGATTTTTGGTAATCGCAATTTGGCGCTAGAAACAGGGATGAGTAAAGAATTTATTCTACCTGTCCAAATTTTCATCTTTAAAATCTTGAATCTTGTTATATTAGAAAACTCTTTTCCTTAAAAATACAATGATTCAAAGTGATATTGTAAAAACTTTACATATAGTTTTACTCCGAATTAATCAGTTGGTGTTTATATAGATTTGGTTATTATGTTCATATACAATATTTCTTTATTTCATACTTCTCATACGTATGTTGAATTCCCCAAGTTATTCTTTTAACCATGGATTTGAAAATATGGCTCATTAATTCTCACAAAAAATTGTGTTACATTTATTTAGTTTTTGATTTTTACGTTTAACTAATTTTTGATTCTTACTAAAACAGTGAAATAAGTTTTGAACTGAATTTCCGAATTTGCTATTGATCTGTCTGCACTTGAACTTATAAAACCTGAGGTAAACTGAAAAATTATCTAATTCATGTGTTATATGTTAAATTTTGGTTAGATATTTTCTATCAATTACATTGTTTTATATACGTATTACGAATGTTAAAATCTTTTGCACATAACTTATTATTTGAACTCTTTTAGAATATTAATAAAGAAACTCCTACAACAACATAAGACTGAGCCAAGAAGAAATCACAATATCTCAAAAGGGATTACATAAATGGAAACAATGACACATAGAACCATGCAAGATCAAGATGTTAATATTGGAAATTTAGAGAGTCAGACAATAGAGATTCCTCAAGAAAGGGAAATGGTGGAAGAATCACAAGGGCCACAACCCATGGATGATCAAATAAACAGTCCTGTAAATCAGAAAGCTAATCAATCATCTGAAGAAATATCTCAAAATAGTGTTGACCCTATTCATCAATTAATGGAACAAATGAATGAGATGCGCAAGGTAAAACAGACTTGTGCGGAAAAAATTGCACTTTTGACCCAAGAAAACCAAATGCTCAAACAAAAAGCCCAGCATGATGCGGAACCATCTATAACTAGAATACAAGGACAAGAAATAAGCTCCAATAGACCCGCAAGAAGAAAAGCAAAAGTCAATAAAGATCAAAGAGTGATGGTAGTGGAACCCGCATGTCAGCGGTATGAACCTGATAGATTAGATTTTGACGATTCAGAGTTACAAAATGACAGATGGCGAAAATATTGTGATGCATGGAACAAATGCGAGAAGAAATCAAAAATTTGAAAAATAAAGAAGGAGGACGATTTGAAGAGGTGATAAAAGAAGCCAGAAGAACACAGTTGGCACCACACCTTGCATATGCATCAATACCGTATAAGTGCAATCTTCCCATCTTCGAATGTATGATGGGACAAAGGATCCAGCGACTCACCTGAAATAATACAACCGCATCATGGCCCGATGGGAACGAGATGATGTAGTTATGTGTCGGTATTTTCTGTCAAGCTTGAAAGGAACAACTTTAACATGGTATGATAATCTTCCGGAAGGATCAGTGCATTCTTACGCATAATTGACCCGCAAGTTTCTAGAGACATATATGTATAACAAACCCGCAAACGCAGGGATGGAAAAGTTATTTTCCCTGGAATCTTGGATAGAGGAGACCATCCGAGACCACACTGATCGATGGCAGACGATCTTTCAAGCAGTAGATGACGTGACTCCAGAAATTGCTATTAATTGCTACAAATGGGGGATAGCCAAACGAGAAAGCAAACTCTTTGTTGATATTCATGATAAAAATTTGAAAACCGAAGGACACCTCAGGGATATTATTAAAAAATATGCAAGACTGCAGGATATTCAGAAGCAGCATCCGAGAATAATATCCCAGCATCAGAGGGATACCAATAGGGCAAATATTGTAGAACCATCGACAAGTTCTGGAAAGAGGGTTGCGGGAGTAAATCCCAACGTTGAATCAAAGCGAGGTATGACATATGATAAAAGAAAATTTATCCGCCCATTTGAGGAGCAAGTTTTCACTAAACTTAACACCCCTTACCCACAAATTTTAAATGCAATAAAGAACAGGCAATATTTTTATTGGCCATGGACAAAAGGAAAGCAGCCTTAACACACGTTGAATTCAAAGGATTATTGTGAATTTCACTGCTATCAGGGACATTCCACAAGCCGATGCAGAAGTTTGAAAATGATAATTCAAAAATTGATTGATATGGGGGAGCTCAAAGAATTTATTTATTTGCCCGATCCTCCACCAAGGCACGATATGGGAAAAACAGTAAATATTCCGCAAAATGACCAAACTATTAATATGATTTTCTATTCTGAATCGGGTCAATCATCTATGAGTGTAGCTATTGATAAGAAGTTGCATAAAAGGGTTTACAGTCATGAAGTATTTAAAGTTGCGGGAAGAGTAAATGAAACATGGGAAGAATGGATGGCTTCCCCGCTAACTTTTTCAGCGGACGAGGTTGATCAGGAGATTGAAACGCACAATGATCCGCTGGTGCTTACTCTACCAGTATCAGGATGGAATGTCAAGAAAATTCTTATGGATGGGGGAAGTTCTCTTAATGTATTATTTTATGACACCTTCCAGAAAATGGGATTAAAAGATGATCATCTTACACCATCTTGCTACACAATCTATGGGTTTAATGGGATAGCCTCAAAACCAAAATGGGAAATTTTACTTGATATTACGGCTGAACCGATCAGTATTCTGACTAAATCCAGTGTAGTGGAGGCTCCATCTCTATATAACGCCATCATTGGTAGATAATGGGTTCATCAGTTGAAAGGGGTAACTTCAACATATCACCAATACTTGCGATTACCGACGCCGCAAGGGGATATAGAGATAAAGGAGATCAGAATATACAAAATCTTGTATTCTTGCAGAAATCCACATGAATGAAGAACGGGTACATCATCAACAAAATAGGAAAAAAGAACGAAAGATGAAGGCTAAAGAAGAAGCCATAAGCCAATATTTGATTAAGACTGCGGGAAGTGAGGTAGAAAAAGGCACAAATAAAAGTACTTCGATGGAGGAAAGCATACCGAAAGTTGATAAGGGTAGTCTTCCAGCATAGAAATTAAAGGGGACTCCCACATTTTTAAGAGCTCCCAAATCTACTTTTACGCCAATTGAAGAAACTAAGAATATCAACATAGGAACAGAAGATTTCCCAAGAATGATTAAGATCGGAACACTGATGGAAGCAAAGGGAATTTGATTTGGTCACTCTACTCAGAGATTATGTGGATATTTTTGCATGGAAGATGGGGGACATGCCAGGCATCGATCCAACTATTGTTCAACATGAGTTGCATATACATCCGGGTACTACACCTTTTTGGCAACGCATACGCAAAGTAGCACCCAAATATCATTTGTCAGTTGAAAAAGAGTTATAAAAGCTCATGGATGCATGGTTTATTCGAGAGGTGTGATACCCAACTTGGATTTCAAACATGGTGATTGTACCAAAAAAGAATGGGGGAGTAAGAATTTGCATAGACTTCACCAACTTAAACAAGGCATGCCCAAAGGATAGTTATCTGCTTCCCAGCATTGATCAGTTGGTGGACGCTGTTGAAGGACATGAGGCTTTATCCTTCATGGACGGGCATTCAGGGTATACTCAGATTGCTCTAGCTGAAGAAGATCAAGAACACACTGCATTTTTCACTCCACACGGTTTTATTGCTACACCAGAATGCTATTTGGGCTAAGAAATGCAGGAGCAACATATCAGCGGTTGGTAGACGTAATTTTTAAACCATGGATAGGCCGCACCCTTGAATTTTATGTAGATGACATGTTGATAAAGAGTAAACTTTCAAAGGATCATTTACAAGACGTGAGAGAAATATTTGAGGCTTTACGTAGATTTAGAATGAAAGTTAATCCATATAAATGTATTTTTGGGGTTACGTCAGGAAATTTTTTGGGGTATTTGGTTACCAAAAAAGGGATTGAAGTTGATTCGGAAAAAATTCAAGCAATTGTTGATATGCCATCTCCAAGGAATATTAAAGAAGTACATAAATTAGATGGTTGTTTGGCCGCACTCAACAGATTCATTGCTAGATCATCGGACAAATGTAAGCCCTTTTTTGACACCTTGAAAAAGAAAAATAAATTTGTATGGAACGAGAATTGTGAGCAAGCCTTCCGAAATATTAAAGCTTATCTCGCCACATTACCTGCACTACAAAAGCCAGAACCTGAAGAAGTGCTCGCCTTGTACATAGCCGCAACAGAAGATGCTGTAAGTGTGTTATTGGTATGAACAAATGACAAAGTAGAAAGACCAGTGTATTACATCAGCAAAACTTTTAACCTTGCAGAAAGAAATTATACCAAAATTGAGCAATTAATTTTAGCACTGGTTTTTGCTACCCAGAAATTACACACATATTTTCTAACACATTATGTGCGGGTACCAAGCAAAGCACCGCTAGAGTCTGTACTGAAGAATGTGGAAAAAGTAAGAAGAATAGAAAAATGGAATGCACAACTGGAACAGTTCCACATCTTATTTGAAATACAAACTGTACAAAAGTCGCAAGTCCTGACAGATTTCCTTGTGGATTTTCCATTAGATGATGATTTTGAAATCCAAGGTTTGCCCGGAATAGAAGATGATGATTCCCAAGATATTATAAGTTCTGAAAATTCCCAAAGATGAGAAGTATTTGTTGATGGGGCACGGAATAAAGAAGGTGCAGTAATTAGAATTGTGATTACAACTCCTACAGGAGACCGAATGGTACATGCGTTTCGACTTGAGTTCGGCGAACATACAAATAACATAGTGGAGTATGAGGCTGTGGTTCATGCTCTTCGGCTTATTATTAAATTAGAAATATGCGATATGCGACTCACAAGTGATTCACAATTGATTATTCGGCAGGTTGAATTAAAATATCAAGCGCTTGATGAAGATTTGATAGAATACAAGAATCTGGTGCAAAAGTTGGCGTCTCAAATTCCAAATATAATCTTTCGACTTTTATCTAGAGATAAGAACCGCCATGCCGATGCATTAGCATTTATTTCTTCAATGATAAAAGATCAGAATACATCAGTAGTCAAAATTGGGCACATTTATGAACCGTCAATTAAGTTGTGGGCAGTCGAAAACATGGAAGAAGTTGGGGAAGATATTGAAGATGCAGCTGTTAAAAATGATACAAATTTTCCACAAAAATCAGAAAATGAATTATCCGGAGAAGATTGGAGGATTTCAATACATCAATATTTGCAAGATGGGATTTTGCCCACAAACACTCAAGAGGCAAGGAAGCTGCAATCAAAATCTGTGAATTATCAGTTGCGGGATAAAATTTTGTACCGCAGATCCTTTTTGGGACCGTTACTTCGATGTTTATCACAAGAAGAAGGACAACGAAATTTCAAAGATATACATTATGGTGATGCAGGAAATCATAGTGGAAGACGATCACTTGCATTAAAAGCAAAAACGCAAGGATATTACTAGCCATTTATGCATAAAGATGCAGAAAATGTAGTAAAAAGATGTGAAGAATGCCAGCGTTATGCGAAAAGAATCAAAGCTCCCGCAACATAACTTAATTACGTACTCAGCCCTTGGCCATTTGCAAAATAGGGGATAAACATTGTTGGACCATTAGTAGAAGGTACTCAAAAAAGAAAATATTTGATTGTAGCCACAGACTATTTTACTAAATGGGTTGAAGCCAAAGCTCTTGCACATATCAGAGATACGGATGTTTTCAAATTTTTATTTGAGAATACAATTTGTAGATTTGGAATTCCGGTAGCCATAGTTTCGGATAATGGACAACAATTACAAGGGAAAAATATTGATATGCTTTTCGAAGCATTCAATATCCAAAAGAACAATTCCACTCCAATCTATCCACAAAGCAATGGACAAGACGAAGCAACAAATAAGATAATTGCCATGAATCTGAAGAAAACTCTTGATGGCCATCATAAACGATGGTGTGAACATCTTCATAATACATTATGCGCATATCGCACAACAAGAAGAGAGTCCACTGGAGAGTCACCCTTTCTTCTTACTTATGGAGCAGAAGCAGTTATTCCAACGGAAGTCATTTTACCCACAACAAGAACAGAAGCATGGGAGAAAAACTTGAACTCAGATATAATGCTTGAAAAGTTGTATGACTTAGAAGAAAGAAGAGAAGTTACACTTCAAAAAATGGAAAATTATCAAAGAAGATTGGCAAGAGAATACAATAAAGTTGCGGAACTTTGTGGAAGGACAATACGTTCTACGGCAAATCCCGGAATATCAAAGGGATAAAAAAGCAGGAAAATTTGCACCTACATGGGGAGGATCTTACATTATACAAGATATTGCGGGACAAGGATCATACCATTTGTGAAATATGAATGAAGAAATCTTACGGCATCCTTGGAACGCGCAATATCTCAAACCATATTAACCATGACCAACAATAGAATCGTACAATAATTTGCACCCATAATAAGTAAAGCAGATCAAATGCAATCTCTCTAGAAAGTCCATATGAATGTCTATGACTATTGGATTTTTCGCCACAGAGATGCCTAACATGAAATTAATTATTGCATCGGGTACTCTCCACTTCAGGAAGTGCTCACAACCATCAATGCAATTATACAATAATTTGGCTTCATACTAGGTAAAGCAGAAGAATGTAATCTCTCTAGAAAGTCCGTGTAAATATTTATGAGTGTATGAGTATTGGATCTTTCGCTACAGAGATGCCTGACATGACATTAAATATTGTATCAATTACTCTCCATTTCAGGAGATGCTCTAGGGACATCCTAGCCACAGAGAGATTAGCTATGCGCCGCAGCCCTCAAAGTAACTCAAGGTACAAATTTTCCTTGCGGTTAATCAATTCACACTCGTTCGATGAACTAACAATCAATATTTATATTCATAAATTATTTTGCAGGGATAAAAATACAGAGAAAAATGAGAGTGAAAATACAATTTGGAAGCAAGAAAGAATAAAGCAACAACAAAGAAAACTAAGGTGTGGGAACATCTGCTTCAAAAGAAGGATTATCAGGGACATCTTTGCGTTTTTAAATCTTGGAAAAACCATCGGCTTGTACTTTGTCAAGAGTATTGTTGATTTCCTTTGCAATTAAAACTCGAGTTTCGGCTCTTAACCAAGAAATATAAGCTTTTCTATTATCAAGCTCTTTCTTGTACTGATTTATTCTGCTTCAGAACTTTGAACTTTTATTTTCCAAAAAGTTATCTTTCCTCTCCCTGAAGATAAGTTCTGAACAAGGCTTTCATTCTTCAGAGCTTCATGCATCAACTTGTCCTCAGCTCCTTTAACTTTAGAGGATAAAGCTCTAGTTGAGTGTGCACTTCATTAGCTTTGATAGAGGCAAGTTCTAGATGAGTTTGCGCTTCATTAGCCTTGATAGAAGCCATCTCTAGTTGTTTGTTGAGTTCTTCCATCCTAGTATTTGCAGCACCAAGTTCCCCTTCAGCCTTGGCAGCTTTTGCGGCTGCATTTTTAAACTTTTCTTCAAAACCAGAAACAAAAAGCAACAGGTTAATCAATGCGGGAATAATATTAAACTTCAAATGTGCGGTAAAATAGGATACCTCTTGCGAGGGATTCAAACTCTGCTAATTTAAGAGCCATTGCATCTTTAACGACATCAAGAAAATCATATTCTCCCGAAAGCTTATCTTAACTGGCAGTGAGTTGTTGAAGACTTTGGCGATATTGATTAAACTCTCTTCAGTATTACTAACTGATTCAACCTAGACGTACATTTTCCTACTTCTCTATGCAAACGGAAAATGTCACTCTCGCGGTGAAGAACGGAATCAGATAAATTACGGATTCTAGCTTGAGCATCCGCAAGGGCTTTCCCTTTAGCATGAGCTTCTGAAGCTGAGTTATCTCTGTCTTTAATGAGCTGAGTTATATACGAAGAAAGCTGAGAATTGTGATACGATCCGGATCGAGAGAATCCCGTAAGGATATTCTGACGTTCTACACAAAGTTTGCGGTTCTCTTCTTCCAATCTATCAGATCGTGCCCGTGCCTCAAGAACGCAATCTTTAGTCACGATAAAGTAGCATCAAACTCCACTTTCTTGCGGATTTTCTCCCTAAATAAAAGGCGATGCTTCGATTCTAATTCATCGTACTTCAGTGTGACCAAATCATGACTATCAACAAGGTCGTTAAATCTTGTCTTGTTCTCCATATTCTCATTGTTAACTCCCACTACATGATCTCTCAACTGCATATTTCTACACCGCATCCAAGATATAAATTCTGAATCCCCTGTTGATCCCATAAAGTAATTCAGAAACAAATAAAATAAAATAAGAAAAAGTAACGAGAGGAAAAGTATAAAACCTTGATTCTGAAGATCAAACAATTACTGACGAAGCGCGTCATATTCCTGTTTCAAACCCATAACTTCATTTTCTACAGTCCTAAATTGGGACTCCATCATCGTGGACCGCGCCTTGAAGAATTTATACGCTGTATGTGCGGCGTTTTGACCCCGCGCAAGCTGCAATTTACAGAATTAAAGTTATAAATAAAAGTAAAAATAAGGAGAAATCAAAGGATATAAAGACAATAAGAATACCTGCAGAAGAGCCTGTTGCGGGAAAGAATATACTTCTCCATCCGCGAGAGCGATTGTCTCCGCAAGATAAGAAGGTTGACTTATGAAGAAGGTGGGATCGACAGGTTGACCTTGGACCCTTAGTTAGGCGTCCTTCACCATGTCATACGGTGTATACCGCATGCACTCTCGCAGATGTGAGACCGTAGGACTATCCGCTTCCACCGGTAAGGAATCGCTCGAGACAGATAGAAGCTCCTTTGACATGAACCAGCGGAAGGATTCTTCTTCTTTAGCCAAGAGATTTGAATCTCCCGCAATTCCTTTGCCTTTATTCTTTTGCAGGATCTCTTTATTTGACTGCACTGCATCAGCAACAGCCATACTGGCTACGTTCACTACGTCAGGAGCAGTTTCAACCTTAGTGTTTACGGGCACTCCACCCACTGCACTAGTATCCGCAGACTCATCTACTACCGCAGCATGTGCTTGCGCATCCTCTACTTCTGAAGTATTTTTAGGATCACCTTATGTAAGGCAATCCTCTTTATCAGTTGAATCATCTTCACTTGTGGCAGCTTCAAGTGGCTCATAAAAAAATAAAGGAGAGAGTTGGTGAAGGAAAGAAGAATCAGGAACGACAGTTTGGTGCGAGAAATTGACCATAACATCTGAAGTTTCCGCTACAGCACCAACTTGTTCTGCAGATTTACAATTTGTTATTTGAAGTGGAATGATCTGCTCTTCTTCATGTCTCTCCGGAGCAGAGCTTCCTTCACCTCTCAAGATTGGACGATGAAGGGGAGAATCTCGAATTTCTTCCTCTTCCCTGTTAGTGTGTTTGTAATAGTGGTAAGAAAAGGTTTCAAACTCTCGAACTTGTGAAAACCGATTTTAGATTTTAATAAACTAATTCTAAACTAAAAATATGTACAAAATATAAAAATAATATTCACAAATACTGAGGTTATGGATTTCACCATTAACCAATTAAAATGATTTAATCTAATTATTATTTATGCAATTCTTACTTCTAATTTGATTCTAAAATATTGCAACAAGTAGATTTTTAAAACAACAATTGTATAACAAAAGCATGGAACATCTAAAACCTAGGCCAAAGCATGTACCATCTAACGAAATCACAACTGCTTAACAAAAATCATTAAATCAAATTTCAACCAAGGCAAATAATCATAAAGAAATTGTAAAAATTAATTAAAATAGAATTATACCACTTTTATTGAAACAATGGCTTCCTCTGTCACCTCAGCATATGGGGTTTAGCTCATTGTATTGGAAAATCCCTCAAAAATATATTCCATAGCTCAAAAAGTGCTTTCAATGGTGAAATAATAGTAACATAGGAGATTTGATACGCTTATAAGCGTTAGAGAGAAGTGTTGTCTGCGTTACAGAAGAAAGAAAAGTAAACAGGAGAAAAGAATGGACTTCAGGTGCTGTTGAAATAAGACTGCTTCATTGTATGCGTTAGCGACACTATCAGCGACAGTTTCTGGGCGCCTTATGTTCTTCCTGTTCTTCCCACCAGCAGCAAGCTTTTTTTCCCTGGAATTTTTTCGGTGATCTCTCTGGATCACTCTGAGCTCTCCATCCCCCCTTCATAACTCTTATACACCTCTCCTATTTATACTACAACAATCAACCACCTTTCAAATCTTCTCAAATCTTTTCTTCTAATCCCACAATTTTCTCGGAAATATTCTTCCTCTTTTGATCTAATCTTCATTCTCGATTCATCATGGCAGTTAACTCCCGAACAGAATTATTGATTATGTTTCCTTAAACAACTCGAGAGTAATATTTGGTGTTATTTCCAAATCTTGTTAAGATATTTTCAAACCGAGCCGAGAATTTTTCGTGAATGTGTAATATTCATCGGATATCTTTGGTTTTATTTCCTCAAGAGAAAAATGTGAAAGATTAGTTTTATACGGGTCTCAACTGTGTACATCTCATAAATGGAAAGAGGATATCTTGTTGAACTCCTTGAATATCTCTAACGAAATTCTCACAGATTGACCAAGAAGAATTCCCGCATAAATTATGGATTTGAAATAGGTGGGTGCCCGTAATCCAACGCATGGGTGCCTTAATAACTTTTATGGGTGCCTTTAGTAGTTTTTCGAGCCAATTTTCCCAACAATGTTTATTTTCCAAAAATACCTACAAATACATAAAGATACAATATTAATACAAAATGAATTCCAACACTATAAAAGTTGAGAGCAAATTAGACACATAAATGTGTCTATCACCTATCAGTGGAAGCCCTGGGTGTACCCTTAGCTTTCTTCCGACCCTATTAATAAACCGCAAGAATTTATTAAATAAAATTCAAAAAGAACTACTAAAACGCATTTAGGTAAATCAATACCTTTTCTACGGGAGCTGCGGCTTTGCGCTTGACTCCCAAGTCACCTTTTGCGCCTTCATCATCTTGCGGCTATAGAAAGAAAAAAGAAATTAAAAAATGCTTAAAGTATGGTATAAAAGGATAGAGAGAATTATGCGTACCACAGTGATGAGCGGAAAATTGAACCCAGTAAAATTCAACTTCCAGGCGTCGTAGTTATCAAAACGTGATAGAAGATTGTAGACCATACTATCTGAGACGAACCCGAAGAACCATGGACCTTCAATAACCAAAGGAGTACGGTACCATTTAAAATCATGATCGTCACGGATTTTCTCTTTTAAAGGGACCTGCGTCCCAGGAATGAACTTCAGCTTGGAATTGTCAATCTCCCACAATAAACGAAATCCATCACCACCTTTGTGGCCCGGAACAACACTCCATTTTTTGTAATTCTTTGCAGCTAAGTTGTCCGCATACGTAGTATGGAAGTTCTCGACTATATAATGTTTACGATCCGCAGAATTAGGAACGTAACAGGTGAAGTTGGTCATTCCTTGGCTACGCATGCTATACTCATCCAATATGCGCCACCAATTCCCGTTATATTGAGTGATGGAACGGGCTAAACCATGCGAGGATTTGATTCGACTTGCGAGAACCTCATATTGCAAAGAATTATTGCTCTGATAAAGAGGAAGTTGCATGCCCTCATCCAGTGCTCCCGCAGGTATCAACAACCTGCTATCAGTGTACTTGAACTCTTTCATCATCTCCAATGAAATTTCATCTCCTTCCACATGATTGTAAAAGGAAACTTCAAACTGTTGAAGATTGTGCTTTCTTTTGAATTCCTCAAGGTTTATCGACCTAAAGCTAAAATTTTCTTGTAACTGCTTGCTTTTAGGAGCCGGGTTGCTAACCGCAACAGGAATATTTGCGGATCTTGTTAAGTTAGAAGGATGACCTTTTGAACTTTCAGATTCATCTGCTCCTTTCTTCTTCGATACAACATAGCGAGATGATTTCCTAGTTAAAGAATGATCATCCTGATGAGAAGCATCACCAGTAACTTTACCATCATTCTTTCCAGCCATGATAAATTTTTATCTACGCAAGAGAACAAGAAAAAAAAAGTACACCATGATCAAAAGCAAAACAAGAAAATCATAAAGCAGAAGAACAACAAAATGTTCATCAAATCAAAATGCAAACCAGCCAACAATTTTCTTGTAAAAGGAAAGAAAAGATCATGATAGAACAACCACTCATCAAAACTAAGATATCATTATTATCAATAAACAGATGCAAAGAGCATCATCAGCATCATCATCATCAATATCATCATTCACTCCAACAAGCAATAAATTGATAAAACAGAACATCATTAACATTATCATCATCATCATTTGTAACTCTAAAAAAGATTCAGTTGAAAAATGAGCAAATACATTAAGGAAAAGTTAAGAGGATTTCCTTTAATGAAGCAAAAAACAGAAGAAAATCTGATGATTGAACAAAAAATTTGATCTCGATGCAAAAGTTCTTGATCACAAAAGTTTAGGAGAATGAAAAGACGCTGAAGAATCTTTGAAAAGCTTAGACGAATGAAAAGCACCAAAAGCTTTAAGAAGAAGAAGACATATGATATAAAGAATGGAATGAGGGATATGACTAACATTAAATAAGAGAAAGTTGAAACTGACGAACCGTCGAAAACTGAAAGAAAGAGAAACTTTATCAGAGAATTAATTACCTCGAAACCGCTAACTGACAAAAACATGAGAAAAGACGTTGCTACTAGCGAAAAAGCCGGAAGAAAGTGAAACTAAGCATGGAAAGAGAAATTATTGCAGGTGTGAAAATAAAAAATATAATAATTATTTTTCCTTTTCTAATTTTTTCCATGTGTCAAAATTTGAAAGAAAAAAGGGGAAAAATTGTGAGGGAATAAATTCCAAACTACACGTGTTCAAAAACTATTGGAGAAGTAACGAGTTACGATGGGACGAGAAACACTGAAACAAAACCCTTTGAGAAGTACTGAACAGACATCTGAAAATTTGATAAGATTTAAACCTGACAACATCGTTGCATGATCGACACGTGGGTTGCGGGAAACAAGACACACTGCTCGAAACAGATAGCCTTGCTGCCTGACTGACACCCAGGTTGCGGGAAAGCCTGACATAATAAAGAGAAATGATGAGCATTGATGCATGAGAGACAATATCAACTTTATAAGTTACGGAATAAAAAGAACTAAAGCATGACAAGTCATTTTCAAGATCCACGTGGCAGACATGCTATGATTCTAATAAGACCGCAACGTTCATCCGAATCCACAAACAACAATTTGAGTACAAGACCGAAGAAGAGTTGCGGGACACCAAGTGAGAAATTAAGGAAAATGAGCAATACGCATGCTAAGTCTTGCGGGATTACACTTTACTCCAGAGGATGGATATGAACAAATAGGTGGAAAGGTAAGTTCGAGGGACCCATCAAATTTGCTATAAATACCAAGCTCATAAACAGGAAGAAGGACTGGAAAATATGGAGAAAAATTGAACATAAGGCATAGAATCAGACCAAGAGTTTAGGTATGAGACTTGTGTAAATTTTTAGTTCAATTGTTCTTTGATTAACATGATAATAATTTTACAATATATCATTCTTCTGTAACTTATGATGATGAATAATAAAAAATGATACAAATATTTATCACCCGTGGATGTAGACAATTTAATTGTCGAACCACGTTAAATATTTGAGTCCATTCATTTTTTGTTCTGATTGATTATCATCTTCCAAGTGTTAATATGAGTTGATTTATGATAAGGTAACAAACTTTACCATGATTCAAATTTTATTGGTTGTGATCCAAAGACGTAAAATTTTTGGTAATCACACTCGTTTTCATTAATAGATAGTATGACAACAATTCGACTAATCAGTTTATTAATCCGTAACAAGAAAAAACATAAGTATTCCAAGGTTCAAAATTCAAATATGATTTTTGATTTTTTATGGATATAAATGATAGTACATGATCGACTACTTCCCACGTGTAGTTACCCGCTTTTCTTATTCACAACTTCTCGGTACGAAATTTAATCAAATTTGAGATTTAAAATCACTTTCCGGTGACTATGTATGGTATTCTGTAGAGTTAGAAGCTCGTTTCATTTCCTTATATTAATCACCTTCAGACACTCAAAATACAAAAAGAAAATGACACTTTCGTTGCACAAACAATGAATTGCAGCACATACAAATATCGAAAGGACTTTAATAGGGTGTTTGGATAACAGAATTAGAAGCACTTCTGTCTCTACAGAAGTCGAAATCAGATGTAAAAGTCAGAAACAAAAATATTTTATTTCTTAAAAAGTTAATTTTTTACTTCTAAAAGTTATTCTGAAACTATTTACCCAAATTAATTTTTTATTTTTCGATTTTTAAAAATCAAAAAAAAAACTTTTCAAATGGTATCCAAACACTCTATAAGTA
Organism: Papaver californicum; assembly: GCA_023531435.1. Lineage (NCBI taxonomy): Eukaryota > Viridiplantae > Streptophyta > Magnoliopsida > Ranunculales > Papaveraceae > Papaver > Papaver californicum. The sequence continues at coordinate 12,686,884 of JAJJMC010003991.1, forward strand.
TCTCATAAACACCTGAACTGCTGATGCCAGAAAATCCAAAAATATAAATCAAGAATTTACCAGTTATACTGCTGATTGGAAATGCCCAACGGCCGCTTCAATGTTTTTAAAGAAAACATCCAGACAAAAGGTAACATGGAAAAGGAAGGCTAGGGATACACAACGGGCGGACGGGTCGGTTTTGGGGTAAAACCAACTACCAACCCGTATATAGGCGGGTTTTGAAATTCAAAACCAACTACCAACTCTTCCATAGGTGGGTCGGTTTGAAACCGACCCGAGTCGGGTCGGGCGGGTTCGGAATTTTTTGGCGGTTTAGCCCGCATAACAAAAACATACAGAGATTGATTTTTAGATGATTGACACCTATGATCGGGACAAAGATGATTCTCAAAGAACGAA
>JAJJMC010003991.1:12687295-12803898 GCA_023531435.1 Papaver californicum
ATGCATATTCAAAGGCAAATATAGTATCATCTACACGAGCACCATAGCTCTCTCTACTTTTTATATCCAACGCAACTTTTGAATCCATCCGGAAGCTGAACTCTCCAAATATCTGCACAATACATTAAATTCAAAAAAAAAAAGTAAGAAAATTTCTGTTTTTCTCATTGACATTGTTTCATCAGACAATGCAAAAGAAGTCTGTATTCAACAATTCTCAATCTTTTAGTAAGTACATATATTTTCACTCTAAGTTTGTATTAGGATACTGGGGGTTCAAGGAAACTTATACCTGTTGCTGGAGAGAAACTGTAATATCAGGGCAAATTGCTTGCACTGCTCGCATATCTAGTGGTTTTGAGTTGTAAAGATCGCGTGCCAGATTTGTAGTCCCAGTCAGAAATTTGGAACCCGAGGGAAAATCCAGACGAGCATGTAGTTGCGTAAGATCCAAGCAAAGCCTTTGAAAGTTCCCATGCTGAGCAGTACAAGAAATGGTTGCGAATAAATCTGCTAAAATGGCTGATTTGTTATCAGGGCCACCACGAAAACTTATACCACCAACGCTTTGAGACTCATCTTCTCCTTGTGATCTCACTGGGTTACCTCCAAGAGATGCAGTAACCAACGTACCTACCAGTTGCATAATCAGTAATTTTCACGAAGTTAGATTTGGATAGAGATTTATCATAACCTCAAGTTACTAGTAACAAGTTCATTAGTGAAATAGATTCAGCTCAATGAATTGCCAATGTATGAGCATCAGTATCATTGGAAATTCATATAAGAACCACTTTAAGATGTCTATAGACCTGCTTGACACTAGAATTGACATCATTCCACACTCAAAATTGATTGGACAAGTTCACTTTACAGCTTACCAATACATCCTGATGCTGAGATATGAGGATCAGAGAGAAATACATCAAATGGTTGCACCATCTTCAGCTTGCCAGCTTTGCTTCTCCATACATCAACATTCTTCTTGAATGACAAGGCGGTCTTAACAGATAACCCAGGGAGTAGAACTTGAGGTACTTGATCAATTTGATTACCATCAAATTGATCAAGTACCTCAAGTTATCAAATTGCTTGGGAGATCCACTATTATGGTGTACACATACGTGACAACTAGTGCCAGAATTTGAAGCAACAGTCGCCAAATCAAGTTCCATCAAAAATGGCACATCCCAGTAGGTACCGTGCTTATCAACAAAAAGACCAGGCCATACTGCATCTGCAGTTAAATTATGCTGCGAAAACTGAAAGAGCATAAAGAATTAGGCTCTACCCACAAGATGTCTGTAGGAAGAGATGGGAAGAACACACTCAGGGATAGAATTGAATGAATCAATAACAGCCGGGCTCTAAAAGTTTAGTGATGCTCAATGAATGTCATACAAAACTCAGAGATGCATACATACTACATCGCATAGAGCTTAACAGCAAATATTAGATATGGAGAACTAAACACACTTACCTTGTGGTGAAAAACTGCCTTATTTCGTCGAGACTTCTTATCACCACCACTTAATTCTGAACTCAAAAGCAATGTATCATCTGGTCCAATTGAGATCTCCGAGCACAGCCCAAGAGCATACAACGATTTGTCACAAAAATGTTTCCCTAAGTTCTTACGCCAAGAGGAGTCCGGTGGTTGCTGTTTTGAACACTCCATAGAAGCTACTAATTTTTGTACATTGAACTGACCTAACATAGTGGCAAACCTGCATAGCTTTAAACCAAGATTATCATTTAAAATCAACTTTAGTGTGATGGAGATCTTTTCACCTTATTTCTGAGCTGATCAAAATAAGGTGGTTTTGTTAAGAAACACCAAATCTCGGGTACTGATTAAAACACAAGAAGTGCTCTAAACTTCAAACACTAACGACTTGGTTTATTTCTGAAGGAATACGATTTATGGACAGATTATTGTATACCGCTCGATCTTGACCATATGGCGTGCAATCCCAAAGCCCAACACTCACATACTCACATGTATTTAAGATCTCATTCCTTAAGTACCTCTTGGTCTCCCAAAATTATGGCACAGATAGCACCATTCTTGCCAACAGCAGGACATTTCAAAACATAAAATTCACCTTTCAAATCACTGACTGCTAATTAGTTTCCAAATCAGATGTTTCGGCACCAAATTCTTTACTTAGTGAACGGGATTCCTTATTGTGTTCTAGCAAACAATAAGTGAATAAGTAACACTCTAGCCTAACAAACAAAAATGTTATAGCCAGAAGTGCAAAGTTACTCTATCAAAAGTATTTTAAAACCAGTTATCATTAACAAGCTTTCTAAACTAAACGTTTTCCTTGTAGTAATTTTTTCTTACCGAATTCTGACTAACCAACAACATTCTAACTTCATAAACAAAAGAATCATCATTATTATACTTAAGTACACTGATAATTTTCAACATGAATGAAACATCAACATATTCAACAGCAAAATGTGGATTTGTTGTTTACCAATTTTCGCCGAAAGGGAGATTAAGAACGCGCTGAAGAGTAAACCCATTTCCCCCTTTATCTAAATCACCAGAATAAGATGGAATAAAAGGCATTGCCATGAAACGTTGCATAAAATCAATTTGTTTAGGTCTTGATAATTTAGTTCCTCTTGATAAACCTAATGGAATTGTCGTATCTCCAGGAATTGGTCTAGCTAATCCATCTACTGTTATTGGTGTTGATATATCAAGATCCCAAAATCCACCATCCATTACCCATCTCAGTTTCTTCATTTTCTCAGGGATTTTGAATTTGACACCTAAAACCCTAAAAGGGGTTGTTAGTTGTTACTGAAGAATCGAGTTTCACTCACTTTACATGAACAACGAAATGAACAAGGAATATCTTCTTTTTTCTTGATAATAAAGGATATATCTTGTTGAAGGCACTATATAAAATGGATATGCGCCACCCAGAGACCCAACATGTCATTCTAACTCGCGGCTTGAAATAAAACACGCTAACTCCAAAATGGGTTTTGTTAACTTGTACCCTGTGCACAGGTTAATCCCCAATCATTATTATGAGATGCAACAAACTATATTAAATAAGTCATGTGGTTTAGTAAAAGGAGGAGAGATATGGGTAATGTAATAACACATGATAATTTACTGTTACATCCCAGGGATTGAATTACTAACTTCAACCTTGCTAGATAAAAGTATGGACCACTCTTTCATATGTTGTTATGTGATATATATTTTTTTTTATATAGAAATACAATGTAAACATAAAATTTTATTTAGTAAAATTTAGTTTCTACAAACTAATTCATTTTTCAACTATTTTTTTCTAACTAATAAAAATTTGGCATGTATCTATTAGATATAAAAAAAATAGATTAAGCAAAATTCAAAAAGATAAAATTAACACACTTTGAAACAAATACTGAGTTTAAAACCTAGTCTTCGCAAGCTGTTTTTTTCTTCTTGTTCCCATTATTCACGGTCTCCACATTAGGTAAGCCTTTTTTTTCTATCTCTTCCCAATACTCGTGGTCTCTTCATCAGAGTTAATTAATTATTTATAAATTTTATTATTTACAATTCCTCCATTTTATTATTATCATTTACTAACTACTTCAAGAAGTTTTACATGGTCAAGACCTCCGGATAATATTGTCAAGATAATAGTTGATGCAACATATAATCTTAATATGGGAGCGACAACGACAGTCACCCAAAACTTTGAAAATAAACACGTTGCTAGTATGACTTCTTATTTCTGAATTGATTCTCCACGGAGGGCTGCAGTGAAGGCTTATACTTAGGTATAAAGCTTGTTATGGAGATGAAAATACAAGATATTATAATAGAAGGAGATGCAAAGACCGTTGCACATGCCATTAAGATATTACTCTTTATACGTTTTACTGTTGTGAAATAAATGGATTTTTACTTAGTCTAGAAAATGTTAATTTTAATGATAACGCATAAAAAAATAAGGGTTCAATTCGATGCAATCACCTCAATTCTTATTCAATTTCTTCAATTTTACTCGAATTCGTTCAAATTCTATCGAATTTTCATTACAAGTTATCAAATTGCTTTAAATCTATTACAATTGAAGTACATGTAATCATTCAATTTGATGCAATCACCTCAATTACCATTCAATTTCTTCAATTTTACTCGAATTCGTTCAAATTATATCAAATCTTTATTACATATTATCAAATTTCTTTAAATTTATTACAATTGAAGTACCTATAATCATTCAATTTGATGCAATCACCTCAATTCTCATTCAATTTCTTTAACTTTACTCGAATTCGTTCAAATTCTATCAAATTTTCGGTATAAATTATCAAATTCCTTCAAATGTATTACAATCGAAGTACCTATAAACATTTAATTTGATACAATCACCTGAAAACTCATTCAACTTCTTTAACTTTAATCGAATTCGTTCAAATTCTATCGAATTTTCATTATAAATTATCAAATTGCTTTAAATCTATTACAATTGAAGTACCTGTAATCATTCAATTTGATGCAATCGCCTTAATTCTCATTCAATTTCTTCAACTTTACTCGAATTTGTTCCAATTCTATCAAATTTTCAGTACAAATAATCAAAATTCTTTGAATGTATAACAATCGAAATACTTATAATCATTCAATTTGATACAATCACCTAAAATCTCATTCAATGTCTTTAACTTTAGTTGAATTCATTCAAATTCTATCGAATTTTCAAACAGGTGTTTGTTTAAAGGCTTGAACGATTTGTTTTGCAACCAGGTTACAACAGTGGCTAACTCTTGGGTCTCAATGGTTTGTATATATACCTTCTGCCGCCATTTAATGAATCAGCTACCGTTGATTATCTTGATTGAAGGTGGGAGATTAAGAAGTGTTTTCTAACAAAGCGCTTACATAAACTATGATGCACCAGACTATAATAAAGGTACACCTACTCAATTTTTGATATTCCCAATTCTTTTCCTTTTCTCGTCCCTTTTCTCTTTTGGTTTTCTATTCCTCCTCCAGGCTTCAATATATCTGATTCCACAACCTAAAAACACCCGGGTCTCTATACAAAAATCTATACGGATAAATAAATCTCTTGTTTACTCAATGCTTTTATGATTTTTTTTTTACTCGTTTTCTTGAATGCCTACTTTCGATGTGAAATAATGTGTAGTGTAATATATAGGTGGATATTGTTATACAAGATATTGTGCAAACAGAGGCATATGATATAATGTTGGATAAACATAGATTTCCTAGCTTGAAGATTATTTCACCTTTGGAAGACCAAGCTCAAGAGATTCTAACGCAATATGCTTTCAACATGATTAAAGAACAACTAGAAAGGGCAAGTCATTATGCCGTTATGAGCAGAATGGCTCCAATTTTGTTATGCAATACTTTCAAGAAAGCGCCACCACAAAACGTCGCAAGGTATTTTGGGATGGCAAGGTAACTAATTGAAGTTGCAAGCATTTTGAATTTTGTGGTATAATTTGTCGTCATATATTGAATGTCTTTTTCTATACCGGTTGGCGAGTCAAATTTTGTTTTCGAATGGCGACAATGTTACACCTCAAGCCGAAACCATAAGAGAAGTTGTTACTGAATCAATGTCTATACATGATAACATTGGATGTCCACCCGTTTCTAATCCTAAAGGCCGTCGCAAAAAGAAGCGGATGAAAGGAGGAAAAGAATTGGCTAAACAAAAGAAGACATGTGGTTATTATAATCAATCTGGTCATTATGTCACTACATGTCTAACTAAGAAGGCCGATGAAGAGACCCCGAGTAATGGGAAGAAAAAGAAGAAGAAGACTTACGAAGACTTACCTAATGTGGAGACCTCGAACAATGAAAAGAACAAGAAAAAGACGACTTGACTTGGATTTAAATCCAGTATTTGTTTCAAATGTTAAAGTTTGTGTTTTGAGGGATAAACTCAATTTTACATTTAATATATTTTGTGTTAATTTTATCATTTTGCTTAATCTATTTTTTTTTTTATATCTAAAAGATACGTGCCAAATTTTTATTAGTTAGGAAAAAATAGTTGGAAAATGAATTAGTTTGTAGAAACTAAATTTTGCTACATAAAATTTTATGTTTACATTGTATTCCTATGTAAAAAAAAAAATGCATTACATAACAACATATGGAAGAATGGTCCATGCCTTTGTATCCCTGACTTTAGCTTTTTTGAAACATTTTAAGTACATTAAAACCTAGTGAGTTAAATCATGAGTGAGTCTGACTAGTCAACTCAATAGTATAGAAATATATGGGTTAGTGGGAGTAAGAGTTTAAATATAATGTAATATATTTACCACTAACAAAAGGGTATAACAATAAATTATCATTTATGTTATTATATTATCTTATCTCTCCTATTTTTGCTAAACCTCATGACTTATTTAATATAATTTGCTACAACCCGTACTAATAATTGGGGCTTAACTTTGTACATGGCGTACAGGTTAGCAAAACCCTTTTAAAATTATAACATTCACCTTAAAGATGGACTCATTGTCTGACATTGAGTTCCCAGATGAACCTTACGTCCAGAGCCACGTCAGATCATGTGCAAGTCGCGACCAAGGAGGGAGTAGCCTAAGTTGGTGATCTCTGAGCTTGCCTGCATGCCAACTTAACGAAATTGACGTTGGGTAAGACTTTAGTGTAAGTGGTGATATTTTTTCTTCTCTCTTTTTACCCAACTGGTAGTAGGTAGAAGTGGAACATGCTGAAATGTGGGTATTGGAACCTTAACATGAGTATTCTTCAGATTATCACCTAGAACATGCCTACATTGACATCCCACTCAAAGGCTCAAACTTGAATACTCAACCTCGACTAGTCAAAACTTGCTCTGCTTTCGATATAGTAGCTGCCACTCTATGGAGCTGCCAAACTCGAGCCATTAACCTGGAGAATGACACTATGTGAAGCTTGTCTTCTTTGCAAATGCACGTTAAGTCTTGGATCCACCTCTGCCAGAAGGTTTTTATGGTAAGTTGGTAATTGCTTCTTTCCTGTGAGAATTTCTAAGTCGAGTAAGTGGCTTGTAAATGCGTCAGTTGCAGGGGTTGTGGAACTGATTCAAGATGCTAAGGCTAGGCTTTCAAATGAACTTACAAACTGGATTGAAGGTGATGAGTTGGATGATGGTGAAGACCCTTTTGCTCCTCCACTTATGTACACGACATTGTTCATATCAGAATGGGGTCGTTTAGGGTTCAACCAGGTTGATTATGGCAGGGGTGTTCCGGTTCATGTTGTACCGATACAGGGATCAAATATCATTCCTGTCGGCATTGTAGGATCACTGCCAACACCCAAGCAGGGTATCCGTCTGATGACGTGGTGCGTCAAGGAATACACCTACCATCCTTAATTCAAGAGACAACAAACTTAACATGATCACCCCTGCTCATTTTCAGCCTGAAATCTGTCAGCATTTTCTGTTATGAGTGCTTTCTTCAGAATCTGTAAGCCTGCGGCTGTGCTCTTGGCTAAACCCTACTGCGCTCTCAACTTGTTCTGCATAATTTGGGGGAAAAAGAGCCAGTGATTGAAATAATATTCCCTCCGACCCGGAATAGTTAACCTAGTTTAAGTTTGCACAATTTAAAGTAAAAAGGAGATGAGAGTATTTTTAAATATTTTTTATAATTATATCCTTATGGATAATAATTAGTAAAATTTAGATTTAATTTATCTCTCAAAATATATGACGGTTTTCGTAAACTTTATACCATTGAAAAATATTTTAAAACATTTTAAAACACTTACTTAACGAATATGAACATGACTATCAAATTATATATATTTCTTATACTAAAAATAATCAATTAAAAGGTTAGTTTTAAGAATATCTTTTTGTTTAATGATATAAGTCATCTAATAGCGGACAAAATTTAAAGATGAATAGGTCACCTATTCCCCGACTCCCCGACGGAGGGAATAGTATTCATAATCACGGTCTAATGTCATTAAAATTTACAATACAAAAAACAATGCAACCAAAACTTCGTTTGATCAGGATATGTGCTACATTATCATCGTTGTCACTTGTCATCATCTCTAACCACACACAATCTAACTAACTTACAAGGAAGGTGATCCGTTAAGATTATTGGCAGCAAATCCATTGACATTAGTGGAGTTATAGGAGTAGGAATCATGGGCAAGCGTCTGTGAAAGAAAGACAGAAGTTATTAAGTACAAAAATAAGATAAAATAGTTTTATAAAAGTAGTCGGTAGACACCAAAACAGATGAAAAATAATGAAATGATTGATCGACTAACCTGCTCCTGTGAGCGAAAGTACATGAATGGCGTATAATGTAGGAAATTTGAAACTCTTGAAGTATATATATCCGCGTACCTGCATGGTTTGAAAATTTCAAAACACGTGGATTAAGGATGAAACAAACTACAGGGATCCTTTTTTTTTTTAATGTTAAAATCTTGATTGCATTTGATGCTAGGAGAATTAGGACCATTTGCACTTACTTCTCAATTTGCCTTGTCAAGTAACTTTTGTCCCACAAACCTGCACGGGAAAGATAACCCCACCTGATACAAGGAGTTTGGATAAAGTCAACCAATTAGCCAAGACTAATTCAGGCATGCTTCCGTAGAACGTGTCAAAACCGGAAAAAAAAATCAGGGATGCTAAACTGATGGCAATGTACCAAGCTAAAGACTATTAAATATCAAAGATATTACAGCTTCTTGAAACTTCACTTACCTTTTGTTGAAGTGCTCTGCATAGGCTTCTAACATCGGAGCTATTTTTTCATCTAATCTTTGCATGACAATTAGTAGCTTTTGCATGCTTTCTGTGAGTTCTTGATCATTCATATTAGTTGCGGCTAGAGTATGACAAACGAAACAAACATTCTTAATGGATGCACAACCAACCCAAATTTCTCATTGCTTTTCGGGGTACCTCTCTATAATTTAAGATTAGAGGCAAGGAATATATATGTTTTATTCTCTTGCAGTTTGTTCATATAAGTAAGTTGGACAAAGTAAGGAGTCAAACACAAGATAACCTAACCTTGACAAGTAGCAAAGATGAACTGCAGGCTTCTGAAGCAATAAATGTACTCAAGAAATAAATGTAAATACAGAATGACAATATTAACAGCTAAAAGTAAAGGCTATGATGAGTGTCACATTTATAAGCCAATAAGATACAAAACCAAAACTTTGAGAAAAATACAAGATAGCCTTTTACAGTACCTGAGCTGGCCGACCTTTAGTTCGTCTTTGCAAAGCAAGGCGGAGTTGATTAAACAGGTCACCTACTACTTCCTTTTGATTTATAAGTTCTACCAGTGCTGCTCGATGCCCACGACTACGAATTAAGGCAGTATACTGCAGGGAATGTATAGCATGAACATATAAATATAGAACACATCAGACAAATGCAAATAACAGCATAATGCTTTTATCTACGACCATAGTATCACAGGAAAAAACTTAGATACAGAAAGAAGAAGACCTCTTCCTCCAATTCTCGACAAACTAGCGCAGTCCTCCATCTCAGATGAAGTTTGGATTGGCTGACATCTGTATAAATATGGTCACCAACATATAATATTTCATCTCCTTGGACTTTCAGGGAACTCTCAACCATTTGAGCACTTCCACCTGAGTACAAAACCCCTTAAGAAAATGAAGGTATGCTCAGATTAGCTTTCTCAATTGAAGAATAATACTAGGGTGAAGACCAAGGGACCCCGTTAGAATGACTATATATTCAGAAATCACCTGGTCGGGTCTTGAAGCAAGGGCGCATTAAACCCTCCTCAGTGACAACCTCATACATAGGGTGCGCCATTTGAAAGAACTCTGGTTTTCTTGCTGAAACTATAACCTAGACAAGAAAAAAAAAATATAAATGCCCTCAGTGTTCAGCTACTTTAGAACTACATCCAATGTAATGCTCGAAAATAAATTTAAAGACTATCTATATAAGTAGTGATAAAGGTCAATATCTCGAATGTTTGTTATCATCTTGCAGTGGTGTCGGCTGTTCTTACTTCTTAAGATTTTGAATGTTGAAAAGCATAGATCTATCGACAGAAAAATGATGGCAGAATTGAGGAGAAGGATAACATACCATGTCGAAATGATCTCGCCAGTCCATATCATTAGGTAGAAAACGATTGAAGGAATGTTTCATCATTGTGTCTGTATAATGATAATCTGAGTTTGTAATAAGTACCAACTGCTTACCAGCCTGATGGAGGATATTCAAATGAAAAAGGATAATATAATCATTTGATACCATGCCAAGAAGGATAAGTTCATAAAAATACCTCTTTTTGATCCAAAAGTGCCAATGGAAGTTCTGGATCAGGCTCAACAAAACATTCAGGCTTAGACATTATCTCACTCAGCAAAGATGTGAAAAGTAAAGAGGCCTGTGAGATCATGGATTTTACTAGTCGACACAATATGACAGATGCACCAACAAAAGGTATACCTTAAGCTGACCTTCTACATGTGCTCTAAAAAGGGCCTTTCCAACGGCCTGAAAGAACACGTCAAAAGGTTAAAATGAAATAAAGCTGAAATCCCTTGTTGGGTGTAAGAAAAGGTTGAGTATATTTCAAATAGGTTCCGAATTCATGAAGAGAAAAGCTTTCCCAATGTAATACATGATTCATGTTGTATCTTAAATACTAAGCTGGATAATGAAATTCTACAAAAAAAAAGAAAGATATATTCACACATGAAAAGCAAGCGACATGCGAAGTTACACAAAGAGGCTCAAACCACATATAAGGATAGTGACATGATTGCGTTGCCTTGTAAATTCCTTTATAATCAAGAGAACCAAGTTCAGATGGTATTGCTCAGCCGTCAAATCTGTCGACCATCTGAAAAGAAACATGTAAGAAAAAAACTAGAAAAATCTGTTTCAACTTCAACTATTAAGAAAACAAAATCTATTGTGATAGGAAACAAATTAATATCAATGGCAAACTAGAGATGGCGTGTAGCACTCACAAAAAATGCTCTTAGACCATACACATATTCAACAAGTATTTACTTCTTGAACAGCACATACCTGCATAAATGCCACAGCTTCTGATACAGAGAAAAGTGTATTAAGGAACTCCCATTTACTCTCATTCCTTAGATCAACCAGTTCCCTCCCATATATCTCACTGTCAAATAATTCCAACAAGTATTTCAGAGAATATGCCCAATCTCTCTAAATGGATCATTAAGGAAACCTGAGTTACTTTTGGACAGAATGCAAGTAAATAGTATAATGAAAGACCTGAACACCAAGGCTGCGAATCATGTGAACCCATCATTAGATTTTTATACAAAGATTCCACAGACACAGAAAGACACACTTCCAGTAGTATCCTATCATCTACCTTTAAAATCCTCTTAGCAATGCGAAATGGATAAGTTGGATGGTTTATTTTATTTATTTTTGGATAATTCGGATGGTTTAAATCTCACCTTACAGATCGTGTAGATAGCCTTTTGGTGCCATGCATAGCCCTCTTTACATAACCAAATTGATCAGCCTTGACCAAATTGCCTCTCTCTTTGTCCAATACAAGTCCTCTAATAACCTAAAGAAACAACACAACTAATAAGAAGTCATTGAAGCCAGAAGATAAGAACCTCGTCTACATGTTCACAGATAAATATCTTCCCAAATCAGGATCAAACTCCAAGCCGTCAACTGGATAACCCATGTTCCTTAGGTTGTCCAAACAGTAGTCATAAGCCTGTCCTTCCCAAGTCTGCAAAAATACTAATTACTTACTGGTAACATACAAAGAACCATCTGTCAAAATAAAAGAAACTAACCACATAGGTCGAGTATGATCTGCCCCAGCAAGATGACATCGGTATAAGGTATCAGTGAAAAAAGATGTAAATCACACTGTAGAAAACCGCTACTTCTTACTGAAAGTAACTTTTTCAATTGAGGTTGCTACCAGATTTTCTAAAGCAAACAGCTTATTAAACACATCCTCAAAGTTTCATACATGTACACTTCTACTAATATCATAAAAATATGATGCTTTCAGTCTAATTTATACCTCTTTCGTAATATAAAGTAAAAGTAAATGAACAGAAAACACAACAACCACCAGAACGTGAGAACACAGCTTTAATACATAAACGAAATCCTAGCATTCAGCCACACTTATAAAACATTGATAAGTGTAGCAGTTAAGATATGTACCCTATAAGAACAAAGGGCTAGGATTACCTTCACATTGTAATGAATCAACGTATAGTCCATGTCGTAACCGATAGCACTTATTGATAGAAGGTTTAAAGTCCGGGTACAAAATATGCCACGCGGCGACTGTCTTGTTGAGAAGGGATCCTGTTCAGGATTAACATATTATAAACAAGAAAAAGTGAGGCCAAACTAGTGATCTCGTCATAACAGGCTAGTTCTCAAACTAACAAGTATATGCTACACTAATCACATGAATAGTAACCACATTCCAGAACAGACCATAAATCCACCAAAACTAAAATAACAACTGCCAGACTTGGTAACAATAAACCCATTACGTACTCTCTTACCAGCTCGAAGTTGGTCCAGCGGTGAACATTTGTTACATTTCTTATAACTAAAAATAAGAAGAGTTCAATGCATCAATACTTATCAGATGTACAATGCATCAACACGTCGCCCTCTAGTGCAATGGGAATCTCAATGGAGTTGGTTCAACTAACCTGGACTCCCAAGTCACCAAGCAACTTCAGCTTCTTTAGCTTCCACCCTAGCTATCTCCTCAATTCGACCTTTTAAGGTTTCTTGACCATCAATACCTACATTCGAATACCAAAAACAAAATACCATCAGAAGAAACACGCCAACTAATACAAAGTATTCCGATGGTCCCTGCAGATACTAGTGCAATGTGATTTCTGCCTTGTGCTTTGAATGTAAGTGAAGAAATTCAATCAAGCACAGGTAAATAGTGAGAGAAACTATGACTCTCTTAAGGTAGCCAAATGCCTTGAATTAACAAAATTCCCACTTTTCATGTCTACTATTCAACGAAACGACAGCCAAGGGGACAGAAGACCATCAGAAGAAACACGTCAAGTAATACATATTTTGAGTGTTTATGTATTTCCATGAATCAAAACCAAAGTAACCACTGTAGCATTCAGGTAACCAATGTAATGGCATGAATGAATTATATTTAATTGCATGGGTCAATAAATACATATTTCAAGTTTATATCTACTCATGATTCGTGATGCTAAGGCATTTTTATGACATTTTGAATTATATTCAATGGCATTTTATTGACATATTTCAAGATATAAATAAATAAATGATTTTTCATTAACAAAGGAACTTATTGAAAACCCCATGTTTAAGAATACTACAATGAACATGTACAAGATTCATAAATTCGAAAAAAATAAATTAAATCAGGCAAATATGAGAGATAACTTACCAAAGGCTTCTAATTGTTCTTTCTTGACATTAAAATCCCCTTTAGTACTCTCACCAAGATAATCAACATCAGACTTACTTGAAGATGTAACAGAAAAAACTTCATCGACATTACTACTACTACAACAACAGACATTGTTTTTAGGTTTTCTATAACTCAAATTAGAAAACCCAAGTCGAAATTTAGGAAATCTATTAATATTGAAATGGGTTCTCCCCATTATTACAAAAAATTGAGCTTTTTGAATAAATAATCTACCACAGCTCTCCATAACATCCATCTCCGGAAGAAATTTGATGAGCTTTTTTTTTACTGAATCTGTACAGAAATGGAGAGAAACAGAGAGCGAAGAGACAGAATATTTGTTTGTCGGACCAATCATAACATAGGTAGTAGTAGTAACTTTTTTTAGGAAAAGTAACATTTTAAATATAATTTTACACCTTGCTAACACCGGCCAGTCTGTGGGTACTTGGTTTGCCTTTTCCTAGACCCGTCGTACTATTACATATACGTGCGCGGTTTAAAAGTGCTACCAAGGAAGAACTGAAATGTGAAATATCCTTAAAAAGACGTTCGTACCTTGATCACCAATGATACAAAAACATCATTTAAAATAACGGATTCGGATAGGTTATTTACCTGTGAAAAACCTGAAATCCTCAGGATCGATTGATTGTTGTTACGAGCCTTTTCAAGAATCCTTCTTCGTTCTCCAATTGCTGTGAAGCCTTGAATATAATATACTAGAGATTATACTACTTGTCCACACCCTAATCTCCAGAAGTAATAGAATAGAGAGTAGTTTTTGTACAAAACCTTATTTCCAATTCTCATAACTCAAATAAGAATAATTTAAACTCTTATATATATGGGTAGGGAAGTGTAAGAAGTGGAGATAGTTATCTTTATAACTACTCAGGAAAGTGGAGGAAGTGGAGGTAGTTATCCCAGTATATGTGGTCATATAAGTAGATTTAGTCATGGGTCAAGATACCTAACTTGACACATCAAACGACCAAATACTGACATCTCCTACTTGCACGCATATGCTATAATACTCTTTGTGTCACATTACCAAACTCTTCATACTGGATATAGGGTGTGCTACCTCACGAGCGTTACACAATTGTAAGGAATACAATGATTAAGTTTTCATCAAACTAATCATCACTTACTAATTTCTCGTTTTTACCTCAGATAATTTGACTACACCTGATGCAATACTCTCAATCCCTCAAAGAATTAGCATTGCATCCACACATATAAATTGTATTCATGATTTTCGACAGATGAAAAATACTGGCCAGCAATGAATCACAATTCATGGTATATCATCAAATTGTCTTCCAAGAAATTCATATCAGTCCAATTCAACTTAATAGTTTTCCTAGACATGTATCATATTACGGAAATTTGCATCGTATTAGAAAACATGCTATAGTAGCATCATTAAGTATCTTATTCATGACATAAACCCAAGTCAAAGGGGTAAAAGAATTGGATGTTAATCCAGTGGCTCACACAACAATGAAGCATGGAACCGTTCATTGCTCTCACATACGGTCGACTAAGCACATACAATATGTGTATGCTATGATGTTTCTCCCACTCAAATGGGCATGTCCTACGTTTTTTTAAAAAACTTACGCCATACAGATCTTAGTTTAGTCGCTGCAAAGAGCCTAACTTGAATTTCTAACTCAGTCACTCTCACAACGACTGTTCAGAAAGTCACATCTGGCTTTATAACAAGATTCATTAAGTGGTGGTCAAACTTAATGATTTATCTCTTTGAGATCTCATCTTAGACATACTAAGGCGACTTATACAGTTTAGAAAAGAATCAAAAGACTATTACAAAAATAGGTAATTTCCGAAATACAAATTCCGAAAATACTTATTTTCTTTTGTCTCATCTTGCTCGCTATACTAAGCGCCGAGGCGAATCACCTGCGTGAGTAGCACGATTCTTGCCTGCAGACAACTTCAATATAGATGTACACTTAAAAGTATATATGAATTCTATAAACACATTTAATCAAGAAAACAATCAATACTCATTCATTCAAAGATAATAATAATGTCATCAAACATAAATCAAATGTTCTACATATCAAATCCTACTCAATCCCATGTTCTCTACATGAGACTGGAAAACAACTCTCGGCATTGGCTTGGTCAAAGGGTCAACCAACATCTTATTCGTGGAGATATGTATAAGAACAACCTTTCTTTGTGCAATTATATCACATATGAAATGGAATCTCCTACCAATATGTTTGGCTTTTCCATGGTATTTGGGATCCTTCACATGTGCAAGAGATGATGTGCTATCACTATGAAGCAACACCTGCTCCTTTGTATTTTCAGAGACTCCAAGACTCTTAAGAAATCTCCTTAACCAGACAGCTTCTTGGACAGTGATAGGATTCTCAGAAACCTATATTAATAACCGCAATTGCACGGCGTCTAACTAGTAGAAAGTGGCAAATACGGGTCGAACCCACATCGAGCGGTGAAAATACCAGTAACTAATATTCCTAATAGACTAACCAGAAACGTTGATTTTTGATTTTTAAAATTATGGATGAAATATTAAAAAATGAACTAAACTAAAATTATATACTGATGGAGTAGGTAACTAGGGAATTTGGTTTCCACCAATTTAATTATGAAAAATTCTTATAATATTCAAACATATATTCTATAATACTCGAGACAAATATTGGAATTAACCTCGTATCTCGGAAAATATTTCAATAAAATCTAAATGTTTAGTTTCACCGATGCAATTTCTTTCGCTTTAAATGTAATAATAATAAGCATTACTCATCAATCCAAAAACATACATCGTCAAAGAACTTAACCTAAGTACGACATATCAATCATAAAGCATAAATAGTCAATGAAATTATATAAATAAATTAAATATCAAGCATCTATGAAGTGAAATTACTAGTCACTGAATCATATGAAAATATTATGACGGAGTTTACACGAATGCATAATTAAAATTGGTTTTTTTCCTAAAACCCTAGTCATAAAAATCAGCAAAAATGACAATGGGTTTCTCAAAACCCATAAAATGAATTAACAAAAGTAGAGACTAGAGAGTAAAATACTAAACCCTTGGCCTTCTCTTTTCCTGTCTTCTTTTTCTTCTCAGCCTCAAGGCAGCCTCCTGATTTAGCCAACCACCAAACTCCACCTTCTCTCTATTGTCTCCTTTCTGGCCTTTCCTTTTCACTCACAGACGTAATCCCAATCTCTTTTTTGTTTCACGCTTCCGTCTCCCTTACCAAGAACCAACCACGTTCTATCTCTCTTCCTTAACAGTCCCCAGAACTACTGCCTCATATTCTTTTCCACAAACCAAAAATTCAAATTGTACCAGCCGTCACTTTCTCCCAAAGCCCAAGACTCTAATCTAGTTTTCTCCTCCAAAACTAGTGAACAAACCTAATTCCCCATACAAGTCTCACATCCTCTTCTTTTATACTGCCCAGGCTTGCTCTTTCTCTATTACGTGCTATTTCTTTACTTTTGTCCCTACATTCTTTTACTTCACCGTCTCATAACAAAAGTTCATGTCTTTTTCACCTAACATGCTGGCAGACTTGTAAGCCAAACAAAACTCAAAAGATGAACCTATTTGCCACGTGGTGCCCAATCACCTCATTTACTTCTCTTACTCACGTATTTGTCTAGCCAACAACACTTTACTAACCCAACAACCGACCAACTCTTCTCTTTTTTTTTCGTGTCCATACATGACCTAGTAAAGCCAACAACTAACTACCTGCATGTCACCTCTTGCCACATCTGATTAATCTCAATTCTCAACTCCATAAATCACCATCGAAGATGAGTAGGTTAATTCCACTAGCAATTTAGCCCATTCAACTTATTTATTCGTAACTTCGGGTTTTACGCATATCATCTATTAAAACAATAAAATAACAAAATTAGTATAAAATCAAGTACTAGCAAATATGAATTAGATGGTAAATATGTATATATTATGCATGTATCAAATATCCCCAAACATATATTTTGCTAGTCCTCGAGCAAAACTATTTTAAAAATAAAATAAAATCCTATCTCACTTTCGCAGGAGTCACGACTACACTTAGCACGTGCAGTTAGCCGTTAAACACTTAGGTGACTCTAGAAGATGAGTGTTGTCTCGTGAGGGCTTACAAGAGGTATACCCACAAAACCTTTACTTCAAATTTTAGTTACTTGTGAACGATTGAGGGTAGACACTAAATATGGTATTTAGTTGGCTATTAAATTCTTCGGCTATGGGAATCATTACCCTATATGAGTCCAATTATTGTACACGAGTTTGTACTCATCGTACTGAAAATCATGCATAAGAAAACAAAACAATACTCATGATACTCAGAATCTATCAAAGTTCAATCACACGAATATATTTAGAAGATGGATCTGAAGATGATGAAGTTTGCACATGTTGACTAAGGTGAACGATGTTTCCCATATCTGCTGAAGGTAAGTGCCAGGATGAATCCTAATGGATTGAGATACACTCCCACTGGTCTTAATTCTTATACTAATATTGGCTCATCTGGTATATACAAGGGCCCCAACGGTCAATTTATTGAAAATAAAACAATTATTTACTTCTTTCTTTTTCTTTTTTTTTTACTCCGTTTTTTTTTAATTATTGGTTTGAATAATGGTCTAAATAAAATATAATAATGGGGTTTGATCTCAAACACTGTACTTCATCCTGTCGGCGATAACAAGTCGATACTAGTACCCCACCAAATCACTTAGAGAAACAAAAAATTGCAAAAATAAAAACAAAAGGTGATATGGTTATGATGATTCCGAGATATGCATGTTCAATGATTATCATGTTATTTCTAACACCTGAGCTAGGTATCGTTCTATGAATAACACCATTTAGCTAGGCACACCAATTCCTATAGGCAAGAGCTATCCATATACCTAGAATAGTTAGTGTCGTCCTGAATTGTTCACAAGTTTCTAAATTTTGGAGTTTCTTATTTGCATCAATTTTCTGAAACTCTACCCCCAAACCTAAATTTAATATTGTCCTCAATGTAATTGAATCGTCCAATGTAGAAATTAAGATGGGAAATTCCTAAAATGATATGCAAAAAATGAGCATGCAAAAGTAAAAGATAGTGTAAAGAAAAAAAATCTAATGGGTTGACTCCCATGAAGCAAAATCCAATGGGTTGACTCCCATAAAGCATAATCTTTGTATTCCTGCTTGCGCACGCAAAGAATCTCAAACAAGGTGATGATACACCAAAGTAAGATGTCAAGCATATATAGAGAGTCTGAAAAGTTAGGAATCAATCCAAAAAATCAGGTCCGCTGCAAATATAAACCTGCAAACACTATAAACCTATAAAAAGATGTGTAAATCCATTCCCCTGAAAAATAGTTCTTTGTCATCGTGTCATGCAAAGTCGAGATAAGTAAATCGCTCACATGAACCATAAACGCAGATTGTAAATTAGTTTCAATTAGGGGTGTTCAGGTTCTAAATCAGCTGAAATACATTCGGTCGACACATTATCTTCACCAACAATCATAGGAAGCAATGAATCGTCAATGTCAAAAGGTACCAGATCATCAAACTCATGACAATGATCTAAACATGCATTTAGTGGTTCAAATTTACCAAAATCAGTAACTCCTAAATCTGGTTCTAAATCCGCGGAAATAACTTCTGTTGTTGAGTTACTCTTATCAACCATTGGGAGACACAATGTATTGACAATATCAAGAAGCATCGGATCTTCGGAGTTAGGAAAATGAGATATGCAAACAGATACAGGTTCAAATTCATCGGTGCAAGTTATCTGACTTGTATCAATATGTTCAACATCCACATAAACATTCAGAGAATAACAAGATCGATCAACAAAAGATGGGCATAATGCAACAAGAGTATCATGAATAATCGACTCATTATCATCTACAACCAGGTGACCTATAGGAATCTCACAATTCAAATGACTAGAAGGTATCTCATTATGAGCGTCTACTGTCTCGTCATTAGACTCAACAATAGTATCTTTTGTATAAACAGGTTCTTCTAAATCATCATTATTTGAATAAATAGTGTCTCTAATACAACTCTCGTCCTTTTGAATAGGCAAATAATCTGTAATATGATCATGAGTTGGATAAGATACAATAGATTCAGATGTTACAACGACATCATTATTCCTAAAATTACTACTAGTGTCAAGTTCATCATCATCCTCAAAGCATATTGATTCATCATCTACAAGGATTTCATTATTAGTGTCATTAATATGAGAAAAACAAAAATTTGAATCATCGTATAGACGACAATCCTCTACTGGTTGCATATAATCAACAATTACTTTATTATTATAAGCAAAATAGATAGGATTTTGATAAACCTATATGTAATAACCATAATCGCACGACAACTAACTGGTAGACAACGGCAAATACAGGTCGAACACACAAGGAGCGGTGGAAATACCAGTAACTAACATTCTTAATAGACTAACCAGAAACATTTATTTTTGATTTTTAAAATTATGAATGAAATAATAAAAATAAACTAAACTAAAATTATATAAGGACGGAGTAGGTAACTAGGGAATTTGGTTTCTACCAATTTAATTATGCAAAATTCATATAATCTCCAAACATATATTCTATAATACTCGAGACAAATATTGGAATTAACTTCATATCTCGGAAAATATTTCAATAAAATCTAAATGTTTAGTTTCGCCGATGCAATTTCTTTCGCTTTAAATGTAATAATCCTAAAGCACTACTCATCAATCCAAAAGCATACATCGTCAAGGAATTTAACCCAAGTACGACATATCAATCATAAAGCATAAGTAGCCAATGGAATTATATAAATCAATTAAATACCAATCATCTGTGAAGTGAAATTACTAGTCATTGAATCATACGAAAATATTATGACGGAGTTTACACGAATGCACAATTAAAATTGGTTTCTACCTAAATCCCTAGTTACAAAAATCAGCAAAACATGACAATGGATTTCTCAAAACCCATAAAAAGAATTAACAAAAGTAAAGACTAGAGAGTAAAAGATTAAACCCCTGGCCTTCTCTTTTCCTGTCTTCTTTTGCTTCTCAGCCTCAAAGCAGCCGCCTGCTTTAGCCAACCACCAACCTCCACCTTCTTTATACTGTCTCCCATTTGACCTTTCATTTCCACTCACAACGGCAATCCCAAATCTCACGCTTTCGTCTCCCTCACCAGAAACCAACCACGTTCTATCTCTCTTCCTTAACAGTCCCCAGAACTACTGCCTCCTATTCTTTTCCACCAACCAAAAATTCAAATTGTATCAGCCGTCAGTTTCCCCTAAAACCCAAGACTCTAACCTAATTTTCTCCCCCAAAAAACAACGAACAAACCCAAATCCCATCCAAGTATCACCTCTTCTTCTTTTATACTGCCCAGACCTTCTCTCTCTCTATCACGTGCTATTTCTTTACTTTTGTCCCTACATTCTTTTACTTCACCGTCTCATAACAAAAGTTCATGTCTTGTTCACCTAACATGCTGACAGACTTGTAAGCCAAACAAAACTCAAAATATGACCCTATTTTCCATGTGGTGCCCAATCACCTCATTTACTTCTGTTACTCACGTATTTGTCTAGCCAACAACACTTTACTAACCCAATAGCTGACCAACTCTTCTCATTTTGTTTTCAGTGTCCAGACAAGACCGAGTAAAGCCAACAACTAGCTATCTTTTCTACCTGCCTATCACCTCTTGCCACGTCTGCTTAATCTCCATTCTCAACTCCATAAATCACCATCGAAGATGAGTAGGTGAATTCCACTAGCAATTTAGCCCATTTAGCTTATTTATTCGTAACTTTGGGTTTTACGCATATCATCTAGTAAAACAATAAAATAACAAAATTAGTATAAAATCAAGTACTAGCAAATATATTATTCAGTAAATATGTATATATTATGTCCGTATCAGACAACTGCCGCAAGTGCAATATACTCTGCTTCCATAGTAGATATAGAAATGTAATTTTGCTTCTTAATACACCAAGTGCCTGCACCACCTCCAAGTTTAAAAATATATCATAAAGTAGACTTACACTTATCTTTATTGATCCCAATCAGCATCGCTAAATCCCTTAAGTCTAGTATCTTCACCATGGTAACAAAGAGGAATATCAGAATTCCCTTTAAGATATCAAAATATTCTTTTCACCGCTTTCCAGTGTCCAGTCCAGGGTTACTTTGGTAACGACTTACTCTACCCACTGCGAAACTTATGTCGGGTCTAGTACACAACATAGCGTACATTAGACTCCCAACCACAGAAGCATAAGGTACTTTGGACATATAATTCTTTTCTTCTTCATTCTTTGGGAATTGATCTTTACTTAGGACTAATATTTTATCCACAAAAGTGTTAATAGGTTTGCAATCATGCATTCAAAAACGTTCAAGAATCTTCTTTATGTAAGTCTCTTGAGATAAACTAAGAATATTTCTTGAACGATCTCGTGTGATCTTAACACCTAATACATAATTTGCTTCACCCATGTACGTCATTTCAAAATTATAGGACAACCACTTCTTAGTGGCGACAACACTTTCGAGATCATTACTAGTTAATAGAATATCATCGACATACAATGCTAGGATACAGATACTTTCCTTAGATCGTTTAATGTACATATAATGGTCTTCCTCAATCATCTCATAAACAGCAGAGGTGATAGACTGATGGAAACGCATATACCATTGACTAGACGATTATTTAAGGCCATAAATAGAACGTTTGAGACGACAAACTTTACGTTCTTCTCCCTTGACCTCAAAACCCGTTGGTTGAGACATGTAAATCTCTTCGTCTAGTTCTCCATTAAGAAATGCAGTTTTAACATCCATTTGGTATAATTCTAAATCCAAATGTGCAACTATAGCAAGCATGATGCGAATTGAGGAAAACCTCACCACAGGGAAAAAAGTCTCCTCATAGTCTATACCCTCCTGTTGGGTATATCCCTTTGCTACTAGGCGACCCTTGCATTTGTCAATTTAACCATTTTCCTTGCGTTTAATTTTAAAGACCCATTTGTTTCCAATAGTCTTTCGCCCGGGCGGAAGGTCAACATAATCCCGAACTCCATTGTCTTTCATTGATTTTATTTCATTCTGCATACCAACAATCCATTTTTCGCTTGCAGGTGAGGAACACGCTTCTTTGTAAGAAGTATGTTCATCCCTAATACTCGCAACACACATTAATATTCCCCATTCAATCTCAAAATGACGACGAGAAAAATCGTCTTCAATGAAAACAATATCTCTGGACTCTACTTCAGTCATTCCTCTATTTGGATATTCACCATATATCACATAACCTTTTGAGTAATTAGAATACCTTATAAAGACAAGCTTTCTTGTTTTAGGTCCTAGATTCCCATATACATGAGAAGTGTTGTGAACAAAACCAGCTGAACCCCATGGGTGTAAATTCCCTAAATTAGGTTTTTCGTCTTTCCAAAGTTCATTTGGAGTAGTAGGAACTGACTATGATGGGACACAGTTCAAGATGTAGGCTGTAATCATAATTGCATCCCCCCAGAAAGATATTGGGAGGTTGGCCTGCGCCATTATTGATCTAATCATATCCAATAATGTTTTATTCCTTCGTTATGAAACACCGTTTTGTTATGGAGTATAGGGAATAGTAAGTTGCCTAGTTATACCCTTAATCTCACAAAATTCCTTGAACATATCAGAAAGATATTCGCGTCCACGGTCAGTACGAAGAGTCTTCAAACTCTTCTCAGTTTGATTCTCAACCTATGTTACAAAGCGCTTGAAACAATCCAAGGCTTCATAGCGATGAAAGATCAAGTATACATAACCAAATCGCGTATAATCGTCAATAAATGTAAGAAAATACGAATAACCATGTCTAGCTTTAACATTTATAGGTCCACAAATATCACAATATACCAACTCAAAGTGGTTAAGTAGCACGTTTGGCCTTACCAAAAGGCTTTCTACAAGTTTTTCCTTCTAGACAAGGTTCACATACAGGTAAGGAGACTTTAGCGAGTGAGCCAAGATGGTCTTCTCGATCTAACCGAGTCATCCTATCTTCCCCAATGTGGCCTAGTCTAGCATGCCAAGTCATACAATCAATAATATAAATACTACTAACATTAGTCACTAAAGCATCAAAAGAAATATAATTAAATCTACTTTAAAGAAGTTATTACTTAAATAACCATGTCCAAATAAAATACCATCAAAAATGATGTCTAATCTACCGTCTTCAATTTTAAAAGAATATCCAAAACTAAGAAGTGCAATAACTGAAAATAGATTATGATGAATCCCAGGTACGTAAATCACATCGTGAAGTGTTAAAATGCGTCCAGAGCGCATATAAAGTTGATATGTACTAACTCCCACATCTTCCTCTCTTGTGTCATTTCCCATATAGACTCTTTGTGTACCACGTGGAATACGTCGATATTCTACGAATCCCGCTCAATCTCGAGCTACATGTCTTGTTGCTCCCGTATATACAATCCATTCAGGGAGAGAATGAGCAACCAATACATGTGTACAAATACAAATGCTTACAAAGTTAGGTAAAAAAGGTACCTTTTTTGGCTCAGTGCACTCACGGCCAAAATGTCCCTTGTTCCCATAGTTGTAGCATTTTAATTTGGACTTATCCTTTTTACCAGGTCGCCTGCCACGATGGCGCTTAGGTTTCTTTTATGCCTTACTAACATCCTTTTGGTTGTTGTTCTTGCGCTTACCATGTAGTTTGCGCTCACCTTGAGCATAAAAGGCAGCCACATGTGTCCCCTCTTGGCGCTCAGCCCCAAGCTCAACGTGTCGGGAAATGTCATAAAAATTCTTGATGCTTTCGTTATGAGTCAAAATTTGTTTCATATGCACCCAAGAATCAGGCAATGACCTTATCACAGCTAAAACTTGTTGTTCATCAGTAAGAACATTCCTAGCAGATTTCAACTCACAAATCATAAACGACATCGCCATAAGATGTTTAGTCATTGTATGCTTAGGATCATTTCGGTAAACTTCAAATTTCAGCACTAAGCTGCAAAGTCTAGTAGTGGACGTACCACCGAAGTCAAATTGCAGCTGGTCCCGTATTTGCTTGGCAGTAGGAAAATTCTCATATTCTCCAATAAGATCATCATGCATGCTACCCAACATAGTATAGCGCGTATTACAATCTTTCTTAAACCAAGTATCATAGGCTTCAAGGTCACGAGGGGCTTGGGCAGTATTACCTTCTGCAGGTCGAATCATTTCATTGGTCAAGAGTTCCATTAGTTCTTTTGAATTCAATAGGTATTGAATTTTCCTATGCCACATATCATAGTTCTTCCCATCAAGTTTTTCACCCTTAGTAAGATCAATAATCACAATCTTGGTAGCCATTTCTACACGTTTATTGTACAAAGATGGACATTATTATTAAGTGTACATTCACAATACTGTCTCAAAATCTGATTGATAAAAGTTACATCTGCATACAGATTTAGGATCGATAATTTCGCTATGTTCATAATCATCACCCAAATGTGTAATCCAATATGACGTCTATCAATTAATTTTATACTAATAAAAATCGGTAAAACACATAACTTAAACCAATAGAACAGTTAGAATTGAAATTTCTCTTTATTTTCACTTCCGCACCTGTGCACTTGAATGGCTATCAGGTTTTATACAGGGATGTAGTATATTAGGATATATACAATCATGAATGCAAATATTATGTATGGTTGGAATATATGTGAGGATATACATAAAACATGAATGCATATATTCTGTTGATATGCAGATATATTGTTAATCAATGCATATATTCTGAGATGTGTTGACAGTCCCCCTCAAGTTGAACGTGAGTTGTCGAACATTCAACTTGTCTCTCAGCATATGGAACCGTGGAGAAGATAACCCTTTTGTGAATATATCTGCCAATTGATCTTTGGAGGAGATGAACTGTACCTGAAGCTGTCTGCTGGCAACTCTTTCTCTTACAAGTGGTAGTCAATTTAGATATGCTTTGTCAGAGCATGAAGATTGGATTTGCTGTGAGATATGTAGCTCATAAATTATCATACCATAGTTTAGGTGTTGTAGTTGATAAACCAAGTTCTTTCATTAATTATTGTATCCAAATTAGTTCAGAAGTAGCTATAGTCACTCCCTTGTATTCATCTTCTGTACTTGATTTGGACACAATTTTATGTTTTCCTGCACTCCAAGGTATCAGATTATCTTCATAGTAGATGCAATAACCACTTGTGGATCTTCTATCATCCACATTACCTGTCCTGTCAGCATCATAGTAAGCATGAAGTGAATTATTTTTGTGAGGACGTAGAAACAACCCATAGTCCACTGTATGCTTTAGATACCTGAGAATCTTCTTAACCATGTCCCAATGTTCTATGAAGGGGTCATGCATAAACTGACATGCTTTGTTTACTTCCACAGAAATGTCAGGTCGAGTGAGATGTAGATATTGCAGAGCCACCACTACACTTCTGTAAAGAGTTGGGTTGTTGAACTTTTCTGACCCTTGTTTTTGTATTCTGAGTTTTGCCGAGAGAGGTGTGCTAACTGGTTTAACACCATCCATACCTGAACGCCGAAGTAGATCAGAGACATACTTGCGCTGACTGAGAATTAACTGTTGAACCTGATGAATCACTTCAATGCCCAAAAAGAATATTAGTGAACCCATATCTTTGATAGCAAACATATTGTGCAAGTCTTGAATGAGTTTGTTAATGATAATTGAATTGGAACCTGTAACAATGATATCATCAACATATACTAGGATATATGTTATGGAGTCTGGCTTGTTTTGAATGAATAGAGAAGTGTCATAAATTGAACCCTGAAATCCAAGTTCTGTGAGATAGGTACTCAAACGTGAAAACCAAGATCTTGGGGCTTGTTTTAGCCCATAAAGAGACTTATGCAGTTTGCACACATGTATTGGGTGATTAGGATCAGTGTATCCAGCAGGTTGTTTCATGTATACAGTAGTTTCCAGAACTCCATGTAGAAATGCATTTTCTACATCCAGTTGTCGCAACTCCAAGCCATTCATAACTGCTATAGAGAAAACTAACCTTATAGTGCATGTCTTGATGACCGGATTAAATGTCTCAGCATAGTCTATCCCTTCTTGCTGGTGAAACCCCTTTGCAACGAGACGCGCCTTGTATTTGTCAACAGTACTATCAGGTTTTTGCTTGATTCGAAAAATCCATTTTGAGCCTACAACATTCATCGCTCTTTCATATGGAACAAGAGACCAAGTGCCACTGTTAATCAATGCATTATATTGGATATCCATTGCAGATCTCCATTTTGGATCATCTTTTGCTTGGGAAAAGCAGGTGGTTCTATGAAGTCAGCATCCTGTAAAGGGTGTTTGGTGGCTGTTAGACACAATTTTCTTATAGGTTTTGAAATACCTGATTTTTCTCTTGTTCTCATCGAGTGTATCTGTGGCTGTAGTAGTTGTTGAGTGTTGCTGGTAGTTGTTGAACTTTGTTGTTCTGTTGGTAGGCTTGGTTGTGCAACAGACTGATCAAGTATTGTTGGTACAAACGCATTAGTTGGACCTGCTGGCAGAGACACATTAGATGTGGTTGACATAATCGTATGTTGAGTCTGCTGTAAGGTTGGATGAACAGGTGAAGTTGTCGTGGTTCTCTGTTGTTGGGTCTCCTGTAAGCATGGAGGAGTTTGTGGAGCTGTAGTGCTTCTCAGTATATCAAGATTAGGTGAGTCAAATACTCTTGTATTTGGTAACTTTTTAGAGTAGATTCCATCACAGAGCCCACTGTTTGCTTGGAAGCAAATGGAAATTGACCTTCTTCAAATATGACATATCTAGAGATATACAACCTGTTTGTAGAGGTGTTTAAGCACATATAACCTTTGTGAGAGCTACTGTAACCTATGAAGGTACATGCTACAGATCTTGGTTCAAGTTTGTTTGAGTTATATGGTCTCAAACATGGATAACATAGACAACCAAATACCTTTAAGACAGAATAGTCAGGGATCTTATTGAACAGTAGTTGAAGTGGTGACTTGTTTTCTGTCTTAGTAGATGGAATTCTACTGATGAGATAGCAGGCAGTGGAGAAGGCTTCAACCCAGAAGGATTTTGGCATAGAAGAATGAAAGAGAAGTGCAAGGCCTGACTCAGTAATATGTTGTATGCGTCTCTCGGCAAGTCCATTTTATGGAGAAGTGTGTGGACAAGAGAATCCATGGATTACACCTGAATTGTTAAGGAATGAGGTGAATTTTCTGTATTCACCCCCATTGTCAGACTGAAAAACTTTGAGTTTGTGATCAGTAAGATTTTCTATTTGTGTTTTGAACTGTATGAAGGTTGGTAAGGTATTAGATTTTCTTACCAAGGGAAATATCCATGTATAGTGAGAGAAGGCATCCAAGAGTAATAAATAGTTCGAAAGCCATTGCGAGAGACATGAGGAGACACCCATAAATCAGAAACAAGAAGACTTAATGGTTTATCATAAGTAGTTTGACTGAAGGGAAATGGAAGTTTCTTGCTCTTACTAAGATGACAAGAATGACATAAATCAAATGTTTTATTTGAAACAGGTAGGGAAAATTTTTCAATAACTCTAGAGACAGTTTGAATCATTGGATGTCCTAATCTTTGATGCCAAACTAGGAGTGATGCTGATAAGTAAACTTTTGGTGGACTCAGGTTTGTGATCTTCTGGACATTGTCAAATTTATAGAGACTATTTTAATCCTTCCTCGCAAAAGTGGAGTCTTCGTGTGGAAATCCTTCACAACAAAATAATTTGTGTGAAACTCAAAGAACACATTGTTATCTTTGCAAAATTGATGAACTGAGAGAAGGTTAGCTTTAATAATAGGAACATGATACACATTTTTAAGTAAGAAGGATCTTCTGTTTTGAGTGAAGATAATATTACCAATGTTTGCAATAGCAAGTTCATTACCATTGCCAACTTTCACACGTTCAGTGTCATCATACTCCTGATCTAGGTTCAAGTTATTGAGATCAACAGTGAGATGGTGAGTAGCACCAGTGTTAGTCATCCAACCGTTGTCACCATTTCTTCCAGGTAGTGCAATATATGCAGTTGGAGATTTTCTGGTGAGTGCATCATCTTTTTCCCATCGATGCCAGCACCTTCTAGCAGTGTAATTTCTCCGTCCAAAAATCT
This sequence comes from Papaver californicum, assembly GCA_023531435.1. Taxonomy (NCBI): domain Eukaryota; kingdom Viridiplantae; phylum Streptophyta; class Magnoliopsida; order Ranunculales; family Papaveraceae; genus Papaver; species Papaver californicum. Next base: position 12,716,103 of record JAJJMC010003991.1, read on the forward strand.
GACACGAGCCTTGATCATGCTGTGGGTTGTTTCTTGATCTGTAGGATAGCCTGTTAGACTGTGACATGTTCCTCTGGCGGAACTGGCCTGGTCTGGGAGAGAAAGAGCTTCCAGCAACAACATTTGCTAAGGGCTGTTGAATCAACTCATGTTGTTGTTGTTTCTCAAGGCGCATATCATATGTAAGCAGGTGAGCATAGAATGTTTTCATGTCCAAAGAATCAATGGTGCATAAAATTGTTACAACTGGGTCATATGTTTGGTTAAGACCATTCAGTATAGTCTGTTTCATATCATCTACAGAAACAGTATGTCCTGATGCTGCAAGTGCATCAAACAGATTTTTAGCCTTATTGAAATATTCTTGCATTGTAGAATTACCTTTGGTTAGACTGTGAAGTTGCCTCCGTAAGTGCATCTGATGTGCCTTGGTTTGTGGAGCAAACCTTGTTTCTAAAGCCTTCCAGACTTCTTGAGATGTTGTTAGTCCCACAACATGGATCATAACATTTTTTTGTGATTGAAGACAGCAGCCAACCTAACAGGATTTGGTCTTGCTCTTCAAACTTAGCAAATTCAGGATTAAGTTCTTCTGAATTTGGCAGGGTTTGTGGTGGTTTAGGAAGTGTACCATCGACGTAACCTTGTAAGTTGTATCCTTTTAGCAGGGGTGTAAACTGAGTTTTCCATATAAAAAAATTGGTCTCATTGAGTCTGATGTTTACTAGGCGGTTGATGTGGATGTGTTGAAGGTTTGTTGTGTTTGCTGCCATTGAAGAGATGTAGCATGGTTTGTAGGATCACACCCTCTGATACCAAGTTAGAATTGAAATTTCTCTTCATTTTCACTTCCGCACCTGTGTATGAATGGCTATCAGGTTTTATACGGGGATGTAGTGTATTAGGATATATACAATCATGAATGCAAATATTATGTATGGTTGAATATATGTGAGGATATACATAAAACATGAATGCATATATTCTGGTTGAGGATAATGCATATATTCTGTTGATATGCAGATATATTGTTAATCAATGCATATATTCTGAGATGTGTTGACAAGAACTACTTAGAATACAAACAAGTATGTTATGCATATTTACAAATCATATGATCATAAAAAACAAAATCAAAATCATCATATAATCATGTTAAACAACATATATAACATATAAAACATGGTATGGGAATACAAAATAACACTAACACACAATAACATATGTTTCACAAATAAAAATATAAAATAATACAGAACACCTAGTTCTTCTAACTGTTTTTATATTTTATAAAAAATATTAACTCTAGACACTAAGTTCAGATAAAAACTTACAATAATATATAAACAGTAGTTAGAGTTCTGGACACTAAGTTCAGAAAAACTTAGTCCGAGTAAAACAAAACAAAAAAACAATAAAAAACTTTCAAATGTTTGGACACTAAGTCCAGATCGGACTTTCACAAATACCCCACCCGTATTTATAAAGTGTACACTGGATGCTTTTAAGGGAAATTTGTTGGACCGTCCAAAAACCCGGACCATGTTAATGGTTAGTCCTCCCAGGAAACGTACTTACCCATTAGTCCAAAAACCTATTCAAAAAACCCATTTACCATTCTACCCATAACTACTCACGTGTGGACATCCCACGTCTTCCACCTCCTCCACCTCCTACACTACTCTACTTCTTAATGGGAAAAACGTTCATCTACTCCACCAACACAAGTTACACCACTCGACTTCCATTACTCTCAAAATCAAAACCTTAAAAACAGAGATCAAAAACCGAAACTCAACAAGATTAGCAGCATTTTGATTTCTTACAGCATTATACAAACTAAAACCTAACCTACTGATCAGCATTATACTACTTCAAAAAATCCATCTAAAAATGGATACAAAACGAAAAATCAACAGAAGTATAAAGGAAACTGTGATTGAAGAACAAGATACTCCTAAATTTCCACCACAGAAAAAGAACAAGAAAGTTTCTAAAGTAGATTTTATACCCAAAAATCAAAAAAGAAGAAGCAGAATGAAGTTGTTGATTCTCCAACAACATCAAAAAAAACAAAACAAACTGCTGTTGATTCTCTAGCAAAATCAAAATAGAAAAAGAACATAAAAGTTATTGGTTCTCAAACAAGATCAAAAACAATGAAACAAACTGCTGTTGATTCACCAGCAAAATCAAAAAAGAAGAAACAAAATGAAGTTGTTGATTCTCCATCTACAAAGAAGAAGAAGAACAAAGCTCTTGTTGTTCGTTCTCCGTCTACATCACAGGAAAAAAAGAAGGGTGTTGTTGTTCCTGCCAAAAAAAAATACATATCATTGGTGCATATCAATATATAACTTGCTATGTTCATGTTGTAGGAGTTAGATATAACATACAACATGGGTACATATGAATATATGTTTATTTATTTTTTCATGTTTTGGCACATAGATCTAGCATGCAGCATAGGGTAAATATTGATATGTACTTGGTTTTTAGTATATACTGATCAGTACATATCAGTGTATGCTTATTTTCAAAGTTATAACATCTAGATATTGAATTGGATAAGTATATATTGATATGTACTTTGTTCTAGATATTGAATTGGATAAGTATATATTGATATGTACTTTGTGCATGCAATAGATATAAAAGAATATATATGGATGTACACTGTCATATACTAAATCATCTACATCTTGCATACAGGATAGTATATATCGATATGTACTTTGTTCTAATCTTGAATTGGATCAGTACATATCAATGTATGCTTTGTTCATGATATAGCAGATACATATCAACATATAAAAAAATATATATATACTTTGTTTTATATCATAGTAAATATTGATATATTGTAAGGATATTGACAGTGTGTTCATTATGCAGTTGGTGTGAAGAAACCCACAAAACCTGCACCTGCTAGGAAGATTTACAGAAGTGGGTTCATGGGGATTTGGTCGCTTGTTAAAGCAATCAAGGCAGAAAAGCTTGAGTTGAGTGAAACTCAGTTGCGCATAATCAGTGAGCAATCGTATGGCAACCTTTTTCTGATGTTTTGGTACACAAATCTGGGTGCAGATCATTGGATGAAGAATGAAACTACTGTGACCACTCTTATAAAGTGTTATAAGAGAAGTAAAGTTGCAGATGAGCTCAGATTTGAGTTCAAAAGGCATGGAGTTTCGCATATTCTAACATCCACTCCTGAAGAAGTAGGTGTTATCTTTGGAATGCCAAGAGCAGTTAAAAGACAACATAAAGATATAATGCTGACATCTAAAGGTGGATATAGAAATAATGCTTTCTTCCGGAGGTTCTTTGCTGATGTACCAAAGACCAAAAAGGTTAACAGAGTGAGGATACAGGAAGAAGTGTTGAAACTTCTAAGAAAAAAGCAAGCAACTGAGAAGACTATTGAAGAAGAAGAAAGTGATGAATAAATTAGAAGTGATGAAGAAGAAGAAAGTGAAAAAGGAAGTGAAGAAGATATTGAGAAAAAAAGTCAAGAAGTGAGAGATGCTGAAGACTTGGTAAGGCTTATATGCCTTTTCATGTGTATCACTTTGTTTTTCACAACAAAAGATGCACATGCCTTGACCGAAAAGTACATAGGTCTTATGGAGGATCTAGAAGCTGCGAAGAATGTGTCATGGCCTGATTTGATACATTCTTACCTTGAAAAGTCATTAAATGACAATGTCAACGCAATCAAGAGTACAACAGGGTGTCTGAACTATTTTTTGGTAAGAATACGTACTAATTTTTTTTTAGTAGTTTACTCAATGAAATAATGATTTACTCTTAACTTTTTTTGTAATTTTTTTTTTTCCAAAACAGATTTGGTATGCAGATTGCTGGAACCAGAGGAAATAAAGACGATTTCAGAAAAAATGTTTGTTCCGAGAGCTGCAAAATGGAATCTATCAAAGTTATGTGCTGAAATACAAAAAGATATTGATAAAACTGAATATGAGGTAAGAAAAATATGTACTTATATATTACATTTATGATGTTGTGTTATCATACAGTATACAATGATATGTGTTGAATGTATGATGTTTTTTATCCTACAGTATATACTGATATGTACCTCATGAAAAAACTTTTTTTTGTATAACATATTTCTGAGTACATATATTGTTGTTTTGGTACAGTTCATTGACAATTTCAAGGTTCAATACACCAATGAAGAAAAGCAAATTCTGAACAGAATAACAAGAAGAGTTGAAGAAGAGAACAGTAAAGATGAAAAGGAAGAAGATAAAGAAAGAGACAAAGAAGAAACTGCAGCAAAGGATATGGAAGAAGATAACTGGAAAAGAAGATATGAAGATCTGAGAAAGATAATATTTGAGAAATAGAATGAAGCTAACACTATGAAGCATGAGGATGGACCGCTTGATGCGTCAAAGCTTCTGCAAATGTTGTATGACATTTACATGAAAGTTTCTCCCATGCAGCCTGAAAATTAAGGAGTGTTTCCAGACTAGTTTGATGGGAGTCCCACACATTTAGACACTGACCCAACAGGAGAATTCCTATCTCCTACTACTCCAACAGATCCTCTTCGTGAAAATATAACATAAGGTGGAGTAGATTTGGGAGAAGACGTGCCAACTGTTCAGACATCAACTCCAGGTGAACAAAATGATGTGAGTGACACCACCTTCAAAAGGGTGCCATTGAATGTTGCATTGTCAACACCACATTCAGTGCGCAAGTTCTATGGTGTTGATGTTGATATTATCAAAACATGGGCTAGATCTGACCTGGAGGAAGAGGTCAAAAAGATGCGGGAGAAAAGTAACTCACAGGTAAGTAATGCTGGCTAGTCTCACTCTTTATTACAAAATGTGTTTATCAAATATAACTGTACATATCAGTATGTACTTGATTAAAGATGTGTTTTATTGTTGTCATATACTTGTACATATCAAATATGTACTTGAATACAGATGTGTTTTATATATTGTCATATAGCTGTACATATCAGTATGTACTTGATTACAGATGTGTTTTTTTATTGTCATATAATTGTACATATCAGTATGCATTTACCTATCATGAATAAAAACTTTGTGGTTGCAGGATAATTTGGCTGGGCTTGAATAACAAGCAATGAAGAAGGTGGTTGAAGCAATTGACCAGAGTCTTGAAATGATAAAAGAGATTTCACAGAACCCAGAGGTTGAAAAAGACGTTGAAACTCTGGTCGACAGCTTCGTCGGCATGAGAATCCCTTTGTTTACTACGATGGCTAAGTTTGAAGATATTGAAAAATTCTCATTTGAAGAATTTTTAGACTTAGCCATTTCAAGCAGTGATGTTTATGATGAGCAATATGAATCTCTCAGCCTAGAAAATGGTAGTTTTTCAAGCCATACTACTCTATTTGGGATTGACATTCGCAAACAATTTGATAATTTATTTGGAAATGATTTACGACGTGTAGAAGTTCAACAAGCTACATCTCATCCAACCCAAATAAACCCAGAGAAAGATGCGGTTCAAGTAACACCTGAGAAAGAAAGTGACCAGGAGGTATATCTCCCTTACTGTGATAATTTACCTTTATTGTCATTTTTTGAAAAAATATGATTCAAATATAGTACTGAAAATCTGGATTCAAAAATGCAGGAAAATGAAGTTGCAACAACCCAGACATCAAGCGACGTTCCCCTTGCAACCAAACTTGCCAGGATGACTGCTGAAAAAGCAAAACCAAAACCAAAGGTTCTTGCAAAGAAGACAATCAAGCCAAGAGAAGAGGTTAGCAGAAGGGTAACCCGTGCAAATCCTGGGAAGAAAACAGATCCATTATTTGATAGTGGAAGTATGTTTTCTGAAAAGAAAAAGCCAAGAACTGAGAAGAGAAAGAAGACAATAAAGACAACAAAATCCAACAAAGCTAGAAAGCTCAACAACCAAGAAAGAAATTCTTGGATATTCTCAAGTCACCACTCTACGAGAGTATGACAGCAGAACAACTAGAAATTCTACTTCCGTACTTTGAGAACGGAAAGAGAATGTAAGTACTTTCTACCCTTCATTTTAATTTTAAATCAAGAAAGTTTTGCAGCACATATAAAAAAAATCACTTCATATATGTGTTTTTGTTATAAATGTGCAGCTCTGTTGCTTGGAGAGTAGAGAATGGAGGTGGTATCTGCGTAAGCAGGAGTACAATGGAGGATCTGGTGTTCAACAGATCATTAGAGCAAGACCTCCTAAAATATGCTCAATATAAGATTCAACTGGCTTTTGAACAAGACCAAGCTAATGCTGCCGAAGAAAAATAATACTTAAAGGTGTTGCACCTGGATCCAACTGCTTGGTTATGTTTTTTTTTTCTTATTTTATACTTTTGAACATTGGTTATGAAAAACAGTATATATTGATATAAACTTTTGTGAAATAACCTATTAAACGTTTCCAATTTTCAGTATAATGTCGAAAAGCCAGACTATATTAAAGGATCAGAGGTGAATGTTATCATAATGCCAATAGTAAAGATGAGCAAAGACATTGAAAAGATACTTGTACCAATGTGCCATGGCAACATGCATTGGACCCTGCTGGAGTTTGAGTTTAAAACAGAAACATTCAAACATTACAACTCACCTGTGGCGTTCAAGGAACATTGCTATGCAAATGCCAAGACAATGTCTGAATACATGTTCCACCCTTTAACCAGTTTTTAGACGAGCACAAAAGAAACATGCTGACCACTGTACAGTTGACTGACTGTGAATGTCCCCAACAAGGGATCTGGCCAGACTGCCTTCTTTATGTGATGCATTTTATAAAGAGGAGAGCAAAGACTGATTGTGATGGGAAAGGTTTGGGGGATGATGTACAACTGATACAGAAGATTCAGCTGAAAAGAATCAAGTTAGCATGCAAGTTGTTGACAGCAACTCATCCTGAAATCAGTTGGGAACCCTCCGAATGAAAAAATATGTTTAACTGCATAGTTGGTACATTTTGTAGATCTTGGTTTGAGGAGAAAAGTTGGTACATTTTGTTTTTTGGTCTGTGCAGGGTTTTGTGGGTACTACTTCATTAACTTTCTTATTTTGTTTACTTATTGAACTTGGTTTCTACATATTCAACTTGGTTTTAGTTAGTATGTTAATATATATATATGTGATGATCTTTATTAGCATTGTAAGGTTTCTGTTTAATTTTAGAGTAATATAGAAAGGTAGAACAAATTGATATGTGCTAAAAAATACATATTGATATGTACTTTGTTCTGAAACTCTGAACCAATAGATTCATAATCTAAAAGCAAGCACATATTGAAAATGTATTATGAAGTACATATTGATATGTACTTTATCCTGAAACTCAAAACCAATAGATTCATAATCTAAAAAGCAAGTACATATTGAAACAACTACAATATTACTAAAAAAATAAAAGAAAAATGTATTGGGAATAAAAATCACTAATAACTCTGAAATTAAATTAAAATGTATTACTAAAGCGAGGGGGCACTGCCCCCTTGACCCCCGTATAGAATGAATGACATTAAACCAATTGTTCATACATCTTTTTAGATGGAGCAAAATATAAGATTTATATCATGAAATTCAAATTCTGCCATTAAGAAACATAATTCAGTTGGCATACAAAAAAGTTCTGAAAAAAGAAACGTAAAAAAAAATGCAACAAGTATCTTCTAAAAAGAATTTAAATCCAAAATGTACTAAAAAAAAACTGTAATGAAATTAATTCTCATCCGTAACAGGATTCTGTAATGTATACTGACGGATAACATTGCATGTAGCCTTGTTATGATGAGATTTCATTTTACAATTTGAACATATAACATGATTTTTGCTCATCTCCCATGCACTCTTGATACGGTTCTTTTTTCTCCTTCCTGGATGATCCCTAACTACTATTGGTAGCAGAACAGTATCTTCTGCGGTATATTCATCAGGCATGTCGTATATTGAAAAACATAAATAAGAAAAAACTATTATACTTGTGCAGTTTTTGTTGATGTGTGTTACACTAAAAATCAGTATGTACTATGCTAGTTTTAGTTTATGGTTTATATATACTGCTTAAAACCATTCTCATGTATGATACTACCATATATAAAATCAATATATACTGCTTAAAAACTTACCTGTCATGATTAGGAACAGGTCTGATAGAGTTTGAATATAGCTGGCGATAACAGCTAACTTTGAAGTATTCATCGATATAATCAAGGAACTTTCCCCCAGATGCAGCAATGGCTGCAGTAGCATGCGAGCATGGAAAACCATACACGCGCCATCTTTGGCAAGTACAACTCTTTTGTTGTAGATCTACCATATGAGACCTGCAAAAAACAAAGAAAACCAAGCATATCGTTTTACGCAGTATACATTGATATTTGCACTACACAAACAAAAAAAGAATATAGTGGATATCTCAGTTCAAAAGAGCAGGTTACCTAAAAAAACTAACCTTGGGGAATGAACTTCAAAGACGTGAGCATATGAATGACTAACTTTCCAAGGACGACCAATTTGAATATGTAGTTCAAGCAAGGATTGATACATAGGGGTTAAGAGTTCTGGATCCATCAAAAGACTTTCTTCACGACGTTCAGACATCAACTCCATTACCCGAAGCCTACATGATAAAAAAATTTAAAAAACAACAAACATATAGTACATATATACTTGTAGATTTACAAGAAACTTATAAAAACCTGATTGTTTCAGAGAGAGTACAAGGAGGTAACTTCTTCTGGCGGCGAATCCAGTTATTAAAAGACTCAGCAATGCTTGAAGAAGTCTGACCATACCTAACAGCCTGGGAAGTATGCACTAGACCACTTTTCCCTAGGAATGTTACGGCAGTATTGAGCAACCCAAGGCCTGCCTAGATAAACCATTCCTTGAATACCTTCTTCATATCTAGCTGGAGAAAGCGCATATGTTGTCTTTTGGAAACAGTCCACCACTTCTTTATATTTTTCATCATCCTTACTGATGGGTAAGTTCTTTTTCAAGTGGAAAAAACAATAGCTATGATAAGAATCATGGAAAACTTCAGGAATTGCATTCAAAAAACCTTCACTTCGGTCAGTCAAAAAGGTGATGGGACGATGGTCCACAACTTTTTTAAGATTTTTCATAAACCAATGCCAATTATCATTATCTTCGTCAGGAACTAATGCATATGCAAAAGAATAAAAACCTGGAAAACAAAATATAAATAACCATATCAATATTACTTCATGTCTTGATTACAGATGTGTTTCATTGTTGTCATATAACTGTACATACCAAATATGTACTTCATGTCTGCACCTTCAAAAAATATGTTATACCTACAGTGTATATCAACATGTACTTTATGTATGATGTGTATGATCCTAAAGTACATAAAAACAGATACATATCAAAAATATGTACCATATAAAAAACTTACCTTGATTGCCATTAAGACATGTAGCAGCCATTAGACCTTCTTTAAACCTCCCGGTAAGAAATGTCGCATCACAAAAAAATCATTGGACGACAAAGTTTATAACCCACTCTACAAGCTCCAAAGCAAATAAAAAGTCTGTGGAATCTCTTTGTTGCGTCGTTGAAATCAAAATCAATATAAGACCCTGGGTTGGTTTCCCGAACAGCAGTGACCCACCAAGCAAGATCAGTGTATGAATTTACATCATCACCAAAAATCATTTCATGCGATAACTCTAGTGCATGATATGTGTGGTGATACTTGATGTTGATCCCTCCACCAACTTTAATGTAATCCATAATCACTTGCGGCTTTATGAGAGGGTTGTGCTTGACACGCTCATGAACTAAATGATTTACAATCTTCCTCGAAATAGTTCGACTCCTCAACCTATATCCAGCGCCACAAGTGTGCCTACCCATGTAATACTTTATCTTAAACACATCCAAAGACCCATTCATGGCAACCGCGTGAAGCATCCAAGAGCAACTGTCATTGCTGCATCTGGCTGTGAATCTCTCAAGGTCATTCTTCAATTTTTTAACCTTATATCCAGTCCTCAAACAATATTTCTGACATGCTAACCGAACAACTTCAACACCACCATGGAAGAGATGGTTTTTATCTTCAAAAAGATTCTCCCAACCATCAGAAAAATGAACACTTGCAACCTCTTTAGAATCTTTCAAATAACTGTTCCTAGCACTCAAAACCAACTCAGCATTGTTGTCAATATCAGTAATTGTCAACATGCAACTCAAAGAAATCTGAATTCTTCGTAAAATGCAATGCAGCAAGACCTTGAAGGGATACATCAGCAAATACAGGGACTTTCACTCCATTTTCAACATAATTAACAACAATAGTTGATGGAGTCAACCAGATCCACGCATTAAAAATAGTAAACTTCAAATCTTCCAAAGTCGAAGATAACGTAACCAAATATGCAATTTGGTGTTGCTTGTGGTATACATGAGAGTAGCAAAAGCTATTTGGATTAGAACCAACACCTGACATGTTGAACCTGAAGAAATGTGATGCATATAAAATAACACAAAAACACAAAAATCAAAACATATATTTTAAGATGATAGGAATACTAAATCTACAATACAACATAATATGTACTGTTTTAGAAGTATCACACATATTATAGAAACACACATAACAGACAAACAGTGCAAACAAAATATGCACTGATTCAAAAAAATTATACTATAAAAAGAGTATATATCAAAAAATTTAAGAAAAAGCAGTACATATTAATATGTACTGAAGAAACATTCAAAACATACATAAAAAGAAAGAACAAAAATCATGATTCCCTGAAAAAATAAAAGAAAACCAAATAAAACATATTATCAAACAACATGTAAAAACACTGAATACGACAATATAATGAACAAAATAGAACGATTACAAAATCAGTTTCAAAAGATGAAAAGAAAACTAAAACACGAACAAAAACGAGACCGATCATGGAATTCAACAAAATGTACATCATAGAAAACGTTTCTAATCCGGATTTCAGTATAAGAAAACAAACAAAACATGAAATCAAGTTGATTATCATGATTTCAGTTAAAAAAAAAACAAAAAAAGAGATTGACGGTACCTGGAGAAAAATATACAGAGAAGAAGATTAAAAGAAAATTACCTGGAGATTGACGATACCCTAAAACTGAAAAACACCACTGAAGCGGAAAGAGAAGAAAAATCTGTGAGCTACAATTGACGATTTTTTTTTGGAAGTTTTGATTTTGGCTAAATATATAGTTGGTAGAAGAAAGGGGTATTTATGGAATATTAAAAATCGGTTTCTCATTGTTCACACGTGAATTGGACGCGTGAGTAACAAAACTAATCCAAAAACAAGTTTTTGGATTAATGATTAAAGCAGGTTTTGGTGTAGGATTAGAGGTTAAATGGGTCCCTAATATAGGATTAGCTAGTAATTCCCAGTGCTTTTAATTGTTTAGGACACTAAGCCTATTTAACAACTTCATCTCCATCCGTTAGGGTATAGAAGAAAAAACACAGAGTTTCCATTGTACTGTATACGATATTAAAAAAAAGAGTACATAATATATTTGAAATAATTATTAACCAAATCATCACCATAAGAACATGTTACTGCATATATCATAACAAAGATACAAAATCTCCTTATATATATTTATACAGTCATGATAATCACAAAATTTAATAAATAATAATTTATATGATGAAAAATAAAAATCATATTATCCCACATAAAATAAACAAAAAGAATCACTTAAATCGGTGAATCAAGCAGTACTAAATAGCTCTAGATGTCAGTGATACAAAAACATCATTCAAAACAACGGATTCGGGTAAGTTACTTACCTACGGAAAACTTGGAATCTTCAGGATAGATTGATTGATGTTACGAGCCTCTTCAAGAATCCTTCTTCGTTTTTCAATTACTATGAAGCCTTGAATATAATCTACTAGAGATTATACTACTTGTTCACACTCTAATCTCCCTAGAGAAGTAATGGAATAAATATGAGTTTTTGTGCAAAACCTTGTTTCCAATTCCCATAACTCAAATAAGAATCACTTAAACTCTTATATACATGGTTAGGGAAGTGGAGGAAGTGGAGATAATTATCTTTATAACTACTCAGGGAAGTGGAAGAAGTGGAGGTAGTTATCCCAATATATATGGGCATATAAGTAGATTTGGTAATGGGTCAAGATACCTAACTTGACCCACCAACCAACCAAATACTAACAACCAGCAAAATCTCAAGCAACAAATTGACCAACCAAATCTTTTAGCATCACTTTCAATAGTGATGTGAGTGAACTTAACTCCACTGTCTTCTTTAATTAATTCAACCCAGATTGCACGAGTCTCAGCTTTGACTGGAGAAGAGACTTCACAAACCATGGCAACACAAAATGAAGACTTACTGACATAGTCCTTCATCAGTCACCACATACCCACATCATTAACCATCATAGAAAGATCAAAATCACCATTATTATTACTATTTATCCAACCAAAAAGTGGGGGTAGCTACATAATATACACAAATGACATTTAGAAATGGTTTAGGGTGAGGTTCAGGGGTTTTAGAAATAATCATGGATATAGCCGGCCTAAACTAACACTACGGATTTTATTTTATTTTAAAACAACAAGTTATTTATACTACTCCAGATAGACCAAAGGATGGCAGAGAATAAGGGAATAGAGTCATCAAGCAAAGATGAAACATGATGAAGTAACCAGAAATGAAGCTAGTCAAGTAAAGACTTGTCAAAGAAAATATGAGTATGAATACAGAAAGGAAAGATATATAAACCAAACTTGACTAGCAAAATGACAAAGAACAAGAGCATCATAACAAATTATTTACACGGAGAGTATCCAAGATAAATGGTAAAATCAATGGGTACTCTAAATTGTAAAACCAATCGAGTAGGAATGGAAATTTTAGCCATCTTCCAAAGAAACAACTGAACCCGGTGTGGGATTCCAATTTTCCAAATGTACTTCCAAAGATTCGTATTTAGGGAAGGTCTAAAACCTTTGAGACACAAATAAGAAAATTTAGAACTAAACCTACCATTCTTTGAAATCTCTCAAACCTTCATGTCAGGAGTACATATATGACTTAATTAGGAACAATGACAATTTTCTCACAAGAAGCACTGTCAAAGTGGGTTTATAATCTGGTAATATTCTAAGATATGATATCTTGGTTAATTAAGTAAGAGACATTAAAGTCAGGACTCAAAGGCACCTAAAGGTTAGGAGTGGCATACCCCAAGGAGGGGATCCACTTTCAAACTAAGGATCAATAAACTTTTCATCTCCTAAGATCCAAGAAATAAAATTTTAATGAGCTTCTTAATGGTGTAAAAACATTTTCAGGTCCAAGAGCATACATTAGGGTACACTTAGTATTAAGAAAATCAAGATTAGAAAAGTTTCTGGCTTTTAAGACACTACCTAGAAGGGAGTCAGAGAATTCCATTAACTTCAAGGCATTTCTATCAATCATAACAAGATTACTTAACTCAGCATTTATAAAGCCTAGACCTCCACTTAACTAACGGAACATAGGGTATCCCATCTAAGAAGTTGGAGTTTTCTCATCATTTGTATTGGTATCCGCAGGCTAACTGACTAATCATTATCTCAGTCACTCTTGCACCTTGAGGATTGATACATTGAAAACTTTCATACTTTCTTCTAATTTATTGTTCATGCTTACGTCATTGTAGGATAATGATAAAGTTATTAGGTGATCATGCCAATGACCTTAATTCGAAAATTATCAACACCAATATTAATAAAATTTCTTCTAACGTGTTTTGTCGTTGATTGGAGAAGCCTTTGGAAGTGTAAGCTAGAAGTGGCCGAGGAAAATTCTTATATCCTGAGGAAGCAGAAGCGTTGTCACTCTTGGAAGCAGTAAGAAAGACAATAGACAGAGGTGTCAGCTGCTCACATTTGGAGGGTGATAGTCAGAAGGTGATCAATATGATGAATGGAAGATAAAGTGCAGTCAAATGGACAACCATAAACATTATTAGAGATAATTTGCGTTTGTTAGAAAAATTTGGTAATTAGAGGGTTTTTTTGTGTGTGCATATTAACGCAAACGATATTGCAGACATCATAAGCATGACTATCGAGTAATGTTATAGAAGAGTGGCATCATAACATGCCATATTGGTTTGAGGCAACAATTATTGCTAACTCTTTGACTATGTAGTTTTATCTCATTTAATCCATTCCTTCTTTATCAAAAAATGTTGAGTGATGTAATGTTCACGTGCACAAATATTGTGCACGCAGTCAGTTCTTACTTTATATTAGTATGCAGTCAGTATTTGTGTGATGTAAACAAATGGATAATAGAAGTCCACATGTCTCTAAGTAGCAAGTCACTTGTGTACCTAGTATAATTAGAAAGAGATGGTGTAAGAGAAAATAAGAGAGTGGAAAATATATGTGAAAAATTAGTGAGAAGAAACCAAAGAGTTTACCACCTTTCCATAATCAAATTGTTTCTAATCTACTATCTAATTCAATCAACATCAACAATTGGTATCAGAGCCAAAATCAATTGAATCTTATCTTGGTGCGTAGAAAAAATCAGCAAAAAAAAAGTTTTAGCTCAAGATCTAAGCAAACAAAAAGTGGGTTTTGAAGCAAAACATGGCAAGTAGTAGCAATTCAAATCTATATATTCAATAACCATCGATACCACTTTTTCATGGTGAGAACTATGATTTTTGGGCCATCAAAATGAAGACTTTGTCATGTCTCGAGATGTATGGGAGATTGTTCAAAATGGGTATGAAGAAATCGAAGTTACAACAAATACAACTCAACCAAAAAAGAATCTACTCAAGGGGAATAGGAAAAAGAATGCTAAAGCATCCATGTACATTCAACAAAGGGTTGGTGATAATATTATACCTAGAGTAATCCATTCATATAAATCTAATGAAGCTTGGGGTCTTCTTCATGAAGAGTATGGAGGTGTAATACCCCAATTCGACAGGTAGGGTTCGCCGAATGAAATATAGGTAATGGTTTTGTCTTTTCCTAACACCGAGGCCTTTTCAACACACTGGCTCCAGAGTTGGCAAAAAACTATTTGGGTCACTTGACGAGGGTGAGAGAGTACATTGGACAGGGGATTCCAAGTACTGGTCTCATGAGTGGCAGAGAACGTCGGAGATCTGGGCTTGTATATTCCGGAGCCGATGAAAACTCCAATGTAAGGTGGTGGTATTATAATACCCCGATTTGGAAGGTAGGATTCGCCGAATGTAATATAGGTAATAGTTTGTCATTTCCTAACACCGAGGCATTTTGAGCATAATTGGCTCCAGAGTTGGCAAAAAACTCTTTAGTTAAGCGTGCTCGGGTAGGAGTAATTCAAGGATGGGTGACCTCCCGGGAAGGTTCTGCTGGATGACTACAACGGTGCCCGTTAAAAATCCCACATTTCCGGATGACAATAGTGGCTAAGTGGGGACAATATCGGTGGAGGGTCGGGTCATTACAGGAGGATACAATAAAGTAAGAGAACTAAAACTTCATTCCTATAGAAGAGATTTCGAAAATCTTAGAATGAAAGAAAATCAAAATTTAAATGAGTTTTCTTGTAGAGTTATTGAAATTGTTAATCAAATGTTGATATGTGGTGAGAAGATGGAAGAAAGAATAATTTGTGACAAGATTTTGATTTGTTTGTGGAAAAATTTGAACCCATTATAGTTGTTTTGGAGGAGACAAAAGATTTCTCTATATTAAAGTCACAAGAATTATGGGATTCTTTCAAATTCTATGAGCAAAGGGTGTCACGGCACTCCGAGAAGTCAATTGAAAGTGTTTTCCAATCAAAAACCAACTTGAATTCAAAAAAATCAGAGATGAAGAAGAATGAATACAAAGGTGATGCATTAAAAAGTTCCAAAGGAAAAGAAAAATACAACAAATGAGGAGCAAGCTTCAACAACTACAAAAAAAAGTGATCACAAGCACCAAAATACAATTTTTGCAAGAAGAATGGTCATTTGGAGAAGAATTATTAGAACAAAGGAAAACCCCAATGTCACAATTGCAATAAGTATGGACATTTGCAAAAAGATTAAAATTCAAAGACAATCAACAAGCCGGTTGTTCCAAAGAGAAAGAAGATGGAGAAAATTTGTTTTATGCTTGTCAAAGTGCCATGAAAACTTCTAAAAGTGAAATGTGGTTTGTAGATAGTGCTTGTACTACTCATATGTCGGGTGAGAAGAGCATGTTCATCGATATGGACTCGTCCGTGAATTCTCTAGTGAAGATGGGGAATGACAACATGGTTCGAACCAACGAAAGAGGTATAATTTGTGTGCAGTCTAGCAAAGGTTAAAAATACATTAAAGATGTGTTATATGTTCCGGATTTAACACAAAATTTTCTTAGTGTTAGACAACTTGTGGAGCTTTGATGTGGTTGTCTACACGTCAAAATTATTTATTACTTTCTCACTACTTAAGATTTATATGAAGCAAGAGTAACAAAGGATCGTTTCCACATGGAGTTCTTGGTTGGTATATGTTTTCAAGTTCTTATGTAAAACAAGGGGGATTTTTCTGATTTTATGAAAAGTTAAACTAAACTAATTATAAAAACAAGAATAAAGGAATGCAAATACGAAGATGAGGATGATTAAAGAATCCATACCAATTAATGAAGTAGAGAACAATCAATTAACCGGTATATTTCTCTCAATATTTCACTTATCACTACCCTAGAATAGTTATAAGCTCAACTATCATAATCAATTCCATAACCACCTACTAGAATAAGCTCTCTAGAGGATACTATCCAAATCGACCACCTAGAATAGGCTCTCTAAGTGTAATCGACTCAGAAGCGTTAAACTCCGTGAATTGAGGTAGGACTTAGCCATGCACTCTTATGCTCGGATTGTTAGCTAAGGAAAATTTCTACTTATCAATTGTTTAACAACATCACATCGTCAACAACCAAAAATTACTATTTCTTGTTTTGAACTCTCGATAATTACAAATCGAAGAATTCTCATCTACTAATAAAACTATCAACTTGATACTCGTTTGCGCATTCGAGCAACTTGAAAACAATTCATATAATAATCACAGTAGAAATTTAAAAATAAAAAAATAGAGATTGAAATAAAGTTTATGTAAACTAATAACTCATATTCATGACATTAAGTTCAACCATAATCAATAAAATTAACTACCCATAATGGAGTTCACAAAATTGAATAGAAGAATAATTGCAAACCCTAGATGTCGAGAAATCTTCCCTGCGTGAACCTACAAAAAGAATTAGAAGAGGTGAGAAGATAACTAGGTAAATACCTAGATATCTCCATCTCTTTTTGAAGTTGCTCTTATATAGCTTCTCTTACTCTCCAATTCTAAAAATAACTCTAAAACCCTAGGTTTCCAAAATCAGGTCAAATCCATACATCATGGCCCAAATCAGACTTATTAGTAAAGCCCACAGTCCAAAACATAATTTATTAAGCTTGTCAGCTTCAAAAGACTGACATGCTATTTCAAGCTTCACTTCAAAAACACGACCACCCTTTCAGGCATTTCATCTAGCAAGTTATGTGTGTCTCTGGTTAAGAAATCCGACATGTCTTGATTGTATTTCCGACATCCAACTCTTATATCCTTCCTTGCATAATATTCACTCACCCATTCATTCAAGACAAACTCATATCATTTTAATCATCAAATTATTCATTATCCCATTACTTCCACAACACTTCGCTCAGAACTATCTCTTGTTCATTCTTTTGGCCAAACCATCATCTTCTTTGTCTTCCGTTTAATACTCTATTACTCTGCAATCAAACCCAAATTCCTAAATTTTCTCAGCTTCAAACCTATTCTTCTCGGAAGCAACATAATAACCAAAACCCTTAATTTTCTTCTAAGAAACTCAATCCTATCTCACGACATCACTAGAACTACAAATCAGATGAAACCCATCTTCCTCCTGAGCTTAATTCACCCACAAATAGTGACACAAAACATGACAGCAACACTTGTTCACTCAAAACCCATTCTCTGATTTCTTGCTTTTTTTCTTCTAATTTTTCGTTGCAGCAACAACAACTTCTCATTTGTTTCTCTTGAACCCTCATCACTTCATACCAACACCATCTTGCTCACAACAACGATTTCTCCCCACAAATTCAAATTCGGATTCATAGTAGCATCATCATCTTCTCTTTCTCTCCTTCGAACTCTACTCATAATTCACCACTCGAATCCGACCTTACTTTCCTGTTTCTTAGTCACATTGTGTCCCATGGGTAGTCAGTACTCGACAGTTGTTCCTCGGTACAAGAGACTTCACTACTGCTTGAAGAGAAGATTGATAACTAATTACAATGTAATGTTCGACCTAGTTGCTAGGTTATTAAGGGAAATAAGGTGGCCCTTAAGAAAATAGGTTGTTTGCCTTTAACAACAGTTCTCCCTTTAGCACTTCTTTATAAAAACAGTAGGCCTCCCTCTAATAATTTCTTGTTTTTCATACTTTACAAGTGTTTGTGGGGAAAAACGAATTAAAGGGTAATGTAGGAAAAAATTGGGTGAGCAGGTGATAATTCGTCAATCCTTAGATATTTGTATTGTTGAAGTACTTTTTTTGGATTCGAAAGATTAATATGTACAATCCTGGCATAACCCAAGCAATGGCCGTTCCAATTTTGCTTCAGTCACAAAAGAGAATGAGAATGGTTGGTCTTAGGGAGGGAAGCGAGAGAAAGATTGAGGTCATAGTATAAGACTCTGTGGGATGTAATTGGAGTGAATAACTATGAACAATTCTCGGTGTGACAAGGTTTAATGATTGAGTTATCCAACTTGAATTATTATGTATTAGTCTTAGACTTGGAATTCTCGTCCAATTCAGGCTTGGAAATCTCGTGTATTCAATAGATTGAGAAATCTATTTAATAGTCATAGCTATTGTAACCGTTCACTTAACCACTTCTCTGGAAGGAAATGTCGATGGTTGAGTAGTAGTGAAGTGGAGAAGGTGGAGAAAATGTTGACAATGGACGGTTGCTCAACGCACCACTCCCTTACTCAATTGTTATTCGAACTTTCTAGAGTTTTTCTCTTTAGTGGGTGCACTGCTGCACCATATGTTATAGACCGCCAGACCAATACCCTAATGAATATCCCCTCATTTGTGACATTTGATGTATCTTGTAATTTATTTAGTATTAAGTACTATTAATAATATTAAGTCAAATGAGATTTACTTAGTCTTTTGACTGAGGACCTTTCTTGCTGAACTAGGCTGATGAGTCTTGTCAGACTAAAATAAAATAAAACAAAATATGTAACTATTTTATTTATGAGGAATAGTATGTTCAACTAGGTCAATTTACAATGACATGCTTATTTTGTAAACATAAGTGTATGTTGTTGAGCATGAGAAAATGTGTGTGAAGCCATAAAATTTATGAGTGTGAGACCACATATGAAAATATATGAGCGTGAGGCCACATATAAAAATATATGAGTGTGAGGCCACATATGAAAATATATGAACGTGATGACACATATAAAATATATGAGTGTGATGCCACATATGAAAATATATGAGCGTGAGGCCACATATATGAGTGAGGCCTAGTATGGCCTTTCATAGGAAAATTAGGGTTTTGAAGATTGTATACGTGAAGCAAACCCAAATTGGAAAGCATTAGAATCTAATGATAAGGCTCCTTAGTTGAAAGGATTAACTAAGCCTCCTTAGTTGAAAGGAGTGTACTAAGCTACACGAGTTTCCCTATGAAACACGAGCTTGCCTATTAACTAAAAGCACGAGTTTTCCTTTGAACTAAGGCGTATTAGTTCAGGGAAAAAAGGTCAAATCACCTAGTTTTGGACAAAAGCATAAGATGCATGAGTTTAGCCTTTGAACTAAGACGCACGCGTTTGCTTATTTGAACTAAGACACACAAATTCAGGGCAAAAGAGTAAAAACGCTTAGTTTTGGTCGAAGAAGGAAGAAAAACATGTTCTACTTTTTGCACTAAGGCGCACAAGTTAAGGGGAAAAGGGTAAATCTCCTTGTTTGAACAAGAGAGGTAAAACGCACACGTTTTACTCTTTGTACTAAGGAACACAAGGTGACGGTAAAAGAGTAAAACGCCTTTAGTTTGGACAAGAGCATAAGACACATGAGTTTATCCTTTGAACTAAGACACACAAATTAGCTCTTGTAACTAATACGCACAAGTTGATGGAAAAAGAGTAAATCGTCTCAATTTGGTCTCAAAGACAAAGACGCGCGAGTTTTACTTTTGAACAAAGGCTCACAAGTTGAGGGCAAGAGAGTAAAACGCCTTAGCTTGGTTCTTTGAGACGCATACACACATGTTTTGAAGTCTAAGAAGGACAAGCTTTGTCTCACCTAAGATGGACAAGGTAAGGGGGGAATCAACCCCTCTGACTTGGACGGACAAGAGATTTCTTGTGAAATTTCGTCATCAGAAAATTTAGATTTAGGGTTTTTACTGAAAAAACTGTAAAATCTTCATACAGAGTCCGTTTTTGATTCCCAGAACACCAGTTACCTCATAACGAGGAAGGATTTGAGTTTTGAGTTCGTTCAGGCCTCAAAAAGACGAAACAAATAAAATTCAGGAAAAATTCAGGAATTTTTTCAGCTGCGACTTAGTTGAATGTTTTTATCATATCTCTTAAACCGTTTGTACGATTGATGTAATTTTTTAGTATGTTGTTTTGGGCATCCATACGAAGAGTTTAGTATATAACTCATTCATTGATTCATTACCAATTGCTCCCATATCACGATTTTGTACAGGGAAGTGCAGAATTGCACCTGGCGAGCTTGGTGTAAAAATTCCTTTTAGGCCTTTGGACCATTTGATTGTGTCTTGGATGTTAGATAATGAATCTTCATGTCATTAATTCACTTATAGAATTGTAGAATATATAGGAATGACATAGTATGCACCAGTGTCATTATGATGATTTGATTTATTAAGTAATTTGAATCGTATATGTAGTTGGCCATACATATAGAAAGAAGACAAGGATAAGCACTTGAGGAAGGACAGGGATAAGCGCCTGCCTAAAACTCTTTGCAGAATTTTAAAGCTTAATATTTTCCCAGGCTCGAGTCTTGATAGATAATTTTACTATTTTATCCTTGTCAAAAACCACCATTTATAACAAGCTTCTAGCCTTGCTAGTTTTGAGTCCATCAACACCAAACGTCTCCAAACAATGCCTTGAGCTCCTAATTCTCTTCTTTCACTGCATGTAACTCCAAAAGACCTATAAATATAAAACGAGCGTAATATACACAAAGTACAAGAGAAATAACTAAGAAAAGTATAAGAAATTGATATTCAAATTATGTAAATTATGTACTTATCAAATTCCCCCACACTTGCTTTTTGCTAGTCCTCGAGCAAACTAACTAAACTAAAATACAACTCCATTTTGTTAAGGATACATTTACACTTAGCATGTGTAACAAGCCTTTAAACCCCTAGGTGTCCCTAGTGGACGAGTTATAGTCTCGTGAGGGTTTACAAGAGGTATACCCACAAAACCTAATCTTCCAACTTTTAAATACTCAAAAGCACAAGCATCCAACGAGCTAAGAGGACATAAAGTTTTTGCACAATAATAATAAGAAGTTATAAGTACAAAAGAATATATTCTCATACTTAATTGTTGAGCGGGAAATAACCAATGCCATATGAAAGAATTCAGCCTCGAGAGCGATCGAATAAGTATTTTGCCTTGACTTCTGCCTCACCAATAGGGTTTTATGATATTGACACTCAAAAGACGTAGTTTATGGTTCTCATGTATACAAGTAAGAATGAAAATAAACCACCTACACACTTTGAATGGTGGGAAGGGAAAACCTTCCGAATTATATTTTGAAAACCCACTTATTTTTTCATTTAAAAAAATATTTTTTATGGTGATCTATATGAAAGGAAATCAACCACTATATGAGGACGGGAATGCTTACTTACCTTGTTATTCGACCTTCAATTAGCATTACTCTCACAACATCCAATAGAAACGTACTTCGTCTTCGGTCTTCAACTGTTGATGATGAACTCTTGAACTTCGTAGAACCTTGACAATTGTAACTCTTTTAATCAAATTCCTTGTTGCTTGAAACTTTTGCAAAAAAAAATTCTTCCCCACGACTTTATTAAATGAATACAAACTAAAGTAATTATTTTTTTTTCTTTTTTTTTTGAGACAAGAAAAATAAAATACAAACTGAAAATAAAATAAAATAAACAATGAAACTATTATGGCCGTTGTATAAGGATTTTACCACTTGATTCTTTACAACTTTTTATTGTCTCGATATCATGAACTTCAATAACTCTCATCTTTTGATATTCTTCGCTCTTGTACATAAGTCTTCATCTTGTATATAGAATTGTGCTCCTTGTATTGTTGCTTCACTTGAATATGAAATTAGCTCTTTCATGTACCGTTGCCTGTAAACCTTGAACTTATTCAACTTTCTTCAAATTTCTAATGCTCCACTTGTTGACGATAATGGTGTTTCTATGGACCTGTGGTTTTCGAGAGAGAGAACTGTGCTAACCGCAAACAAGATTATAAGAGAGCAAGTAAGTTAGCAATTCTGATGGCACCCTCATGATTAACAGAAATAGCATACCAAGAGATCAAAAAGTAGTGCTGAAATTGGTGTGAAGTTAGGTAACTCATTATTCTACCCGGAATTAGCGTAGGATGACACACACTCTAAAGGACAATTTAGACAGGCATAAAGAATTGAAGGTCCGGTGCCTCTCTTGATGTAACAATAGGTAGTCCCCACTAATGATTGATCATCAACTCTAATACTAAATTCTTTTCGCATCTAATTTGTCACTGGCATAGTTAAATCCAACAATTAATCATTAACAAGTAAGAAACCTGAATGTTGTTTTCTAGCAATTCTAAGTTCATATGTTGGTAAGAACTTCGTATGTAAACTTAGCAAGAAGTATTCTAGTGACTATAAAATATCTAAAAGTTGGAGTTTCATGCAAAAAGTACAAGAAATTTGAAAAATTCTATATACGAAAGTGAATACTAAAAATCTATATGCTTAACCACTCCCATACACCTAAACTTTACATTATCCTCAATGTAAATTGAATCATCCAATATAAAACAAGGTGGAAATCCTATAATGATAAGAAAAAATCATAAAAATATAAAATATAATAAAAAATACTAAACCAACGGGTTGCATCCCATGCAACACTTGGTTTAACGTCGTCATCCCAACTTTCTGGTGGCCCGTAGACCAACAATCTAAAAATTGGGGGATCCACCCATAGAACAATTTGCAATTCTAACAGTAGCTTCACAAGAATATTAGTATAAGAAAAGAATAGTAAAGTTATCGCTCGATAGAAGTTCCCCCCCCCCCTTCCCCCCCCACACACACACACACTTAGTCTTTTCTACACTTAGAAGTGGATAGAGAACATAGAATTTGGGAACTTCTACGGTTTCTTCTTTACAAACCTGCATAGTATGAGAATCAAGTATTTTCAATGGAGGATATTTAGAAACAAAGTAATTCAACAAACTTCCGAAGCACATACATTCAAGCCTAGGTGAGGTAAAGGAAAAGGATCGATAGTCAAAGGTTTAGTCAAACCTTCTAAATTATATTGTATTACGGAATCCTCATCTTTCTCAAAAAATTCTAATGAATTACTTACGTCTTGTGTACCGTAGTCCTCTATCAAACTTTCTAACCGTTCATCCTTAGTTTCTGCCTCAAAAATCTCGGCATCAACATTATCAATATCATCCTTCGCACGTTCTATTGGGTTTTCCACAATATTGTTCAATTCGGTTTCATTCTCAACATACCCTCTTCGTTTTCAGACTCACCGTAATATGAATCTTCATCGGTTTCCCAACCTTTATCAGAATGTCATTTGAGTTCCATACGCATGGTCCTACTAATTTCTTCGAGAAGTTCTTCTGAGGCTCCGTCATCTTCCAACTTGTATAGTTTCTGAGTAAGTTTTATGATATTCACACGCTTTCCACCATTAATTACAATAAAATATCTCGTCCACAACTCTTCCCTTTGAATGGGCGAATGACCATTATTAAGATCAATAGTTAAGTTAACTACATAATTATCATTAAAATTTTGATTCAGAGTTGGAATAACTTCATCATTGGTGTAAGAATTTTCGAAAGGTTCAAAATCATCATCGTATCCAATAGAATAACATTGCTCACGTTCCTTTCTCAAGGATCTTTTAGCTTATAGAAAATCTGCACATGATGCCCCTTCATCTGTCAATTGCTCAAACCTTCTATCAAGTGCTCTCAAACTTGGTAGTCTTACACCATCACTTGTGGTAGTTTTTCTAAACCTTGTCTCCTCCCATTAAATGGGTAAATGATCATAAATACGATAAAAAGTAGATTTATCTAAACCATCACAAGCATAATTATCCTCCCCTCCTTGTAATTGTTCACTTACATATCTACCATAAGGAGATTGGCATGTATGAGAATAGTCAAAAGGGTACGTGGAATATTGGTCATAACCGAAGGATTGGTTGTGATTATACTCCCCATATGGTTGGAAATTGTTATAGGGTTGAGATTGAAAACCAAATTGATTTTTGTAATATACTCCTTCTATGAAAAATAAGTACCTGAAATAAGATTATCAAAACTAGGTTAGAATCAGAAATTAAAAACAAAAATCAGAAATAAAAATAAAAACAAATAACAAAAATAAAAATAAAAAACAAATAACAAATAACAATCCGTTGCCTCCTCGGCAGCGGCGCCGAAATTTGATGTGGTCGTCTGCACGTCAAAAGTATTTATTACTTTCTCACTACTTAAGATTTATATGAAGCAAGGGTAAGAAAGGATCGTTCCCACAGGGAGGTCTTGGTTGTTATATGTTTTCAAGTTTTAAGGTAAAACAAAGGGGGATTTTTCCTGATTTATGAAAAGTTAAACTAAACTAATTATGAAAGCAAGAATAAAAGAATACAAATACGAAGATGAGAATGATTAAGGAATCCCTGTTAATCAATGATGTAGAGCACAATCGATTTACCAATATATTTATCTCAATATTTCACTTATCACCACCCTAGAATAGTTATAAGATCAACTATCCTAATCAATTCCGTAATCACCTACTAGAATAAGCTCTCTAGAGGATACTATCCAAATCGACTACCTAGAAAAGGCTCTCTAAGTGTAATCGACTTGGAAGCATTAAACTCCATGAATTGAGGTAGGACTTAGCCATGCACTCATAAGCTCAGATTGTTAGTTAAGGAAATTTTCTACTTATCATGGTGTAATATCCATCTTCAATAGTCTCAAGGTGCTTTCCAACAAGAACATGGTACAAGAACTTCCATATCATATTGACAACAATGATGGAGCGTGTGAAGGTTGTGCACTTGGGAAGCAACATCGCCAACCATTTCCAAAAGGTGCAGCATGGAGAGAAAAGGAAATTCTTGGTTTGGTACATACCGATTGATAGACATATTTTTTATGTTATTTGATCTCATATTTATATTAATAATTCTCAATTTCTGTAACGATACTATTATTTTATATGTTTTTAGGTATTTTTATGGAATTAGCTATTATGGAAAAGTTGGCTAAAAAAGTGCTAAAGGCACCCAAAAATTGATAAAGGAACCCAGACGTTGGATAAAGGCACCCACCTTCTTAAATTCAAACATAAATTTTGGTGGGAACTTCTCCTTCTCGATCTGTAAAGATTTGATCAATGTGATTTTGGGAGTTTAAGGCAGAATATCTTCTTGCCTTAATAAAAAGAGATGTATACATTATGGGAACACAAAATCTCGTGAAATATGTTACGTCTTTTGCTAAAACCAGTTTTCCATAAAAATGGGAAGAAAAACATATATTCTCGGGAATAAGTTAGTATCTCACAAAAACAATATCAAACATCGTATTCTCGAGCTTGGATAAGGAAACAATATCACAGAGAATGGTCGAGACTTAAATGAGAGAAAATAAATCACCGAAAAGAAAATTTCCTTCGTTTTCATCATAGAAGAGATCTGTGAGAATAGTATTGAAGATTTGGAGGAGTTATTTCGAGATTTGGGAGTTGTAGTATAAACAGAAGTGGAGTGAACAATTCTGGGAAGGCTGGAGAGAGCCAGGATCAAAGAGAATAAAATCTAAAATTTTCAGCAACTCACAAAGAAGAAGAAGAAGAACATAAAGCGAGCAAAACTGTCGCTGAAAACCGTGGCATATTCAGCCGTTTCAGCGACGATTTTGCTCAACTGTTCCAACGACAGTTTATGTTTTTAACTACACAATAAGTCAATGCTTCATTTATTGCTCTTGAGATCTGTCATTAATTTGACAGAAAATTAAAAGAAAATTGTAAGCTTTTCTTATTTAATAAATTCAAATGAATTATCAATTTTTTGTTATTCTTCTTCCTCTGAGTAGCTAATCTGTTTGTTAGGGTTACGGAGAAAGCTATTCTTGATGTATATTTTTTAATATTTAATTCTTAGATATTATTACTCTCTATTTGTGTTATTAAATGTTTAATAATTTCTCTTCTAAAATGCTTCATATTGATTGTTCTGAATAGTTTTTAAGCTATTAATATTTTATAATTAAGCGAAGGAAATTATATCTTTGCAAAACGATGTGAGTCGTATAAAATATTTTATAACGTTAAATTTTCCAAGGCATGGTATTGGGTTCGAAATTGTCTTAAGTATTTTTTTAGAGAATTATGTTTAAGATGTTAAGTTTGAGAGTACCAATATCATAAGTAGTGGAATCCGAAACCCTAGACTTTTCTCTTTTTGGTTAATAAATTATATTGTGTAGTTATTATTTCAAAACAATTTCTTTGTTTTTAGCACATCATCTGTCTTTTAGGTAGAAATAATATTATCAGTCTCCGTGGACGAACCTGTATTTGCCGCTTCTACTTTGTAGACATCGTGCGATTGAGACTATAGGTTTTTAGCCTATCACTGATGTGTGGACCAATGAATACACCAACTTATGGAGGTAATAAATACTTTATCTACTTCATTGATGATATTAGTCATATGACTTGGGTGTACTTCATGAGACAAGAATCCGATGTGTTTGGTATCTTTAAAAAGTTCAAGATCCTTGTTAAAAAGCAAAGTGGTCATTACATCAATGTGTTGAGAAGTGATAGAGGAAAAAAATACAACACCAAAGACTTTGATAAGTTTTGTGAAGATGAAGGCATGGAAAGGCAACTTACCGTGGGTTATACTCCTCAATAAAATTGTGTGTCCAAGAGGAAGAACCAAACTGTGATGGAGATGGCGAAGTCTATTCTTTATGAAAAGAGCATGCCTAAAGAGTTTTGGGACGAAGCCGTGAACAAGGATGTATACATATTGAATGAATGTCCTATAAAAGTCGAATGGGATCAAAATTCGTTTGAAGCATGGAGTGGAAAAAAACCGTCTGTAAGGCATCTCAAAGTCTTTGGTAATGTGTGTTATTCTCAAATTCCAAAGGTGAAAAGAACAAAGCTTGATGAAGCAAGTGAGAAATGCATATTTGTGGGTTATAACCTTCAATCAAAAGTTTCTAGGTTATTTAACTTGAAGAATAATAAAATAATCACAAGTCGAGATGTGTTGTTTGATGAAAATGCTTCATGGAATTTGGAAGAAGGCAAAATTGAAAATAAGACAATTATTGTTGATGATGAAGAAGAAAAATCAGCAACAACTGAAAATAAAGAAGGTGAAGAAAATGGGGAAGAAATACCTCAAATACCACCAAATTCAAGGTTAGAAGCATCTACATCAACATCACCACCGTCGAAACCAATAAAGAGGATGCAAAGGTTGAGTGAAGTGTATGAAAGATATAATTTTTGTATGGTTGAACCTGAAATTTTTGAAGAAGAATCAAAAATTCCAATTTGGATAAAATATATGGAAGAAGAGGTTGATGTAATTGAGAATTACGATACATGGGAGCGGGTAGCAAGAACAATTGAAAAAGAAGTTATTGGCGTGAAATGGATCTATAAGGTGAAATACAATGCAAATGGATCGGTTCAAAGAAAATAAAGCAAGGTTGGTGGAAAAGGGTTACTCACAACAACCTGGCATCGACTACAATGAGAATTTTGCACCGGTTGCTCGTCTTGACACTATTAGAGCTGTGATTGCTATGGCTGCCCAAAATCATTAGTTATTATATCAACTTGATATGAAATCAGCGTTTTTGAATGAGAACTCCAAGAAGTAGTCTATATAGAACAACCACAAGGTTTTTTGATTGACGGAAAAAAAGACAAGGTATACAATTTGAAGAAAGAATTGTATGGCCTCAAACAAGCATCAACACCTTGGTATAGTGAGATAGATGGATACTTTAAAATGTAAAATTTCAGCAAAAAGTGAACCTACGTTATATGTGAAGAAGCAAGGTACGTCTATTCTCATTGTTGCATTATATGTTGATGACCTGATTTTATGGGTAATGATGTTCATATGATTGAACAATTCAATAGGGAAATGATGATGAAATATGAAATTAGTGATATGGGATTTCTCAATTACTTTCTTGGTATTGAGTTATATCAAAGTGAAGATGGAGTGTTCATTTCTCAAAGGAAGTATGCTGAAAAAGTGTTGAAGAAGTTTGGTATGCTTAGTTGTAATCCAACATCAACACCACTTGTAGTGAATGATAAACTCAAGAAAGATGATGGAGAAAGAAAGGTTAATGAGACTTACTATAAAGGTCTCATAGGAAACTTGTTGTACCTTACACATACAAGATCGGACATCATGTTTGCTTCAAGTATACTTTCTAGGTTCATGAGTTCATCTACATCTTGGCGCGGCAAAGAGGTTGTTAAGGTACATACAATAAGAATAATGAATTGTGGAATCAAGTATTCTATAAATTTGAATGTCAAATTGATTAGCTATTATGATAGCGACTTGGGAGATTGTATTGATGACATGAAGAGAACATCGTGATATGTTTTTTCTCTTGGTTCAGGTATTTTATAGTGGGAATCGAAGAAGCAACAAATCGTGGATCAATCCACAGCGGAAGCGGAGTATATTTCAACATTAATAGATACTTCTCGTGTAGTATGGTTGAGAAGAATTCTAGAAGACATTCAAGAGAAGTAAAAAGGAAGAACCTATTTTTTTTATGAAAACATATCAACAATTGCTATGTCCAAAATTTCAGTAGAGCATTACAGAGCAAGGCACATTAAACTGAATCACTTCGTTCGAGAAGCGGTTGAAGAAGGTGAGATTCAACTCAAGTATTGCAAGATGGAGACCAATTGGAGGACATATTCACCAAGGAACTTCCTAAAGGAAAATTTCAACATTTCCGTGAGCTACTAGGAGTAGGGCTGCATATCGGGCGGTCGGTTCGGTTTTGAACCAAAACTTCGAATTAATAAGTAAAAAACCCAAAAAGCTGAACTTTGGCTAAAGTGAGACATTCAGTTCATGCTCATCACTATAAGGCAGTTTAGTTTTTCCCTAGTATTTTAGCAGGATTCCGTTGCAAATTAGCTCATGCTTTTAGGCAGTAAAAAGAGTTCATGGTTCAATTGTTCGCAGATGACAATTAAAAATCATGTTTAAGATAAAGCCACAGTTCAAGGTGTACAATGGATATAACAATAAAAAAAAATTAAAAAAAATGAAGAAGATAGTGAACACTTATCTCTTTTAGGGCTTGTTATTGCATTTTAGAGAATTTAACTCTTGCTCTTCAGGGATTATCCAACGTCTTTAACAATCTTTTCACATGCAGAGATGAGAACATTTGTTATCGTTTAAATAGTTCAGTTCTGCTTCATTGTGATTCAACTGTATTCCCACAACTTGAGGTTCTGTGGTTGATACAAACTGAGAATGAAATAGAGAGCTTTTGATTAGATACATAGTTCAAACCCTATGATCAAATTGCATCTGATATTTTGTTATAAACAACTCGATCAAATTTTGACTGAGCAGATATAAGATCAATATGAGATCGAAAATAGTGATTAAATGAAAATCAAATCGAAATTATGGGTAATAGAGATACAATTACGGTGATTCAAATCTGAAAATCGACTTTTAAGCGAGATTAAAGATAGAGAGATTTTAAGATTTTCAATCAAGAAACCCTAGAAAAAATTTCTTAAAGTTTTTTATCGAGATTTTGATTTTAAAAGATAGATTAGAACGAGATAGATACAGATCTCAAATCTGATCATAAACTTATCAAGAAATTTTTGATGAACTCGTCGACTTGGGTTTTCAAAACCCTAAAATTATTTATTTTCTTCTGAAAATCGATTTCAACTCAAAAATTTAGCAATTATAATCGAAATAGAGTCATTAGAATGGATTCAACTTATCTCTTTAAACAGTTGTTTATGAGATTTTTTCTGTAGATGCAGCTATTGATGATGAATTTCATCAATTCTTCTCCGCCTTTCCTCTGAATTGTATGACTATCAACAAGCAAACTTCAATTTCAATCTCCTAAAAAAAATCAGTATTAATCTCGGCTCTTGAGTCTGAATTAAATCCATCTGCTATATTCTTTGTATGATAAAGATTGTTTGAGAGAAACACGGAGGCGGCGTTGGCATAAGAGAGGAAGTTGTTTGAGAGAGCATAGAAAAGTTAGAAATGAGAATATAAGATAAAATATAAACTTCTAGTTTTAGTTTAGGGTATAGACGTTTAGATGGAAGGCTAGGATGGAACATAATCAATGGCAAAAAAAAATCGGTTTATACGGGCGGGTTCGATCGTTTTTTATACTAAACCCGTGAACCGACCCATCATAAATGGTTATTTAATTTGAAAACCATATACCAACCCGCAGCGGGCGGGTTCGGTTTTAAAACCCGCGGTTTTGTCGGTTTCGGTTTTTCGAGTCGGTTCATGTGCAGCCCTAACTAGGAGTTGTAGGACATCACATTAAAGAGGATAACATTCAGTAATGTAATGCTCATTTATATAAATGTTGTGCATGCAGTCAGTTCTTACTTCATATTAGTATGCAGTCAGTATTAGTGTAAGAGAAAAGTAAGAGAGCGGAAAATATATATGAAAAATCAGTGAGAAGAAGCCAAAGAGTTTCCCATATTTCCATAATCAAATTGTTCCTAATCTACTAACTAATTCAATCAACATCAACAAAAAAAACCTGGCTAGTTTTAGGCCTACCACTTAAAGTTAAAAAAGGACATTTTGAAGTAAATGCAAAAACCCCATATCCAACTATTTATGTTAATGCCTAATTTATCCATGATTAATTAGTGTTAATTAATTCAGTTAATAGTTGTTTAATCATGTTTGTCGTCAAATCAGCCAGTATTAAGTAATTATCAAAACATGAAAAAATCTCAGAAATTTTGATTTTTTTTAAATTAATCAACCTAGAATCGGTGGATATTATGGATCACGTATGTCGATTATGGGTTGATGTTCTTCAATCTCGAAGAACACTAGAATCGGTAGATATTGCTTTATATATTTACCGTTTCTTAGAATCGGTGGTTATTTGTTTGTATCAAACGATTCTTATACACTTTCATAAAGACAAATTTCATTCATAGTTTAGGAAATTAGCGCATTGCATTACGTAACCTAGTACGCGTATTCTTGAAGCTCCCGCATTAATACATTGTTAATGAACCTCCGAGCACGTTTGTTCAACACGATATATTCCCTCGCGTGCATGTCCATTGTTTCCCTGTTTCTTATTTTCCATAAGCTACGGAATCGTTCCTCCTGAAATTAAATCCATTTACACGTTAGCATGACAATATCAAACGATGAGATAGGGATAAACATACCACTCACTTTCTCGCTACGAGAAGCTTGAGGATGATGCTCGACAACCATTTTTCTAATTTTACATAACTCTCATATTTTTATTTTGATGTAGTCGAATCTAAAAGCTAGGTATACCCATTTGCGATGTTTAGGATTCCCGGTGCGCTCATAAAAGAATTCTTTAACTCTTTTCCAAAACATCGAATAAATTTCGTATAGACGTTCATGGAAGACGAGAATGAACGACTTGATGAGATCCATATCTTTTTCCGGTTCCCATGCCATTTGAGTAGTGGATGAAGTGGGAATGAGCAAAAGGTGTAAGTTTGGGGCAAATTGGGTCTGGGATAGAGGTCCTTGTTATATAAAGGAAGACCTAACGAGTAGTTTTTTTTTGAAAAACTCAAAAGATGGGTGAAATATTTGGTAACAATCGTTTGATATGTAAGTCCACTCCGAACAATTCTTAGTTATCAAAAATATTGAAAACTAGGCTTGATAGAATCGGTCGATACAAGTTTCCAAATCGAACGATTCTGGGCTAAAAAAAACAAGAAAATTGGAATTTTCTCTTCCTAGAATCATTTGATATTGATGCCCACATCGAACGATTTTATCCTAAAAAAACAAAAAAAGATTGGATTTTTCTCTACCTATAATCGTTCGATATGGATGCCCATATCGTAAAATTCTAAGATTCCCATATCGTTCGTTTGACAGGTCCTTGTTGGTCATCTATTCCTTGTCCACTGTTTGAGTCACTCCAAACAACCTTTCTCACTCTTGGTTTTCTTGTTGGCACCGACTCCCTAAACCTAGCATCAGCTTGTTCATCCTTCAGAGCCTGGTATTCTTCAATCTTCCTCTGATTTGCCTCAACATGTTTTCCTCTCCCCATACAGGTTTTTGCTTTGTTGATCATATACGTGATTCGTCTTCTCTATTTTCATTTCAAACAACAAACAATTTACAATTTATGTTAAACCCTCTTAACATACCATAAGAGACCACAACACGTACTAGAACATTGAAAGATATATTACGGTCCTTGATCAAGGGCCTATCGTCTATTCGTATCACACGAGTGTGAGAAACGTTGCAGTACCATGCCATGTAACCAAGAGATGCTTTGTCATCTGATTTCGCTGACCTACCTATTGCCAATCTGAGATACGTCCTACCGTCCGAATCACCGGATGATGGTAAAGGATTATGAACAACCACAATGTTATCCTCAAGGGACTTACAATTTTGCATGTCAATTTTATATTTTTGATCATCAGGGATTTCTTGCACAACATCACATTGCCTCGCTACTCTTATCGGGTTGTACATTACATAACCTTTAGGGTGAAACAGGGGTCTATGATACGTTTTTTCCTTACACCCATGCAATACTCTATCCGCAAATGCCTTCCTATAAGGGTGAAAGACAACATCCGTCGTCGTCAAGTTGTCGCCTCAGATCAAGGAGGTTCTTCTCATGACTATGACCCTTGCCTTTGAAGGATTATTTTCTTCCAAAAAATATCTCCATCCCAATTCCCTTTCTCATGGGCCCTTGTAGCGAACTTTGGGAAGTGCAAGTATATCCACACCTGTATCAACGCAGGAAAATAGGTGAGAATAGGAATAACAAGATAAGCAAAACTCCATAACTACACCCTTGAATTACCTGGAGAAGAGCCACATTCCCCGCGACTTGGTTCATGTCTACCCGTGCACACTTTCTCATCTCATTCAATAAGAAGTCTAGGCAAGCATTGTCCCACGAATAGTCGCGGACTTGGTCCAATGGTTACAATAACTGGACGTAGTTGGCGTTCACCTGAGAACCGGAAACGTCGGGAAAGATAACATATCCCAAGATGTAGAGAATGTATGCGATGGCAGTAGTAGTAATACGGTCCGGGGTCAGCTGACCTCCTTCATGAAAAATCTTTGTTCCCGAGAACTCTTTCTTCAAGTGGTTGAGATGGAATATTCTCTGTTTTTTCTTAGACATCATCATCTCCTTCGTGGTCTTGTCCGCATCCCAACCAAACACCTTTAGAGTGAACTTGTAGATGTCTTCACAACTAACCTCATTCACGTAGTTGGGCCCCCTCACGGCTTTACCTCATATGCTCAGACTCACTACGCACGCTACTCCTCCCTACTCCACCCATCATCTCACCACTCCACTACTCTTCCTTATTCCATCCATCACCTCGCTATACCCACTACTCCTCCCTACTCCGCCCATCACCTCACCACTCCTCACTACGTCCACTACTCCTCACACTTAGGGCTGCACATGGCTCGGTTCGTTCGGTTTTTGCCCTAACCATTACCAAAACCGAGAGTCTCCGTTTTTCGGTTTTGAAAACCGAGTGTCACCATTAGGTTTTTTGGTTCGGTTCGGTTCGGTTTTAAACCGTCTCGGTTTCGGTTTTAACCGGTTAGGATTTCAAATTTTTATAAGTGTAAAAATTTAAATAGATTTAAATAGATGGATCAATAAAACTAAAGACAATTACAAATATGCAGAATCTAAATGGACAAGGTGTTGTAAGCTAAGTAGCTAACAGAAACAGGAGGAGAAAACATGAAAGTTATTGCTAATTTCCTTGCACAGTCTTAGAATATCTAATCAAAGTTATTGCTAATTGCCTTCCTATTAAAGCTAACATTCACATCAACAGGAAAAAAAAAATCTTCCAGTACCCATTTCCTGTAGCTTCACATATACAACACCAACCACATAAACCCACAGCTCCAACACAATTAAAACTCTCCATTCTAGTAACTTTCATACCACCCTGGAATGTTTTACTCTAAACCAGACAAAAGGAGAACAAAAGGGATATCAGAAATTTGTAAGCTTTTCACAAATTTGTATAGAAAAGCTTGCAAATCAGCTTATGAAACATAATTGCAAAAGCTATTACCTGTAGGTTTCAACAAAATAGGAAGTCTCAATGGTACCATTGACAATAATCTAGTTTCTATTGTGTTTCTGAGCATAATTGGTGCAATAATCTAATCTATTGAAGTAATCGCAAATAAACTCTGTTGGAAAATGCAGTCTATGGAATTAGTTGCATTAATGGCTCCCAAATGTATGATTCTAAAGTTTATATCTGCCACAAATAAACTGAATTTGAGAAGAATAAAAAAATCAGGAAAAGAAAATCATACTGAGAAGAGAAGAAAAAGATGAAGAACACATAAGTTAGATTGCTAAATGCTTTTATTAGTAAAACAGATTAAAAACAAGAAAAACAGCAAAACCACAATATCATTGTCTTCAGGTGGGAATTTATAGTGCTCATTGATGCTAGGATATGGAAAAGAAGCCAAATACTACATCAGGGGTTCAGGCCATCACATCAAACACAAAGAAATCCAATCATTACAAAAGAATCAAAATCCATTGTATAACATCAACTCATCAAACTTGAATCAAGCAGCTATTACTCAAAATGGGTTCAGGCCATCACAGATTCACAGCAAACACAAAGAAATCCAAACATTACAAAAATCTATTAAATCTCCCAAAAATAAGCATGAAATCCAAACATTACAACTGATGTGCACAATGGGTTTCCAGGAAAATCACAACTGATGTGATCCTTCAACTCTAAAGTAATTCCAGATTCATATTTTGAACCAGCTAACAGATCCAAAACAACAAAAACATACAAGAGATCTATTTATAAACAACTGACTCAAAGTTGAGAGAAAGAACGGAGATTACCTGGAGAGGAAGGATGAGAGATCGATTCAAAACTTGCTTAAAATATCAACACCTTCAGTGAAGAGTCCGAAGACTGAAGTCACTGAACTCTCTCTTCTTCGTTTATGAATCATTGAATGTTATGATGGGTAGATCAACGGCTAATATTATGAAGAATCCAACGATCATAAATATTTGGGTTTTTTTTTTGTTTTTTTTGTTTTTTCGGTTCGGTTCAAGGGTAGAACCAAAACCGAATCGAAATTAACCGGTTTTTTTCTTTCAAAAAACCGTGCATCACCATTAGATGTTCGGTTCAGCTCGGTTCGGTCTTTTTTCTGCTCAGTGCGGTGCGGTTTTACCGGTTTTTCGGTTTTTTGTGCAGGCCTACACACTCGTGACCATAGAGCAACAACTCATCCTTCTTTTTTCTTTTGTAGCTCCTAGGGCACTTTTCCTCGACTGAACCCAAGGTTGTTCAGCAGCAACGTGATCTTCTCTCAACCGATTCCTTTCTCAGCCATGAAATTGAGCATGAATCTAATCCCAATTTGAGTAAATGAACTTCCCCATTCTCAATCTCTGATTCAAATGTGTAACACAACCAACCTTCGAATCTTCTTTGCGTCTTTCTTCCCCTTTTATTCTGACCTGAGCCGTAGCCATATAGATCTCTTGAATTGTTTAAATGAGATTTGAGAAGGAAGAGTATGGGGGATATGACTTTAACAAGGCTCCCTGAGTTGTTGTAGTTTGCAAAGTAGTGAAGATAAAGAGAATCAGGTAGCTAGTGTAGTGAATCAAACAAGACACACAGGATGATGGGTTCAAGAGGGAAGATGAGTTATGATTGGGTCGATTCGTTATTTACGTTTGGTGAATGTATGTTGCTTGGTTTTTTGAATGAGGGGTTTGTTGGTATTGCAGGAATTTAAGAAAGTTTAGAAAGTTATAAAACAAATCAAGCTACAGTGAAGGAAGAATGCACATAACCTGTTCGTTTAAAAACCTGAACGACCTCTTCTATTTTGTTCACATCGAACTGTTGGCGATCAGTAGCTTTTCTTATAGACTTCGTGCAAAATCTTCCCAGCTGCGTGTAGCTTTGTCTCTGCCCTTACTGTTCTTCTCCGTGTCCAGCATTGATGACCTGCGTACGTTGACATCAAGTCCATCGAACCACCACTAATGCCGAGAAGGGGCAACACAGTCTGTGGCCATACGTTTGGACCATCAAGGCAAGGTAATTAACAAGATTGATACTAATCAATTCCTGCCAGTTAGAAAATTGTTGTATTTGGTTTGTAATGAACCTCCTCTTCTTGCTACATCTCTAAAGAAGCATATCCATCAAAGAATACATGGCCGGGTAAGTCTTCACCTTGTATTGACCTTATAATTTCTTAGAAGTATCGCTTGAATGAAGTAATGAATAAAAACTTGTATGAAAACATGAGTAACTTCGTGAAACTTCGTTGCTAGAAAAATTCAGACATAATATGTTTACTGAAAACATTGTAGAATTTTCATATGGAATCTGTTTTTCGATGATCTACTCCAACTTTTGAGTTTTAGGGCCTCAAAAAGACGAAACAATAAAAAATTCAAGAAGAATTCAGGAATTTTTCAACTGGAGATAATTAAGAGTTTTGATCATATCTCTTAGCTCGTTTGTCCAATTGATGTGATTTTTTGATATGTTGTAGAGGACATTCATACGAAAAGTTTGATATTTTATGATTGCTTAAATAAAATACAAACACGCCATAACTCTTTCCCCGTATTACTCTTCCCGTTCCACTACGCATTAAACTTGGGCGGTTTTTATTTCCTTTCCAGAATTCTATAACTCTTCCCATTATTCTTCAAACGGGATACTCTCCCTAATTTTCATATCATCACAGCCTTGTCGGAGACGTTACTCTCTGCTCCTGTAAACCGTATTAGGGTTTTATTTCCTTTTAATCCTAGAATCCTGATCAAGTTTGTTTTGCAGTTTTTGATGGGGAAATTTCTTCCTAAAGAGATTATTACAGATATACTATCTCGTTTACCCAATGATTTACTCTGGGAATACAAGTTAGTATGCGAACCCTGACGAGATCTCATTGTTTATGATTCATCTTTCACTCATATGCATATACAACATCATCTGCGTGGGGTTTACAATGATCATGATTCTTCTACAGGCAAGGGAAGTTTTATTTTTCAATTACCGGTTCCTGATGAATTTTACTTTGGACAAGATGTAAAAATATTGTGTTATGCCGAATTCGATAAAACAAATGAATTTTTTTTAGAGTTAAAGATCTTGATTTAACCATAGAGACGCAAATAATGATATTGATTATGATACACTACCTAATGACCATTGGGGTGTAGAACCGTGGCAAATACCGTTTGATGATGAAATGAAACATTATGAAGAAATTGTTGGCTCATATATTGGTTTAGTCTGCATTACATTATCTTACAATGTTAAAGATGAATTATTCTACAAACCTCTATACATATGTAATCCCATGACAAGAGAATGTGTTGTGCTTCCAAAGATAGTTGTTCCAATTGAATCTGATGATGAACCATGTTATAATGATTATAATTATGTTGAGGTATGGGGCGATAATTTTTATGATGGGTTCGGTTACAGTCTTTCGACGAATGAGTACAAGGTTGTTAGGATTTACTTTGAGGAGGTCTATATGTACACCCTTGGTGATGGCAAGGAGTGGAGACACATAGAAACTAAAGAATACAAATCTGGCATAGGGGAGTATGTACATAGAGCTTATAACTAATTAAAGTACTTTGTTTAGATTCCAGAGATCAATCTGTACAATCCTGGCCTAAACCAAGCAATGGTCGTTCCAGTCTTGCTTCAGTCAAAAAATGAGAAGAAGAAGGGTTGGTCTTAGGGAGGGAAGCGAGAGAAGGTTGAGGTCAGAGTATCAGACTCTGCTGGATGTAGTTGGTGTGAATAGTTATGAACAATTCTTCTATGTGAGAAGGTTGAATGATCAAGAT
This sequence comes from Papaver californicum, assembly GCA_023531435.1. Taxonomy (NCBI): domain Eukaryota; kingdom Viridiplantae; phylum Streptophyta; class Magnoliopsida; order Ranunculales; family Papaveraceae; genus Papaver; species Papaver californicum. The sequence goes on from JAJJMC010003991.1 coordinate 12,754,794, forward strand.
TAATCGACTTGAATTGTTCTATTTCAGACTTGTTCAGTTGTAAAACTTTCCCTTTTCGTTCAATAGATTGAGAATTTATTTACATCATAGCCATTGTAACCATTTGACCTCTCATCTGGAAGAAACTGTCAATGGTTGAGTAATGGTGAAGTGGAGAAGGTGTTGAAAATTGCTCTCCATTTCAATTGAGGTTGAGTAGTTGGTTACTCAACTTACCACTTCTCTTCTCAACTGTTATCGAGCTTTCCAAAACTTCTCTTTAGCGGGTGCACTGCTGCACCACATGTCGTATACCGCCAGACCAAAACCCTAATGAATATCCCCCCATTTGTGACATTTGATGTCTCGTGTAATATTATAGTATTAAGCGCTACTGATGTCAAATCAATTGAGACATGCTCAATGGGTCTCTTGACTAAAGACTCGTCTTGCTTGACTAGCTGTTGAGTCTGGCAGACTAAAATAATTATGCCTTGCTTGACTAGCTGATGATTTTAGCAGACTATGATAAAATAAATATGTATTTATTTGTGTGAGGAGCAGTGTGTCCATCTTAGTCAATTTTGTATTGATATGTTTATTTTTTAAAAACAAGTGTATGCTGCTGAGGATGAAAAATTGTGTGTGAAGCCTCATACGAAGATATATGTGAGAGAGGCCTAGCATATCTTAGGGTTTTGAAGTTTGTCAAAACCCTAATTTGCCAAACCAAATTATCCACGTGAAAGAAGAGGGAAGAGCGCCTAACTTTTGTCTTGAAGCAAAAGTATTACGTTTTGCTCTTTATACTCAGCCTCACACGTTGAGGGTAAAAGAGTAAAACACCAATTTTTGGTGAGAAGCAAGACGTTAATTTTTTTTAACAAGAAGCAAGACGCTCATATTTTACTCTTTGTACTCAGCCTCACACGTTGAGGGTAAAAGAGTAAAATTGTCAATTTTGATAAGAAGCAAGTCGTGTTAACTTGGCTTTGTTTTTGAAGGCATGCGAATTTTGTCTAGAGAATAGTCACGCAAGCTTAGCTTCTTGGCTAAGGCGCACACGTTGGAAGCAAGAGAGGTAGAGACGTCTCCCTCTTCAAAAATTAGGGTTTGAAAGTGTTTGGCCATAAGGCAAGAAGCTCACATTTACTCTTGTGCTCAGCCTCACATGTTGAGGGAAAAATAGTAAAATACCAAATTTTGGAGAGAAGCATGATGTCCACGCTTGTCTTCTGAGTAGGCGTGCAAGCATGGCCTGAGAAACAAGACGCACAAGCAATGATACAGTGTGTTTGAAAAAATAAGGTTAAATTCCCTTTTTCGAAATTAGGGTTTGAAATACTTTTTGACATGCTTTTGAAACGTTTATAAGTGTTGCGAATTTATTTTCAAACCCTAATTAGGGTTTGAAAATACTTTTGACATGCTTTTGATACACTTATAAGTGTTGCGAAGCGTTTCAAAAACCTAAATTGAATTCTTTTCACTCATTCGCATTAGTTGTCTCTTTAGGTAAAGGATTAATGTGACTGAGGTAGGATTTTTAGCTAGTAGAAGCTATGAAATTGTGTCTGTCACAATTTTGACTTTGAATTTAAGCACAGATGTGGTACTTTAATCAAATAAATCCATATATGAAACTGTACAGGTGTTTTAGTAGGTTAATATTACTCAATTGAGCATGAATATTAACAAGGTAATTTTTGGGAATTCAGCCGTGGAATATAGCGCCAAAAATAATACTCAAATTGCTCTACACTAGTGGGCAATCCATCTAGAAGATTGAGATTTTATGTAAAAATCATAAAACATCTGAGAATGTTGTAGTGAGCGCCAGTGTCGTTTTGATGATTTTATAGCGCCAAAATAATATTCAATTTGCTCTATACTAGTGGGAAATCCATCTAGGAGTTTGAGATTTAAAAATCATAAAACATCTGGGAATGTTGTAGTGAGCGCCAGTGTTATTCCGATGATATGTTATATAGTAATGAATATATACAGAGAGAGGACAGGGATCAACGCCTGAGAAAGGGTAGGGATAAGCGCCTACTCAATAATTTTTTTGCAGAATTTTAAAGTTTAGTATTTCTCAAAACCGATTCTTGAGAGATAATTTACTATTTTATCCTTGTCAAACATCCACCATCTACATTAAGTCCCCTGCTTAGCACGGAACGAGTAATATTGCGTGGTAAGCACTAGATGGTGGCATGTCAGATAAAAATAAAATAAAGTATAATTATATAGTTCATGGTTAGATATTACCAGAGGAGGAGTGGTCGTCTGAACTCCCTTGGCAGTCGCATAAGTGAATAAAAAAACTATCAATCCGCATGAGGGAGGTAGTACCAAACACGTCAGGAGAGTCCCTTCAAAGGTAACATGGCTTGTCGTCACCGATAATGTTTGTTTGTGCTCACAGATTTGTGCTTCAGGTCCGAAAGAGCAGAATAATAATGAGCAGATGACCACGTGAGGACAGCCTCTTCGAGTAGCTAGTGACGTCAAGTAGTAGAGAACCCCAGTAGATCATCTGGCACCTACTATCACTTCAAAGATACCCCAGCATGGATATGCTACCAAGGTACGCTCTTTATAAGATAATATTTTCTTTTCCTTTTATTAATCTCCTTCTGTGGTATTGGAGATCGATAAAAGAGATATTGATTGATATAATAGTGATGGTAACAAGTCCTGGCAGTAGTGATACGGCTAAGAGTATTTGGAGTAACATCTAAACGCTTGGTTTATGGACCATTAAGCTTTGTTAACGACAGCATGCATGTGCTTCTGGTACATGGGTATTTGACCACCTAAATTTGTATCTTCCTTTTCACACGATCCATCATTTGCAGTTCCTGCAGCGACGTCCATATTAGTGTCATTCCAAGTGGATTTTAATAGGTCAAAATTATGTCATCTCCAATAGATCAATGCTAGGCTAGCAACTCCACGTCGTCGATTGTTAATCTCTTGTGTGACGACACCGTCGGCCAGTAGGAGTAAAGACCCCAATCGCATGAGGAAAAGTAACGGCTGACCGTGGAATTAAAAAAAAGTGGCAACAACGCAGTGACCGGGATTGGTTGGAGAGATTGGGAACGAAAAACAAAATCATCGTCAGCAGTTGGAGGCTGGTAGTAGTTGTCGGTGGTATGCATTAGCAGGAGCTCAAGTGGGAGGAAAAGGTCATACCGTCAGCAAGATGTATTCATGAACTCACTGTAAATTCTGACTGTCACTATATGAGCCACTCGAATTGGTGACACTCTTGGAGTTGACACTAATGGTCTGTTGTTGCTACCTGTTACGTCATTACGTTGAGTAGTCGAGATGAGATGGGTGATGATGATCCCAAACTGTAGTCAGCTTTAGCACACACGCGTGGCGAATTAGTGAAATTGGAGTTTCGACGTATGCGTTTGTTGGCAGGAGAACCCCTTTAGTTCCTGAGTTTTCACGTTGAAATTAGAGTGAAGGACTTCATGAAGATGCCCAGCCTTTTAACCACGAGTGTTTAGTTGAATGATGCTTGAATATTGTATGCAGAATGAAGATGGTTGTGCTTTCATGGTACATGGATGCCAGACAACTAATAATGCATCTTTGTTGGGCGTAGATATCCATATATCCGAGGAGTAACAATGCCCTTCATGTTACCGATACGAGAGGTACGTGTGCTGATGATAGCTCCCTATTGTGAGGTTTACTCGTTCCATGAATATATGTAACCGAGTATCTTGAGTCGTAAAATATATACCCTTAAATCCTTGATGGTGAACTCAGTTACTTCCCCTATAGCTGAACACCTTGACTTGCATCTATCAGTAAGCATATGGTTGATGATAAGGCTGGTGAGACTTAGACTTCGATATGTATGTCTATACGAAAAGAACACTTGAAAGTGAAAACAGTTTATCATCAGCTCCAGCATGGATGTTCTTCAAACCCAAGAGTTGTCGCGGGCGTCTAACCAAGAGGAACAATCAACGTTGGAATAGGTGGAGGACCAATGTTAACCACGAAGAAGGAATTATAAGAGATGGGCAGTCCCCTGCCCGTAAGTATCCGTCTTTTAATGTTGAAGGTGACATGGAGCCTTCAACTTCAACACCAAGCGAGAACCATGTACGAGTCAATACCACAGGAGTTGAGAGAGTATACCTTGCACCTGTTGCAGCTGCTGATGTTCTCCTTCCGGTAGCAGTTGTTGCCAATGAATTCTTTAGAAGAAGATCTAAGAGTAGAAGCCCGGATGTAACTTGTTGATGTGCAACATGAAGTTCTCTTTGTTTCATAAGGTGGTGAGAATAGCGCTAATGAAAAAAATCTCGAGGCTGGCATCATCATAAACACTGAAGCTGGAGATAGTTGTGGTTGTCTAGATATCGGTGATAGTCAGAACCTTAAATTTGGTAAAGCATGTCTTTGGAAGTAGATTAGCATTGTTTGAGCGGAGTAGGTAGCATGGTTGTAGTCCGCACTTTTGACATGATCAACAAAATGAATGAACTTATCAGTTGAATGAGAGTTTTGATGTAGAGAGATTTTTGTAGATTGCGCTCCACAGCCTCAGTACTGCCATTTTGATTTACCATTTCGCCTCTGCAGATCTTTTGCTGGAAGTGTCAGGTGTCCTTTAACTGATGAATCTCCTCAGCATCTGTATATTATGTCTGACCATGATTCAAATATTGAATGGCAGGGTTGTTCACTCATATGGCTTGGATAGGGTTGGACTGATTTTTCCAACAAAAGAAGTCCCCGGGTGTGGAATGCTGAGAAACACTTAGTGATTAAGTGGAGAGACATGTTAAGTAAGTTTCATATGAATGATACCCACGGATGAGTGATGTCGTATCTCCTTCAGGCGCCTCCTTTTATACTGTTAGGGATTCGCACTCCATAGACGTCATGATAAGTTTTCTGTAACATTTATCTTCCCATAAGGTGTGACACTCTCTTTCGTAGAAGTTGAACAGATGTGGGTAGTCAGGACCTTCTGGTTGAAAATGATGATTGCGTTGGGTAGACGTCAGTCCCCAAATAGCTCATTTGGAATCCACCGTACATGTGATGCTTTGATGCAGCAATCATGCTTCTATCCGCTTGATCCCCTTATGGAGTCTCCCTGCATTTTTGGTTGGGGCCGATGCGCTGGGCTGAAGCAAAGCATTTAAATGGAAAGAGTAGAAGCCGGTGTTGGGTCGATTGTTTGAGTTGTCAATCATTGTGAGAAGAAGCATGACTGACTCTGTGCTTCATAGGTGGTCGGTCCTCTGATGAGAATTTTGTCTTAGCTACCGCTTTGCTGAATATGTTATCTATTTGTGGTAGAGTTCTCCACAGTATGCTTGTTATCGGACCTTGCTGATACTGTACTTGTAGATGTTATTGACGGATTTGTTGAAATAATTCCTTAAGTTACGCAATATTTTCTTCTGTAAGAAAATCCCTGTATACCAGAATAAAGGCAGAAGTTAGGGAAAATAGATGTCTAGAATAATATTAGAAGTGAATGTAATCTAGCTATGATATGAAAGATATTTCCTATATGAGACGGTTGCCAACAGTTGAGTTGGAAACAGAAAAGTCCTGTAACCTCTGAGTTAATCAAAGAAAACCAAGTTACAGTTTCATATTTTCTCTTTTAATATTTTCATACAGTGAATATTCCAACAGATTGGTATCAGAGCCTAAAGAGAATGGGCAAAGATCATCAAAGTTATGTACCAGAATTCGATGGAGAAAATTACGATTTCTGGTGTGTGAGAATGAGAACATTGTTCATCTTACAAGGTCTCTTGGAGTTTGTAGAAGACGGTTTCATTGATCCAGAAGATCCAGAAACCCTATCAAACGGTGAGAAGAAGGAGCTAAAGGCAAATATCAAGAAAGATGATAAAGCTCTTCTTCTGATCCAAGAGGGAGTTACGAAAACAATTTTTCCAAGAATTATCAACGCCACTAGATCAAAGGAGGCGTGGGATATTCTTGAAAAAGAATACAGAGGAAGTTCTCAAGTAAAAACAATAAAACTTCAGTCTCTACGAAGGGAGTTTGAGAACTTGAAGATGAAGGATTCTGATCTTCTGAAAGATTATTTCACCCGAGTTATGGATGTGATAAATCAGATGAAGACGTATGGAGCAACAATTTCTACTCAAAAAATTGTGGAGAAAATTCTTGTCAGTCTGCCAGAAAGGTATGAATCTATTGTTTCTGTCATAGAGCAAACCAAAAATCTTGAATCGTTGGAAGTTGAAGAATTGATGGGTTCTATTAAGGCGTTTGAGCAGAGACAGAATCTTCGTACAGAAAAAACAATTGAGAGTGTTTTTCAATCCAAACTCAATTTTGGATCAAGAAATAATTCATCTCAAGAATCGTTCCGTGGTAGAGGAACCATGAGAGGGAGAGGACGTTTTGCTGCAAGAGGTCGTGGAAGGGATACATGCAATTTTTCCAGAAGAAATACCGAAGCTTCTACCTCTCAAATATGTGGAATCTGTCAGAGGGCAGGTCACGACGAAAGAAATTGTTGGTTTAAAAGTAAACCACAATGCTACAAGTGCAAAGGGTTCGGTCATCTCAAGAAAGACTGTAACTCAGAAGAAAATCAGCAAGCAAATTTTGTAGAAGAGAAAGAAAGCAATGAATACATGTTCTATACATGTCAAGCAGCCAAAGAACAGAAGGAGGCCGAAGTCTGCTATGTTGATAGCGCCTGCAGCAATCACATGACCAGCAACAAAACCATCTTTAGAGACGTGAATACAGCTTGTAATTCCAAACTAAAGATGGGAAACGGTGTTGTTGTTGATGCAGAAGGAAAGGGAACAATTTCCATACAGACAAAGAAGGGAAGAAGAGATATTCAGGATGTTTTGCTCGTACCTGACCTTGCTCAGAACTTGTTGAGCATTGGGAAATTGTTGGGACATGGATATGATGTCCACTTTGAAGATCTCGGCTGTAAGGTGCTTGACCAAAGAAAGCGTGTAGTAGCTAAGGTCAAGATGGAAGAAAACAGGAGTTTTCCTCTAATTTTCTCATACAGTAATGTTGCTCTAAAAGCCGAAGTTGTCTCTGACTCTTGGCTATGGCATAGAAGGCTTTGACACTTGAATTTTCAAATTCTAAAGAACCTTCAGCAAAAGAATATGGTGTATGGACTTCCGACAATACAGGAGTTGAAGGAAGTTTGTGAAGGATGTGCTCTCGGAAAACATCACAGAGACGTGTTTCCAAAAGAGAAGGCGTGGAGAGCTAAAGCACCTTTTGAGCTAGTTCATACATATGTGTGTGGACCGATGCCATCACCATCTCAGGGAGGCAATAGGTACATTCTCGCGTTCATTAATGACTACAGCAGAATGACATGGGTGTACTTCATGAGACAGAAGTCGGATGTATTCTGTATCTTCAAAAAAATTCAGATGTATGTTGAAAGACAAAGCGGGCACTTGATCAAAGTGTTGCGAAGTGATAGAGGTGGAGAGTACAACTCTAACGAGTTCAACAAATTCTGTGAAGACATTGGCTTGGATAGATAGCTGACTGTAGGCTACACTCCATAGCAGAATGGAGTAGCGGAGAGGAAGAACAGAACTGTAGAAGAGATGTCAAAGTCGATGCTTCATGAGAAAGGCTTGCCTATGTTGTTTTGGGCGGAATCTGTGGCTACAGCAATTTATTTGCTGAATCGATGTCTAACCAAATTCGTACAAGACATGACTCCAGTTGAAGCGTGGAGTGGAAATAAGCCCTCTGTGAATCATCTAAGGGTATTTGGATGCATCTGTTATGCTCATGTACCGAATCAAATAAGAAAAAAGCTTGATCAAACAAACGAGAAGTGCATATTTATGGGTTACAGTTTGCAATCAAAAGGTTACAGACTCTTCAATCTTAAGAAGAGAGAGACTGTGATTAGTCGCGATGTAATCTTTGATGAAAAATCAACTTGGGACTGGAAGCAAAAGAAAACCCAAGTTCCGGCTTCTGTAGAAAAATCTCCTGTATACTTGGCAGAATCGTTTGATGAAGAAGACGAGGACTCACGTGAACTACCCAGCCCACAGCCAAGTCCAACGTCAACAAACCAGCAAAACTCACATGAATCCAGTCACCGTGAGGAATCCAAGTCTGCCTCAAACTCTCCACATGTAAGTCCACAGCATAATTCAGCTTCAACTTCTCATCCCTCTTCACCGGACTCAACTCCACTAAGAATGAGGAGTCTCACAGATGTATACGCAAGTTGTAACTTGTGTATCGTCGAGCCGAGCAACTTTGATGAAGCAATACAGGATGAAGAGTGAAAGAGAGCTATGGAAGAAGAAATCAAGGTAACCTTGCAGAACGAGACATGGGAGCTCGTCGAGAAACCAGAAGAGAAGGACGTCATTGGGGTGAAGTGGATTTACAAAGCAAAGCTTAACCCTGATGGATCCATTCTCAAGAAGAAAGCTAGGTTTGTGGCAAAAGGGTATTCACAACAACCTGGAATCGATTTCGAAGAAAGCTTCGCTCCTGTAGCAAGACATGATACGATTCGTGTGCTTATAGCTCTAGCATCACAAAAGGGTTGGTTGTTGCATCAACTTGATGTGAAATCTGCGTTTCCGAACGGAACCCTAAAGAAGAGGTGTATGTAGAACAACCTCAAGGGTTTGTGATTTCTGGAGATGAAGATAAAGTATACAGGTTGAAGAAGGCACTTACGGGCTCAAACAAGCTCCGCATACGTGGTACAGTGAGATTGACGGCTATTTCAAAACCCTAGGGTTCGAGAGAAGCAAGAATGAGCCGACACTATATGTGAAAAAACAAGGTATGTCAGGAATTCTTATTATCTCTCTATATGTGGATGATATGGTGATCACGGGGAATGATGAAAGAATGATTTCTGAATTCAAAACCGAGATGAAGGCTCGGTATGAGATGAGTGACCTAGGGTTACTACATCACTTCTTAGGCATTGAAATTTATCAAGAAGATGGGGGGGGGGGTACTTATTTGCCAAAAGAAGTACGTAAAATCTCTTCTTGAAAAATTCAGAATGGAAGAGTGCAATCCTGTATGCACTCCTCTATTGGTGAAATAAAAATTGGGCAAAGAAGATGGAAGCAAGGGAGTAGATGCATCTCTCTACAGAAGTTTGGTAAGAAGTCTTCTCTACCTAACAGCCACCAGGCCAGACATCATGTATGCCACAAGCTTGTTGTCACGGTTCATGCATAAGCCAAGCCAAACACACTTCGGAGTTGCAAAGCGTGTGTTAAGATACATCAAAGGTACGCTTGCTTTTGGTATTTGGTATGAAAAGAATACAGGAGTAGAAAGAGAAAAATTGCTTGGTTTCTGTGATAGTGACTGGGTCGGGTGTGTTGATGACAAAAAGAGAACTTCGGGCTATGCATTTACTATTGGCTCAGGTGTAGTTGCGTGGGCGTCTAAAAAGCAAGAAACGGTAGCACAATCTTCTGCCGAGGCGGAGTATGTTGCAGCCATGCTAGCAACTTCACAGGCAATATGGTTGAAGCGAATTTTAAAAGATGTTGGTGAAAAACAAGTAGAAGTTATTCCAATCTTGTGTGATAACAAGTCAGCCATTGCCATGACAAAGAATCCTGTCCATCACAGTCGTACAAGACACATTGCTATCAAACATCACTTTATAAGGGATGTCGTAGAGAAAGGAAAGATCGAGGTGAAGTATTGTAACACGAATGATCAAGTGGCGGACATCTTCACGAAGGCACTTCCAAAAGACAAGCATCATTACTTCAGGGACTTGATGAAAGTCACTGTAAGGAATTAAGGGGGAGTGTTGAAATAATTCCTTAAGTTACGCAATATTTTCTTCTGTAAGAAAATCCCTGTATACCAGAATAAAGGCAGAAGTTAGGGAAAATAGTTGTCTAGAATAATATTAGAAGTGAATGTAATCTAGTTATGATAGGAAAGATATTTCCTATATGAGACGGTTGCCAACAGGTGAGTTGGAAACAGAAAAGTCCTGTAACCTCTGAGTTAATCAAAGAAAACCAAGTTACAGTTTCATATTTTATCTTTTAATATTTTCATACAGTGAATATTCCAACAGGATTGCGTCAGTCTCGAGTAACACTGACCTTGAACGTTGTATATAAAATGAAAGTAATTGTCTTTGTCATTCTACACAGATACCATGTGACTGAAAGTATGCGTCTTCTCAGGACCGGAGAGCAGTATATTCACGGTAGTCATATTTTTCACGACTTATGATGTATTCATATTGGTGATAGTTCCACTGTATTTCTTAACTTCGATGATGATAGATGGATGTAGGTTGTGTCTATGTAATATGAGGACCATCCGCTTTGTAAGGTGAAGAAGCTGGTGTTTGTGCCAGAAAAGGAAGTCTTGAAGCTGGCATTGTCGTAGGTATAAGGATTCATCCTATTGATGTTGTTAGCATCGTCTCTACTTCCTGCTTCGTTGCTAGTAACTTCAGGTAAGCAAACTAGCACTCTTTTTTTTTGTTGGTTAATGATACTAGTGATATCATTCTTTAAAACCCTAGTTTTCTGTGTAGACCTCACCAATTTATATTAGTTACCCGAGAAGCTCACTTCCAGCATCATTAGTCACGACCAAGCAAGCTAGGGTCCTTAACCGAGTTTTTGATTTGATTGATTAAAAAAAAACGTCAGTAATTGTTCACGTGAAAAGAAAGTGGGAGTAGCATATCACGTTCTCTTCTTTGCTAGCAACATCGTCTGCTCTTGGGAGGATGAACTTGACTCCATCTCTTGTCCCTGTTTCATCTGTGAGGTGGCCCTCTCTTCAAATTTGCCAATGCTAGTTGCTTCAATGCCAATTGGTGACCCGTTAGAGCATTCGTCATTCCCCTTTGTTGTTGCAGTTAGGATGTCGAGTCGGTCTCATAAGAAGAAAAGAATAATTGTTCAGAACGTGATCTTGATATTCCAAATAGCTCAGAACATGGCCGGGTAAGGCTTCATCTTGTATTGATCCTATAATTGCTTAGAAGTATCGCTTGAATGAAGTAATGAATGAAAACATGAGCAATTTCGTGAAACTTCGTTGCTAGAAAAATTCAAACATAATGTCTTTACTGAAAACGTTGTAGAATTTTCATACGGAATCCGTTTTCGATACCCCAAATTTTGAGTTTTGAGGTCATTTAGGGCCTCAAAAAGACGAAACAGTAAAAAACTCAGGAAGAATTCATTTTTCAGTTGGGAGATTGTTGAAATTTTTGATCATATCTCTTAGCTCGTTTATCTGATTGATGTGTGATGTGGTTTAGAAAGTGGTAAATAAAGAGGTTCGTTACTCGAACTTGTGAAGGTAATGATTTTAGAAAATATTGGACTTAACCTAAACTAATAAAAATCAGGAAAATACACTAGAGATGATTTTTAGAAAATATGGAGAAAACTAGGAATCAGGATTCAGTTATTTCTAACAATTCATGTGATTAATCATGTAATTCTTTTTAACAATTTAATTCAAGTTTGCCAAAAATATGTTTCCTAAAAGAATAATTGTAAATCCTAAGCATGAGACATCAAGAGTAATTAACTAAGCATGACCCATCAAAAGAGAACACAACTATTTAATAAAAACATTTTTTTCTAATTTAAATCTATGCAAATAATAATAAAAGAATTATAAATAATTATTAGAAAATAATTAAATCACATAAAATTGAGAAAATACCTTATCCATCATCCCAGTAAATAAACTTACCCCATGGTGAAGAAAACTTGCTCAAAAGTTGGTTTCATTGCTCAAAATATTGATTACAAGGTTTAAGAATAGTGCAACAGCTGAACAGATACGTATATAAGTGTCACAGAACAGGGTTCAGCTGTTACAAAGAGCTTTAAGCAACAAAACGTTCAAAACTTAACGCAACAGGAGCAAAGCTGCAACAGTGGAACAGCAACACTTATAAATGTTACTGAGTCGTCTTCTTCGGTGATGGTGGATGAAGAACACGCCGGCCGGAGCACCAGCAGGTCACCGGCGGCACCGGAACTTCACCGGATTTTCTCTGAATTGCTCCCTAGGCTTCTGTATATGTTTTTCTTCGATTCTTTTGGTATTTATAGACTTCACAAACCCTAGAGAGAGTTCTAAACCTAATAGAACTCTCTCGAATCACTCCAATTCTTCAATCCCAATCCAAACAGGAACCGAGTCCTGATTCCGGCCAGAAATGGGTTTCTCGAGCTGATTTCACGGGATTTCTTGATGTCTTTCGATTTCTTCCAACTCTAATTGCAATGGGTCATCTTCAATTGCCGAAAACAACCCAAAAATCGCAACCAAATCCATTCCTGTTTGAAACAGGACTTTCCCGATGAGTTGGATCGGCCGATCCTGGGTTAACTCGCTGGCTCGCTGGGTTGACCCGCTGGCTCGCTGGGTTGACCCGATCCAGCTCAGCCCGATCCAAGGGTGCCCCAATCCAAAGTGTGGGTGCCTTGATCCATTTTCCTGGGTGCTTTGAACACTTTTTGAGCCAATTTTTCCACAAATCTTTATTCTTCTAATGTACCTACAAAAGCAATAAAACACGTAATAGACACAAAATCGAATACTAACTCACTAGAAATTAAGGTGCAAATTAGACACTAAAATGTGTCTATCAATGTGATTTGTTGATATGTTGTAGAGGATATCCATACGAAGAGTTTGATATGTAAGTCACCCATAGATTCATTACCAATTGCTCCCAGCTCGCGACTTTATACAGGGTAATGCAAAATTGCCTCAGATGAGCTTAATGTGAAAACGTGTTTTTAAGCCTCTGAGATATTTGCTTGAGCTTTGGGTACTTGATGAAGTATACTGACATAATTAATCCACTTATATTCTGAAAATTCTTGTTGGAGCTTGAATCTCATATTTTTTTCATCAATTGGTAGTTTTACATGGCAAGAGTAGAGAGGAACATAGCAGTAGTATATAAGTAGTGATTTACTTTTGTTTCCCTTAGTGACAACACCTATAGATGGTTGAATGTTGTATTGCTTACTTGTGAGCCATCTGTTAGCATAAGTCTCACATGTTTCTTTATTCCTAGCAGCTCTGACTCTCTCCGTCAAAGCAGGTGTAGTTGTAGTCGATTGCCTGACTCTAGGAAAGAGTCTCTTGCATCAGGAGCACCAGCGTTGTAGTAGCAGAATTGGTGTTGAGAGTTAGTTATTGAACCTGGCCTAACATCAACCGCTTCTAAAACTGAGAAATTCAAGAGATTAAAAAATTAAAAACTTACAACTGAGAGATTAATCTCCCACTGTGGTCGCCAAAATGTTTTGGGGAAAAAAGAATTGAAGTTAGTTTAGGAGAAATGGATGAGCAGGTGATAATTCGTCAATCCTTAAACATTTGTACTGTTGAAGTTCTTTGTTTAGATTCCATAGATCAATCTGTACAATCCTTGCCTAAACCAAACAATGGTCGTTCCAGTTTTGCTTCAGGCACAAAATGAGAAGGAGGAGGGTTGGTCTTAGGGAGGGAAGCGAAAGAAGGTTGAGGTCAAAGTATCAGACTCTGTTGGATGTAGTTGGTGTGAATAGCTATGAAATTTTTTGGACGATTGTAACCTAGAATCCTTAGAGCCGAGGTAACTTTTTATTCTGGAATATGACCTCTAATATTCAATGCATCAAATTGATAATTAAATTCAGGGCATACTCGACAAAGCTCTTCAATAATCTTTACCACCAAGTGTCGGGGCATGCGGAATCGACGTTGGAAATCATGATCAGAGAACATGCAACCAACATTGAAATAATCGTGCATCGGCTTCAGGTGGTACTCTACCCGCCCACGATACACATATCTTCTTGTGAATACTTCTTTTGGCTCAATAGCTCTTGGTATCTTCCCAGATAATTCTCCTGCTATCATAATGTTGGCAAGTTCTTTTCTTCATCAGACTCAGCTTCCATTTGTTGCAACGCCCGAATATAATTTTCTTGTTGTATTTTAAAACCGATCCATAATAATTTTAGCTTCATCATCAGAATAATTCATCGACTGTGAAGTTAAAAGTTACATAATTTAAGAAATTTGTGAATTGATTTTAGAAATAAGTAGAGAGTATAAAATTTGTGTAAAGAGTTGTGTGAGTTGAAAGAAATTATTGGTGGTATGTACAATTAAAGGAAATTTGGTCGTTTTTTTCTAAATGTGCACATTGCCTGAAAATAGCCGTTAGCGTCTAATTGTATATCGAGCGACAAAGACTTGATCTCTAGCAATAAAGACTTTGTCTCTCGACAGCCACCTAATCGCTTACCACTGCTCCCATAATGATGTCGTTTGTTTGTCTAGTCATCTGGCTGGATAAACAAGACCATCTGATATGGATGCATAAGACTTGGCCTTGACAAGTGAAATATTAATTACATGCGGAGGAAATGCATACTACTAATTAGGAAACCGTTAAAAAATACGCTTGCAGTCGACCCTTCAAAGTGCCAGACGACACGTAAATAGTTTTGTTTCATTAAAGGCTTTACGAGAAAGAGATACGAAGACGCTATCCCAAGATAATATTATAGTGCAAAAGAGATTAGTTCCTGAGCTGACGTATAACATAGAGGAGGAAGAGACAAAGAAAAGGAAGGAAAGAACAGAAGAGTATCAATATTGGCCGTATGTCAGTGGGTGGAAAGGTGACATGGGGTTTCAAGACGAGTATGAAGAGGGTGGATTTTTTCCTTTTTGAAAGAGAAAAGAGGGATGATTTAAGGTTAAGTGGTGAAGTTCTTTTATAGTTTTCTTTTTAATCGTCGAGTTTTAAACTCATGTTGTTAATATTATTATCCAACAATTTTATCACTCTATTAGAATGAAATTTGCTTTTTAACATGGGTAAATCTCTTGATCATATTCTTCTTCACTGCATTATTACAAGGGAAGTATGGTCATATATACTTTCTGATCATTCGGTGATCTCAAATGCATTCTCGTCGGTGGTTCTATTTTGAAAAATTCATTCAAGTGGTGTTATTATGGACATCTCAACGACCACGACCAAACTTACTCCTTCTGTCCCATAGATAGTCAAATTAGTCTAAGAGCGTCCACAATGGCTGAACTAAATCACGGACCAAAGACTAGAAGTAGTCGATGGTCTAGTTTTTCCAGCCACAGCGGGACGACTTTTCTAGTCTTTGGTCCAGAATTTTCATTGTAGCGGAGTAAATTTGGGAAATTTTCTGGACTAAACTGCGTTTAGTTGAGCGGTGGTGCAGGCGTCCGCTTAGAATCAGACGGTTGTGTAGTGAAGCGCTTGATGCCAGGCGTTATTCTAACGCAACGCTTGAAAACACGGACATTATTCTAGCGCAACGCCTGATCAAGCACTCACCTAAGATTACGCCTGATGGAGCGTGCGTCTAGGATCACGCCCACTAACAGGTGGTAACCAAATCACCGCCCCATTGAAACGTAACGCTAGAAAACCGCTTGGTCCAAGCGTAATGCTAAGGCTCCGCTCAACATGGAGTGGCATCCTAAACGTCCGCTAGAGTTAGTATTAGTGAGGTTAAACAATAATCAATTACCATTGTGTGGAGCGGCATGCTAAGGCTACGCTTGAATTTGTAATTAGATTAAGCGTAAACCCATTAAACATTAGTTTGTAATTCTACATGCCATGAGTTACTAATTAAATTAAACTAATTAAATTTTAATCAAACTAATTAAACTAATGAATAGACTAATTAAACTAATGAATAAACTAATTAAATTTTAATCTAAAGTTAATGAAGTTAAACAGACTAAAGTTAATCTAAGTATAATTATATTACTAAAGTTTAACTAGACTAAAGTTAATATAAGCGTAACAATTAGTATTAGACACCAATTTAATCAAGCGGAATGTTAATAGTCCGCTTCGATTTCTAGGCAGGATGTTAGGGCACCGCCCGTGTTTTACCGCACACACTTCCCTCGCACATGTACACAATCGATCAGGCGTAATGCTGGCACAGCGCTCCATCATGTGTTTGTCTAGGAATCCGTCTATCATCAGGCGTTATCTTGTGTTATCGCCCCACATCAAGCGTTCAGCTAGATATCCGCCCCATATCAAGCGTTACGCTAGACAACCGCCCGTCCCAACAAGCGTTACGCTAGATAACCGTTCAACAACAAGCGTTATACTGGAAGACCGCCCGATCATTTTTAGTCTTTGCGTCGTTGTTTTTGGACCGGACCAAAAAATAAAAAATTTACTCTTTACTCTTTGGTTATACTCTAGCCACATTGAATGCCCTAAGCAACCCACCAACAACATTTTACTGTTCACAAATTAAGCTACTGTTGTGGGGACTTTATTGAAACGAGTTCACTGAGTTTTGATTGATTATAAACCGAGTTATTCAAATATATATATAGATGCACTTAAAGTCCAAAAACAGAATTTCTTGATTTTCTAACATAGCGTAGATTTAAGTTTTTATTTCTGTCAACCCATTTAAAACTACCATCACTCGCTAAAGTCGGTTGAGTAAACATGACTTGAATCAATTTTGTTACTTATAAGGGAGTTGTCTCGGGAAAAAAAATTAGCACGAACACGAAATGAAGACTTTTATGGATATAAAAATGTAAATTCATATCAAATTTCTGTATTTAGGTAGCATCTCATTTTCAGTAATTTTAATACTATAAGTTAGCTTGCAAACTTGAATTAATTCCAAAACCCATGAACCGAAATACCATTCGTCCCTATTTGTTGTTATTACTTTTCGTTTTGTTCTTGCATATATTTACTGATGATGGTGTAGATACCATTTCTAGTCCTTGTAGTAAAGTTACTATATACGCGAGATTCTCAGTTTATGAAGTAAGTTTCTTCCATCAATTTGTTTCCTCTTCAAATTATCATTTCTTGTTTCTGAAATTCAGGTTCTCAGCTTGAAGTTTTCATGTTGAATGTCTCCGGGGTTTGTCTAAATGCTTTAGATGATTAGATCGTCAGTTATACTGTGTATAATAGCTGTGTTCATATATACTAGTTGTAGAATGACCTTACTGATGAAGTTATAAGCATAGTAATTTCAATTGTAAAGTTCATCAGATACTCAGATTCCTTGCTTGGAATATTTATGCTTACATTGAATTTATATTTGTATATCTGTTGCGCATTTTTTTTGTTTTTCCTGAAATTAGTTCGATTATTAAAGTTGCAGATCTTTTAATACAGTGTTAACATTTCAGCAGAAGAAATCAAGTAAAAGAATAAGCTGTAGATTTTGCAGCATGGATGAAGAGAACTCAATTAACGAAAATAAGAACGAAAACCTGACTATTGTATCTAGGAACCATTCACCTGGAACAGAACCAGATAGTAGTTTGGAAAACACAACAGAACAACAAAATTCAGAGAAGGCTAAAGGAGAAGATGAGAAATTCAGCGTCGTTCCATTTTTCAGGCTATTTGCATTTGCAGATTCTAAAGATACTGCATTGATGGTCATTGGTGTAACTGCAGCTTTCGCAAATGGAGCAACAATGCCTCTTATGTCCATTATCATTGGAAATCTCGTTAACTCTTTTGGAAATACAGCAGGAACCAAAGATGTTGTTAAACAAGTTTCAAATGTAAGAAGGAAAAATAAATTATTTATCACATTTTTGTTGAATTTTTATGTTTTTCAACTCAGTTTCTATTTGGCATGAACTAGGTTACAAATCTATTGTTGACGGTGTCAGGTAGCGTTAGAGTTTGTCTATTTGGCTGTGGGGGCTGGTATAGCATCATTCTTCCGTAAGTTGTTAGTTTTCGTAGTTTATGTACTCCAGAGTCCAGTCTACCAGTATGCATTAGGGAGACAGATTTCAACTATGGACACTTAAAAAAGAACTGTAATTGATATTTGTCAGAGGTGGCCTGCTGGACGGTCACTGGGGAGAGACAGGCGGCACGGATTCAAAGTTTGTACTTCAAGACTTTACTTAAGCAAGAAATCGGTTTCTTTGATAAAGAGACAAATACAGGAGAAGTTGTTGGGAGGATGTCAGGTGATACCGTTCTCATTCAAAATGCAATGGGCGAGAAGGTAACAGAAACTCAGAAAAAACTGCAGACATGTATTATTTGTCACAATCAATTTAAGTTCCAATAATTGTTTACATTTGCTCATCTTCTTTGTTTCTTTTGCTACTTGGTACGCTACAGGTTGGAAACTTTATCCAGCTGATTGGGACATTCCTGGGAGGTTTTATAATTGCATTCGTCAAAGGGTGGCTTCTCACACTTGTCATGTTATCCTCTATTCCTTTGCTTGCAGTCTCTGGTGCAATCATGTTCATTCATGGACAGGAAGCTTACGCGCAAGCAGGAATTGTTGTTGAGCAAACATTTGGATCAATCAGAACAGTACGAAACAGTTTCATCGCATAATAAATGTTTTCAGTAAATCATTTCCTTTGGCCCTTTACTTGTTTATATAAGTGTAGCCAACACCCTATACAGGTTGCATCATTTACTGGAGAGAACCGAGCTATCACTAAGTACGAAAAATCCTTAGCAAGTGCTTATAGAACGGGTGTTCGTGAGGGATTAGCTTCTGGATCAGGTCTTGGTTGTGTTATGTTAGTCACATTTTGTTCTTACGCCTTAGCATAATGGTTCGGCTCTAAGATGATAATTGAAAAAGGCTATACGGGAGGTCATGTCATTAACGTGATTGTTGCTGTATTGACTGGCTCCATGTAAGCTGTTATTTGTTTTCTAGATTGGGTTACTTGCTTATGGGTGTAGATGGCATTATTTTAAGATAGTGTGAATCTTGTATTCCAGGTCTCTAGTTCAGGCATCACCTCTTCTGAGTGCATTCTCAGCTGGACAAGCTGCAGCCTTCAAGATGTTTGAGACAATAAATAGGAAATCAGAAATTGATGCGTACACTCCCCATGGACGCATACTGGATGATATTCGTGGAGATATTGAGTTAAAAAATGTTCATTTCACATATCCTGCAAGACCAGATGAGCAAATATTTAAGGAGTTCTGTCTACACATACCAAGTGGCACAATTAATGCTTTAGTCGGACAAAGTGGAAGCGGAAAGTCAACTGTGATTAGCCTGATTGAGAGATTTTACGACCCACAAGTAGGTGAAGTTCTCATAGACGGAATAAATCTCAAGGAGTTTCAACTGAAATGGATCAGACAAAAGATTGGGTTTGTCAGCCAGGAACCAGCACTCTTTACTTGTAGCATTAATGATAATATTGCCTATGGAAAAGAAGGTGTAACCGTTGAAGAAATTAAAGTTGCAGCTCAACAAGCAAATGCTGCAAAGTTCATAGCTAAATTACCGCAGGTTTGTCGAAATCCATTTTACTGAATTAAGCCATGATAATTTGTACTTACTTAAAAGATTAAAGAAATCGGTTTTCTTAATGTTGAACGTATTCAGGGTTTAGACACTTTGGTTGGTGAGCATGGAATTCAACTATCAGGAGGTCAAAAGCAAAGAATCGCCATAGCTAGAGCCATTTTGAAAGATCCACAAATTCTTCTTCTAGATGAAGCTACCAGCGCACCTGATGCAGAGTCTGTAAAGGTTGTGCAAGAGGCACTAGATAGGGTAATGGTCAATCGAACTACTGTAATTGTTGCTCATCGCTTGAGCACAGTGAAGAATGCAGATATGATAGCAGTCATTCATCAAGGGAAGATAGTTGAAAAAGGTGCCCTTTCTTAACAGTCTATTTCAGCTTGTGCTGTTGATTTCTCTTTGGTGTGATATGGTTTAGCTTGTGAGTTTATTTTTTGTCCTTGATATGGATAGCCCTTAAATTATCGTGCCTCATTTGATCAGGTTCGCCACTGGAGCTCCTTAAAGTTTCCTGATGGAGCATACTGCCAACTTATGCGCTTGCAAAAAATAAGTAAAGAATCTCAAAGTGATAAAGAAAAAGTAGAAACTATGATTCACTCAGCCAATAATTTATGCAGTGACATGTCCTTTAGGCGATCTATAAGTCGTGGGTCTAGGAGCGGAAAAAGAAACTATAACTTCTTCCCAAACCCATTTGATCCAACTGTAGGAGTAAATATGCAAGAACCCCCGGTAGAAGACTGTGATGCTACCCATATAGAATCTTCAAAACATTCCACAGAAATTCCACTTCGCCGTCTTGCTTATCGGAACAAGCCGGACCTCCCTTTTCTACTACTTGGTGGTGTGTTTGCAGCAATAAATGGAGCCATATTCCCAGCTTTCTCTATAATGCTCCAGTATCATAAAGACATTTTTTTAGCCTCCAGATGAGCTTCGCAAGGATTCAGGGTTTTGGGCTTTGATGTTTGTGGTCCTTGGCAGCTGTCACATTAGTGGCCGCCCCAGCAAGAACATATTTTTTTGCAGTAGCTGGATGCAGGTTGATAAAGCGTCTTCGCTGGATGTGTTTCAAAAAGGTAGTTCACATGGATATTTGTTGGTTTGATGATTCTGAACACTCTAGTGGTGCGATTGGTGCAAGGCTATCTGCAGATGCATTGACCTTTCGTAGTCTTGTTGGAGATGCACTAGGACTGCTTGTACAGAATGCTGCAACAGCAGTTGCGTGCTTGGCTATCGCTTTTGAAGCAAGCTGGCAGTTGGCTTTCTTTTACTACCCTTTTTAGGATTAAATGTATGGGTTCAAAAGAAGTTGATGGAAGGATTTAATGATAATGCAAAGGTTTGATATAAATAGAACAGAAAAAGATTTATTTTTTTCCATTTTGGTATATGCTTGTAAATAATATTCTGACCATCCATACTCGTGTGTTTGCAGTTGATGCATGAGGAAGCAAGTCAGATTGCTAATGATGCAGTTGGCAGTATACAAACAGTCGCTCATTCTATGCTGAAGAAAAGTTGATGAAATTGTAAGAAGAGAAGTGTGAAGGCCCAAGAAAGATTGGGATAAGACAAGGTTTGATTAGTGGAATTGGTTTTGGTCTCTCTTTTTTCTTATTTTTTTGTTTGAAGGCAACAAGTTTTTATGCCAGAGGAAGACTAGTTCAGGATGGCAAGACACAATTTCAAGAGGTTTTTTGCGTAACTATTTCCTAGAGAGTTGTTCTACTTCTTGTAATCCCATGCTTTGATTGTATGAAAAGTTAATTTGGTCCCTCACTAAAAACTAATCTTGTTTGTTCTTTGGTGTTCTTCGCTCTCACAGTGATGGCAATTGGAGTTTCTCAATCGAGCTCACTAGTACCAGATTCTAGTAAAGCCAAGACTTCAACTGGTTTGACATTTGCAATTCTTGATCATAAGTCGAAAATCGACTCCAGCAGTGACTCCGGAATTACGCTAGTAGAAGATATAAAAGGAGAAATCGTGTTTCGGCACGCAGTTTTAAGTACCCAATTAGGCCTAATGTTCAAATACTTCATGACCTCTGCTTGGCCATTCATTCTGGCAAGGTACAATCAAACTTTATTGGTGCTAGATTTAGTTACCTTGAAATGCATTCGCATGTACTTTAACAATGGTTTGTCTCTTCGGTCAGACAATAGCTCTAGTTGGAGAGAGTGGGAGCGGCAAATCAACTGTGATATCGTTGATACAACGATTTTACGATCCTGATTCAGGACAGATAACATTAGCCGGCATTGAAATTCAAGAGTTTCAAGTGAGATGGTTAAGGCAACAAATGGGTTTGGTAAGCCAAGAACCTGTGTTGTTCAACGACACAATTCGAGCCAACATTGCATATGGAAAAAAAGGAAACGCAACAGAGGCCGAGATCTTAGCAGCAGCTGCAGCACAAGCTAATGCCCACAACTTCATTAGTGGGTTACAACAGGTTGGAAAATCAAATCCTCATAAACCTGCACTCACTCTTGAATATACCATTTCGTATAAGTCATTATCTGATTCTATAAATTTGGTGGAAAATAACATCTAGGGATACGACACAATGGTTGGAGAACGTGGAGTGCAATTGTCGGGTGGGCAGAAGCAACGAGTGGCAATTGCACGGGCTATAGTGAAAGGACCAAAGATACTGCTATTAGACGAGGCAACAAGTGCACTGGATGCTGAATCAGAACGGGTAGTTCAAGACGCATTGGACCGTGTTATCGTCAACAGAACTACAGTTGTTGTGGCCCATAGACTTACAACAACTAGAAATGCTAACGTTATCGCAGTGGTTAAAAATGGGATTATTGTTGAGAAAGGAAACCACAATATGTTGATAAAAATCGAGAATGGCGTTTACGCATCACTGGTAGCACTTCATATGAGTGCTTCATCAAAATGAAGTCTATTTTACTTGAAATGCTTTCATCGTACTTATGCTTCAAACTCGAAAAAAAAAAGTAAACTTTATAGATGAAGGAAATACCATAAATGTATTACATAAAAAAATTAGTATCGAGTTATCATTTGTTTGCACTTGATGAAAATATATGGTCTAACATCACGCACAAACTCTGTAAGGGTGATTTCAATGGGCATAGCAAATAGCTAATTTCCTAGTTTTTGCCCCACCATGGGACCATCAGAATATCAAACAATATTATTATTAGCCAACTTTTAAATCTGAGAGTTTGCAAGTCGCGGGCCACTCGGTTGATATTTAGCCTGGTAGCCTTAGCCACTCGGCCTCATATAGGCCTCTAACGGCTCTCATCTGATTCTATATATATATCCATATCCATGTATCACCTGATTAATCGCATATTTCTTTATATTTTTAATTTCTCACGATCTTTTTTAATCTCATATAAATTTTTTTAAATTTTATACAAGTTTCTCCTAAAATAGGAGAAAATGATCAAATTCAAAGTTTATTTTTTCAGATATAACAAAGAAGAAGATTTATCTATTTATAAAAATTATATCTTATAATACTAGCTTCCTCTCTATGGTGCAAAACAATAGCCGAATGCTCATTTGTTGCAAATCATTCATGAAAAGCTATACGAAGACACCGGAAACCTTCACATGCGTGATTATTCTGGGTTGTGTCACTATTTTCAAACGATCAGCAAAGAAGTAAACCAATTGATAGCTTTAATAATACAAATAAATCGTTTAAGAAGGATGGGTGAAACTGATGTTCATTTGGTAAGATCAAATATGAAATTTTGATTTTAATATTATCGAATTTCTTAAATTAGTTGTGAATTTTGTTCTGCAAACTGTAGGAACAAAGAACTCGAGAGGAATGATACCTTATAAAAGGAACAAATTTTCCTTACGAAGCTTGTTTCGGCCACTTTAAGATCTTGAACATATTTAACCCTTATTTGTTGGTTGGTTTTCCTTCGACACCATAAATTCATATATTGAGTAGTTTAAGCAGAATGTTTTATTATATATATGTAATGTATTTATAATAGATTAACTCTAATGAAATTTATTGATTATATTTTATTTTGATTTAAATTAAAAATTAGAAATTAGAAATTAAACTTCATTCATTTACATAATTATAACTACTCTAGCGGATTCCAGTTATAGTGGTTATATGTGCCCTCTGCTGCATCAAATTTTTAAAACCTTGATATGATCCTCTAGCTCGAATATATCCCCGGCCCTTGAGTAGTTCCATAAACATAAGATGTTCGATAAGGATTCAGAAAAAAAATTCCGACTGGAAGAAATAAGTTGTTCAGAATCATGCATTTTTCCTGGTCGATAGTCTTCATCCATAATATTAGGCTTCGTACTTTGTACCATTTCACCGCTCAGAGTTCCACCACCACCAATTGAAAATTTGGACAGAAGGTCGTACTTTCAACCCTCATTCTCTATAGATTTCCCAGGTACAAAAGTTTCATTTGCAAATCGCACAACTCCATTTGATCTGATTGTTCCACTAATTGTCATTCATGGAAGATATACCCATGAATAAGAATTAGGTCGATCGAGACCTTGTGAAACAATTGGGAATATCCGTTGTTCCCCTGTTAAAGGTATACTTAGTGCATCCCAAAACGATAATGGTAATTAACTAAGACCCAGACAATAAAGATGCTTATCTTCTAAGATATATAAGTCAACATTATTATGATGGCTGGTGGAAGATGTGGTGTTAGGATATTTGGTGCATTTTTAAGTCTTACAATTACAGTCATATCCAACCCATAAATGTGTATTATATATGTCTGATCCAATTACCGGCTCTATAACCCTATGTGTGTAGTCGGCTTCATCTTCACATAGCTTGGAATAAGCATCATAACTTTTCCAACCTCTTCTCTCAATCTTCGGTAATTAGATCCAGCAAGAGTTGCACATTATGAGAGGTTTTGGGGAATAACTATTTCACATGATAATTGTTGAATACATATTTCCCTAAAAAATAAATATTTAGGTATTTCAACAGATTACATATCATAACTCGCTGGAGTGAAAACCTCTTCACAGCTATCGAATCTTCATTGGTCATCTCTGAATAATTGATATGCAGGTGTTGTAGATGACAAAAATATGCATCTACAAATATTTGCATACTGTTGACAAGCTAATAACTCAACAGAGAAGCTTAAGACCTAGACCTGGACCTGGACCTGGACCTAAGATCTGCACCCGGAACCTGAACGTGGAAGTGGAGGTCTAAGGTAGAAATCTAAATTGTTATTTCGCAATTATATAACTACCTTATAAATTGTTCAAAGACCCACTTGCAAATAAAAGTGAGGGATCTTCTTCTACACTATATATCTTCTAAAAAACTATGTCAACTATCTTTGTAATTAAAGCCTCCATTAATGGGAAACCACCAAAACCATCCATTGACGTAGGTCATTTCAGACTGAACCATGTAAATATTTGTCTCTTAGCTTTCTGCAACTAACCTTAACTTTATAATTATCTTGACAAAATACGTCATCTTCGGGTGCTAAACAACATTATGTTTGTTTCTTGTCATATGTTGCATTCTCCACACATGTTCATTATTTGTGATATTTGGTTGATATTTACCCCAATTGCATTGGTTCATTGTAATTCTTAAGGTTAGGTTGACCCACTCGAAACTATGTATACCACCAAATCCGAAAGTAAATTACTAATATAGTTTACTGGCATAATTTGTTTGAAAAAGAAATATACAAAGGAGATGTATTGTCATATTTATCTCAACAACGTCCCATAAACCACCCATGCACAGCGCCCTTGGTGATGCGTATCTCCCTTGGTGATGTGAGATCAAGTCATATGTATGACTCAACTAAAATAGCAGACCTCCAAACATATATAAGTGCTAGCAGCCACATCCAAATCTTTAACGCCTCGAGCCATCCAACTTGTTTCACGATGATTGAGTTGGGGAAAAAGCAGTCGGCGGGTACCCACAGAATGAAGACTCTAGCGATTTCCACGATCGTTTTTTCGTCATCATAAGAACATTTGTTTACTAAAAATGCCTTCAAACTTGCATTAGATATCCCACCACTTTTTATTTCCTTGTGCTTGCGATTACTATCTTGGTCTTCATCAAAGTACCATGGAAGCTCCAACTTATATCTTTCATCTCTCAACAAATGTTCCTGATCAAATGGAACATCTTCTCGCAAACCACAAGCAATTCCGGTAATGAATAACAAATCGAGTGGTGTTATTCCTATAAAAAGAATCTCATTATTAGTTTATTTTGTTGATATTGAATGCATCAAAAGATAAAATCAAACTATTTACATATTTGTTTCGAAAAATTTAAGATGAAACATGTGTATACTGTGACATTAACCAGTCGGAGCCAGGACTATTTAGTCCTAGGGTCAAACAAAAATTCCTTACATTCAAAAATCTTTTTCACTTATTAGCGTTGTTAATTTTATTTCTACCGTACAAAGTTGCACCCACAAGACATCAATATTATAGAAAACCGAAGCTTATTTCCACTGTAATTCAAAATCTATATAGACCCCAATTACATCCTCTCCCTCCCTCATTTCCACCAATTTTTAACTGTGACGGGTAGAATTATATATTCCTTTCTAATTTCATACCATGCACCTCTTGGTTTTTGAGACCTATTTCGCCCAACATTTATATAAATGTGACCTTGATCTTCGACTATTTCTCTAATAAACAGTTTTCAGGGTTGATCAAAACCATGTTCACCATCCGAACTAGGCTCATCATCGCTTCAGGCATCGGTTGTTTTTATCGGGGATTTTTTTTTTCTTCTAACAGTGTTTTGAGTCATTTTTTTGTGAAGTATATTAATAATTAGAAAATTTTAGTTAGGAAGAATAACAGAAAAGGTACGGATAAAAAGGTTGAGGGGAATGTATATATAGGATTCAAAAAACTAGTTGTTTTTTTGTTGTTGAAAAGTAGCCGTTGAAGGCTAAGACTTGGTCGAGAGGCTAAGGCTGAGCTGACATCGACCCTTAGCCTGTCGGTTTATCCCATGTTGTCGAACAATATTTATTATACATAGTGGCATTTCCAATTTACCTGTAATACGGACAATCAAAAATACACTCATATTCATTTATTTTTCTTCTAGTAGTGGCTTGAGACATTTTTGCCCTACCACTTGAGATCATCAAATATCTAAATCTAATATGTTCCAATGGAATCACCCTAATTAAAAGGTCCATAAATAAAACAAACGAGTAGAGCTTGGGATGTTTATGCAAACCAAAAAACCTGTGGAAGAAGGGGGGCTTCAAGATGCCTATGTTAAAAATGATGACAAATGCAAAGTCCTAATAGCTTTAATAGCATATATGAATTCATAGGATTTATAAAATGACTTGTTGGTGTTGTGGGAAACAATCATATCATATCATTTTTTTTATTTTATTTTGTCTTTTTGGTGAAAATAAAAAAGGAAATTAAATAATTATGATTTATTAATTTTTTAAACGATTGATTTTTATTGAAAGAAAAGTAAATATGAATTTGACGTGAAGGAATTAAAAGTTATATTTTTATCGGTGGTCGATTATTCGGTGGAGTCGTACATCTATTTATCAGCATATTCTTACATTCTCTTTTCAGCTATATTTTTTTCTTGTTAGCTTGTACTCGGATGTGTTATCTCAAAGGAATTGTGAGGGTATAAAATTCCTAACTACACGTGTTCAAATACTATGTGAGGAATATCAGATTAAGATGAAACGAGAAACATTGAAACAAAATTCTTTAAGAAGTACTGAAACAGACAGCATCATTGCATGATCAACACATAATCTGCGGGAAAGCATGACACACTACTCGAAACAGATAGCTTCGCTGCATGACTGACACACAAGTTGGGGGATTGCCTGACATAGTAAGGAACTGACAAACATCGATGCATGAGAGACACGTCTCAGCTGTACAAGTTGCGGAACAAAAGAAACTAAAGCATGACAAGTCACTTTCAATGACCACATGTCAAACATGCCATAATTCTAATATGACCGCAACGTCCATCCAAATCCAAAAAACAACAACTTGAGTATAAATCCGCAGAGGAAGTGCGGGATACTAAGCGAGAAACTAAGGGAAATACGAAGTACGAAAATCAAGTCTTGCGGGAAATACAAATAAGTCTTGCGGGATACACTCCGTTCCAAAGATAGGATAAGAACTAATAGGTGAAAAGTTAGATTAGAGGGACCCATGAAATTTGCTATAAATATCAAACTCTCAAATCTAAAGAAGGACTGGAAAAATTTGGGAAAATTGGACATAAGGAGTAGGATCAGAGCAAAGAGTTTAGGTATGAGACTTGTGTTAATTTTATGGTTCAATTATTTTTAGATTAATTTGACTTTAATTATGTACATGATATCTTTCCGTAACATACAAACATGAATAAAAATGATCTAAATCCTTATTACCCGTGGATATAGACAATTTGATTGTCGAACCACGTTAAACCACTGTGTTGATGATTGTATTAATTCATTGTTCAAATTTTGTTAATATGTAACGTATTCATCTTAAAAGATTTGATTTTACTATGTTTCTAACTTTGATGGTTGTGATCCAAAATTCTAAATTTTTAGTAGTCACAAGAACCAATGAAATAACCGAAGGAAACAATAGAACTTGTGAATCTGCTGCATACCTCCGCAATCAAACCTCACTTTCTTCCCCTCTATAGATAGTGTATCCTTATAAATAGTGTATCCTTACGGGTTTGTAGTGGATCTGGGTTGAACAGTTATGGACGGGGAATTTTTTTGGGATAAACTTGGGGCTAAAGCATCTTCGTAGAATTTGGATACTAGTTAACTTTTTCAAAGTCAGATCAATTAAACAGCAAATTGACTTTTCTCGACCATATCGATGTAGTTTTAGAAGGTGTCACTTATTTGA
This sequence comes from Papaver californicum, assembly GCA_023531435.1. Lineage (NCBI taxonomy): Eukaryota > Viridiplantae > Streptophyta > Magnoliopsida > Ranunculales > Papaveraceae > Papaver > Papaver californicum. The sequence continues at coordinate 12,783,101 of JAJJMC010003991.1, forward strand.
TGACAAGTAAGCAGTAGCCAGTAGGGGGTTAAAAAAACAATTTAAGTACAGAAAGACTAAATGATGTTGGTGTAGATTACAGCAAAACCAAAATAAGAAAGATTATGGATGAGAAGAAAAAGAAGATGAATAATGGCAATATCACGAATAACATGACAGTGGAAGTACCAAAGGATGATAAGGTTAGCAGAAAAATCATAAGAGATGATTATAACGAGAAAAAGGAGAATACGGTTACGATGATTAGAGCTGTTCCATTTTTAAAGCTTTTCTCATTTGCTGATCCTAAAGATATCTTCTTGATGGTAGTTGGCACAATTGCAGACTTCGCGAATGGTTGGTCAATGCCTCTTCTAACCATTCTTTTTGGAAAACTTATAAATACCTTTGGACAAAGTACAGGTCCAAGCACGCAAAGTTTACTTAGGCAGGTTTCCAAGGTATGTGCATGTATACTCAAACTGCTTAATATGCTTTCATTTTAAGCTCGATAGCTTCACAGCTCGAATACATACACATTTAATCACAGACCTATCCTATGGAATTCTTTTTATTAAATAACAAACTTTTATTGCCTTGCTTAAATTTGTAGATATCACTGGAACTTGTTTATTTGGCTCTAGGGTCTGGCGTCGCATCATTCTTACGTAAGTCCGGATGTAAATGCATCTGTAGCTTCTAATTGTGTATGTAAATATATTCGAAATACTAGACAAATTTGATTGTTATAATTGCATTTTACATCGTAGATATATACTATTTGTTATTCTGGCAGAATTGGCTTGTTGGATAGTCAAGGGGGACGGCAAGCATCAAGAATTAGAAGTTTGTACTTGAAAACTATTCTAAGTCAAGATATTGCCTTTTTTTATTATGAAACAAATGCTGGAGAAGTTGTTGGGAGAATGTCAGGTGATACTGTTCTCATTCAAAATGCAATTGGCGAAAATGTGGGAATATTTGTTCAACTTATAGTGACATTTATAGGAGGTTTTTCTATTTCATTTCACAAAGGATGGCTTCTCACTCTAATTATGTTATCATCAATTCCTCCTCTGGCTATCACTGGTGCCGCCGTGGCAATTGTTGTCGTCAAAATGGTTTCTCGTGGACAAGCGTCGTATTCCCAAGCTGCAGTTATTGTTGACCAAACAATTGGAGCTATCAGAACAGTAAGCAAATTATATTTAGTTAGCACATAATAATCTATCTTAACTTCGGAGCAATACATGGTTACCAATAGAACAAAACTCAGTAATTTTAGTAAGCATGTCTAAATATTTTTTGAGGTAATGTGGTGGTCAATAGGGCATACTGTATATTGTTTACCTTGTCTATGAATATATGCAGGTTGCATCATTTACAGGGGAAAATGAAGCTATTAGAAAATACAACAAAGCCCTAACAAGTGCTTATAAATCTGGTGTTCAAGAGGGCTTAGCTGCTGGATTAGGGCTTGGTTCAGCATTATTTATAGTGCTATGCACATTTTCCTTGGCTACATGGTTTGGTGCAAGTATGGTAATTGATAAAGGGTATACCGGTGGCTCTGTCATTAACGTAATCATTATTGTGTTGATTAGCTCCTTGTAAGTATTTGTACCAATGAACATGAATAGTTTGCTTTATTTATGTACTCTTTACACAAATATATGACTGCATTATGTGGATACATAGGTCCATAGGCAAGCATCTCCATGCTTGACTGCATTTGCTGCTGGACAAGTTGCTGCCTTCAAGATGTTTGAGACGATAAACCAAAAACCGGAGATTGATACAAAAGACACATCTAATGGAATCATATTAGATGATATTCATGGAGATACTGAGTTAAGTGATGTTTATTTTAGCTATCCAACTAGACCGAAGGAACTAATTTTTAATGGATTCTCTTTATGTATACCCAGTGGTACTACTGCAGCTTTAGTTGGACAAAGTGGTAGCGGAAAGTCAACTGTGATTAGTTAAATTGAAAGATTTTATGATCCACAAAAAGGAAGAGTTCTTATTGACGGTATAAATCTTGAGCTTAAGTTAAGATGGATAAGAGAAAAAGTTGGACTAGTCAGCCAAGAACCTGCCCTATTTGCTTGTAGCATTAAAGAAAATATTGCATATGGAAAAGATGGTGCAGATCTTGAAGAAATTAAAACTGTGGCTGAACTTGCCAACGTTGCTAAATTCATTGATGAACTACCGGAGGTTCTTTATTTTTATTTTATTTTTACTTCTTTTTATTCTTTTTCCAGTCATAGCTTAACCATTTAGTGTGTAATTCTCTTCTACTTGTAGATTATATTGAAGAAATTGTATTTCTGTAATGTATTTAGGGTCTAGACACATTGGTTGGCGAGCATGGAACTCAGTTATCTGGGGGGCAAAAGCAGAGAATTGCTTTAGCTAGAGCAATTTTAAAAGATCCAAAAATCCTACTTCTAGATGAAGCTACAAGTGCGCTTGATGCGGAATCTGAACGGATTGTTCAAGAGGCACTAGACAGGGTAAAGGTAAACCGAACTACTATCATTGTCGCATATCAGCTAAGCACCATAAAGAATGCAGATATGATTGCGGTTATTCATCAAGGAAAACTTGTTGAATAAAGGTGCTAATTAGTCCAAATGATGAATTTTGTCGTGATTATAAATTGTTTTAATCACTATCCCTTGAAATGGAGTACTATGTTGTTAAATCTCTTATTTGAACAGGTTCCCATTTGGATCTCCTCAAAGATCCTGATAGTGCTCACTGCCATCTCATTCATCTGCAAGAGGCAAACAATGTATCAGGAAAGGATCAACAGAAACTAGATAAGCATTCAAGTGAATTCATATCGCCGTGATTATCCATAACATATGGATCCAGTGAGCACAAAAACAGTGGATTACATATCCAAGAGACCCCTCGAAAAAACCATGACATGTTTTCCGTACCTTCACTTGATAACAATCTGAAAAAGTTCCATTATGTCGTCTGGTGAATCTCAATAGGCCAGATTTCCCGGTTCTACTACTTGGTGTTATATCTGCAGCTATCAACGGACTCGTATTTCCAATGTTTGCTGTATTATTTTCTGGTATTATTGAGACACTCTTCAAACCGCCAACCGAAATTCGAAAAGATTCACGTTATTTAGCGTTGATGTTTATTCTACTTGGAGTTGTAGCATTTCTGGCCTCCCCCGCAAGATCTTACTTCTTTGCCATGGCTGGCTGTAATTTAATAAAACGTATTCGAATCATGTGCTTTGGGAAGATTGTTCATATGGATTTATTTTATTTTTTTGAAAAGGAGAGGGGGTTAAGGGGACCCCAACCAACAGAAAGACGAACAAGAAAAAACCAAAACCTAAAAGACAACCAGCATAACTACCCAGCAGGCCCTAACAGGAAGGGCTCAACAACTGGACTCAACCAGGAAGCCATGTACTGTTTACGGTCTTACGGTAGTAAATTTTCCCTTCGGCATCTTCAGTTACGATTTTCTTAAGATCTTCATCGAGAGCGTTGAGGTCTATTTCCACATAGTTACCCATCAGCATCAGCCTGGCAAGATGGTCGGCCGTTCTGTTGGCTTCTCTGTAAGTGTGCTGAATCTTACAAGTTGAGAACTTGGACATAAGACGTTTTATCGACTCCCAGACGTGGTGGCAGTTCCAAGGAGCCTTTGTAGATTCATGCAAGAGAAGGTTGATAATATACTTAGAATCAGATATGATTGAAATCCTTGGATAGTTGTTGTTATTGGCTGCCTTGATACCTGCTTCCACTCCTTGAAGCTCGTGCAACGTAATATCTAAGAGATTTGAGCTCCCTGCAACAGCGACCAGGGGGACACTATTCGAGTCTCTAATGATGGCCATGTACCCTGCAGTGGATCCATTTAGCGAGCCATCTGTATTGATAGCTACTTCCCCTTCTTATGGTTTGTGCCAAGTGCATGAGATGTAGCTAGAATTCGTGTAGTCTGTTGTCAGGTTGCACTCTGTGGCTAAGGCTCTGCTATCATTGTTGTCAGGCAAAGAGAGAGGGGTAGCCTCCATCTTGAGCTTAACATCCTCGACAATTCTATAAAAAATCTGGTCTGTGGGGAGAGACTTCTGGGTGAAAATTCTTTTGTTCCTTTCGCACCAAATGTGGTAGATGAATGGTTGAAGAAGAGTTTCCTGACAGTGTCGGCTGTCTTAGTTCCTTTTATGTGGAGGGTGCACCATTTTATCTTTTCTTCCCATTCTGTATGATCCAACCCTCTTATCCCCAGGATCCTGAGGAGTCGGTTCCAAACGGTTTTTGCATAATGACAGTTGAAAAGGAGATGAAGGTCATCCTCAATCATGAGGTTGCACATTACACAAGTTGGATCTACGTCCATACCACAAGATGAAAGCTTGTATCTGGTCTTCAAACCTCTGTGGAGGGTCATCCAGGCCACAAAGCAATGCCTCGGAATACAATTGGGAAACCAGACCAACTGGTTCCAAACAGAGTTAATTTTTTGGTCCCTCAAGGAGTTGTATGTGTCCTTGAGAGTGTGCTCACCTGAAAGGCCCGTTGTCCATACAATTTTATCCTCGATTTGAGGGTCAGTTCTTGTGTTAGTGATTTCCCCGGAGAGGTTGCCCAGAATGTTGGAGAGATTTGGAGAGAGGACCCATTCACCATTCTCCAGACAGATGCTGATCTTAGCTTCTGCGTGATGGGAGGAATCATAAGACATCTGAGGGGGGAAAAGATTGAGAAGATTACCTTGTGGAAGCCATTTGTCTTTTTGGACGTAACATGAGTTCGTCTCTTAAAAAAAGAAGCATATGATTTCTCGCTAGCCAGAGTTTAGTGTTGTTCCCATTACCAATCAAGTGGAGGGTGAACTTAGACGCCTTATCTTTATGGTCCAGGATACGTCTCGAACACCAGGAACAGTCCGCGGGGGCCTTGATGTGCCAGAAGTCCTTGTTTTTAATGAGATTTTTGCTGACCCATTCGAACCATAAGGTCTCCTTCTTGCTGACAATATCCCAGATGTGGCGGAGGTTGGCTGCCGCATTAGTGGTCTCAAGACATCGGATGCCCAGGCCTCCTTCCTTCCTTTTGTGGGTAGCAAATAGTATTCCACTTTACCGCTGGTTGCTTGTACGTGAGCTTGATGCCTTCCCACAGAAACTTCCTAAATAAGGAGTTGAGGAACTTAAAAGTCTTCTTTGGGAAGACAAAACAGGAAGTCCATAAGATCAGCATACTGCTCAGAACTGCCTTTATGAGCAGAATTCTGCCTACGAAGGATAAAGCTTGAGCTTTCCAAGATTTAATCCTAGACGTGACCTGGTCGATGAGCGGCAGACAATCCGAGTGTGTCAGTCTGGTAGACAATAAAGGGAGGCCAAGGTATCTGACAGGCAGCTTCCCGACTTCAAATCCAAGAACATACTTGATGTTGAATGCATCGTTGGTATTCACCGAATATATGAAGATATTGCTCTTGTTGTTGTTGACCTCCAGACCTGTTCTCGCAGAGAAGATGGTGAGATTTGAGGCCAGAGATATGGCCGACTGCACATCTCCCTTCATAAAGACCAGAAGATCGTCCGCAAAATAGAGGTGCGTGACAATAGGGTCTCTGCATTTTGGGTGGAGCTTGAAGAGACCCACCCCTACTTGCTTGAGGATAAGGGAGTTGAATACCTCCATAAGCATGACGAATATGTGAGGAGATATCGGGCATCCTTGGCGAATACCTCTTTTCCCTTCAATGTATCCGTGAGCCGAGCCATTCACCATTATGGAGAATTTAGGAGAAGTGATGCACATACTAATCCAATCTATGAATTTCTTTGGAATCTTGAACTTCTGAAGGGTAATAAGGATGGCATCCCACCTGATACAATCATAGGCTTTCCTAAGATCTATCTTGAGCGCACACCTTGCTTCACCATTATCCCTTTGGTAATTCCTGAGAAACTCATGAGCCAGCATGATGTTATCCTGGATGGACCTCCCAGAGATGAAAGCCGACTGGCAGGGACTAACCACCTTCTTCACAACTTGTTTGAGTCTGGTAGCTAAAATTTTAGCTATGCACTTGTACATGACATTGCAGCAATCATTGAGAGAAGAGGCATTAGATAGCTTAGGAATTAGAGCGAGTAGAGTAGCATTTACCTCTCCCAGAAGTTTTACGCTGGCGAAACAACTCTTGACATCTTTTATGAAGTCGGGGCCTATAATCCTCCAGCTGCTTTTAAAAAAGAAAGAGGAGAAGCCATCAGGCCCTGGGGCCTTATCAGAGTCATATGGATATTGGTTGGTTTGATGACCCTGAACACTCCAGTGGTTCAATTGGAGCGAAGCTTTCTGCAGATGCATCAACTATGCGCTGTCTTGCGGGGGATCCATTGGCACTTCTAGTTCAGAACGGAACAACAACAAGTTTTGGTTTGATTATCTATTTCCAAGCTAATTGGCAATTGGCCGTCCTTTTCCTAAGTCTTTTACCATTGTTAGGAGTATGTGGATGGTTTCAAATGAAACTAATGGCAGGATTCAGCGCAAATCCAGAGGTTTGATCTATCTAAATCTTTTAGGCCATTTAAATGTCATCTATCTTATATCTTAGAAGGTATAATTTTCTTATGCTTGCAGATGATGTACGGGCAAGACAAATTGCCAACAATGCGGTAGGGAGTATAAGGACAGTCGCATCATTTTGTGCCGAAGAAAACGTGATGCAATTGTGTGAGAAAAGGTGTGAAGGCCCGAGAAAAGGATTAAGACAAGGTTTGATTTGTGGAACTGGTTATGGGGTTTCCTTTTTCTTGGTGTATTCTATTTATGCAACTATATTTTTTGTTGGTGGAAAGCTCATCCAGGATGGCAAAACAACCTTCCCTCATTTTTTCTGCGTATGTATATCCTCACAAGGCTGAATTTGGCGAGATGTTTCCACATTGTTAATGATTTTTCTTTGGTTTCACAGGTTTACTTGGTTCTTACAATGACAGCAACAGGACTTTCTCAATCGAGCTCATTTGCACCTTGTTCGAGTAAAGCTAAATCTTCAACTACATCTATATTTTCGATTCTTGACCAGATATCGAAAATTGACTCCAGCAGTGACTCTGGCATTACAATAGAAAATGTTAGGGGTGAAATTGAGTTTCACCATGTGAGTTTTAAGTACCCAACAAGACCGGATGTTCAGATATTTCAGGACTTATACTTGGCAGTTCATTCTGGTAAGGTAGTAATCCTCAAAGCGACAAGATATCACGATCACTTACACGTTGTTATAATTTTTTTCGCAATCAAACAATAATAAATTTCATTTATCCGACTGTAGCTTTAGTTGGAGAAAGTGGTAGTGGTAAATCAACCGTAATATCATTGTTGCAGGTAACATTACATTGGACGGTGTCGAAATAAGAAAATTTCAACTGAGATGGTTGACCAACAAATGGGTTTAGTAACTCAAGAACATGTTTTGTTCAATGACACAATCCGAGCCAATATTGCCTATGGAAAGGAAGGAAATGCAACAGAGACAGAAATTACATCTGCAGCAGAACAAGCAAATGCTCATAAATTCATTAGTGGGTCAGAACAGGTTGAAAATTTACAGAAGCTATTACATATAATTCCCATTTAAACAGGCTTCATAAATTTTATCTTTGTAGTCTAATTTTGTGAATGTGATTTAAAAAATGAAGCGGTACGACACGGTAGTAGGAGAAGGAGGAACTCAATTATCAGGTGGGCAAAAGCAAAGAGTTGCAATTGCACGGGTCATAATCAAAGGGCCGAAAATATTATTATTAGATGAAACCACTAGCGCACTTGATACAGAATCAGAACGCATAGTGCAAGATGCACTGGACTGAGTTACAGTAAATCGGACTACTATTGTAGTGGCACATCGACTATCAACTATAAAAAATGCTGATGTTATGGCAGTGGTTAAAGATAGAGTTATTCCTAAAAAGGAAAATACAAAAAGTTAATAGATATCCAACTTTAATGTACGAATGTAGTCCTATTTGGAAATCACCTTCCAAAAATGTCACCCTTAATCATATATACTACGGAAAATATCCTCTTGGAACGTTTATACCTTTATATAGAGACTGCAAAGTCCATAAAGGGATTGTATTAGGATTCAGGGTGACCAAATAATCCGTTTAGATTTCTATAAAAAAGGTTCACGCTCTTTTATGTTTAGTCAGCACCCTCTCCTGCTTAGTCAGCTATTAACTCAGCATCAGCACAACCCTTTTATAACAAAATGTATCCCAGTTTCTTATTTTCTTCTTCGTCTTCATCGAAATCTTCTCTCGTGTCTCTCTTTCAAAACTCCTCTGTAATCATCATCTCTTTCAAAACTCCTCTGTTAACATTTGGCTAGAGATTATATTGCGCACAGGTAGGGGTCTTTTCTCTTTAATTTCTATTTCAAAATTCTGCAAATGGGGTTGAAATCATTTATATTTCTTGTGTTTAATCCCTGCAATTATTTCATGATTATAATGCATGTTGTTCTTGAGTGTGAATTTGAAATATTGAAGAACTTGATTTGGTTTCTGTTACATAAGCCCTGAATTTTCAATGTGATTTTAAGCGAAAAATGGTGTTCTTATATGGCCTATAACTTGTTTGATAAAATGATTAAATGGATTTCCTTTCATAATCTATGCAATTCGATTTGAATGGACAGTAGCTTGATTTCTTTCCATGGTAATTTCTGAATTTTTCATTTTCACCAAAAGGGTATTTAGGAGCCTTATAATCTAAACAATTTTATTCATGATTTTTGGTTTAAACCATCCATGCCTTTTGTTGATTTTTGCACCACAGGAAACTTGGTTTAAAATCTTAATTTTTGTGTGTTTATTCTTTGTGTATTGAAATGTAAATGATTTCAAATGTTAATAAGTGATTCCATGAAGAATAAGAATGGTTTGCGGCAATTCAAATATTAGTTTTCATCTTAAATCTACAGTCTACTATTTTCTTCTTAAACTAACTTTTTAACTGTTTGTTAAAATGATCAAATGAGTTTTGTATTTAACACTCCACTCATAGCCAACAGCTGAACACCTTTGAAATTATTTTATAGTTTTTCCTTGTTTCACTCTTCTGGCTCCCTTGTAACTCAAATTTTCCGACATAAAGATTGCTTTACCTTGCGACATTAGTTTGAATCTTTCCGATCCATGTTTAAGCAACCCAACTGGAAATATGTACTGGCATAATTATGAAGACAATTGTTTAATGATTTTTGTTATGTTTAATCAATTTCTGCATCGCCATTAATGTTCGAACCTTTGGTAGAATTTAATGAGTTGATTTATTTATATACAGCCATTTGAATTGTTCTAGTTAAACACAAAGAATCATGCAGGATGTTGGTAAGGCATCCAATGAGTTGAAACAGGGGGAACCAGCTATAGAGCGCTTGTTCATTTAACCAAGTTCAGCTCTCAGCTATTCATTTTCCGTTATCAACTTTTGTTTTATTATTGTTGTTTTAAATAAAGTAAATGGGTAAAATGGAGGCATAGATTTATTCTCTCAAGTCTTAAGACTGTCTATGGATCATATGGTTCAGCTGACTCGAATTGGAATGAGTGGCAATTGTTCACACTAGCTCAGGTTTGACCGACCTTGTTAAAAAAGGATGCTTATGTGGCATAGAAAATATATGCTTTGTGCATTTTAGTATTTTCATTTTCAGCTGTGATTTATTTTATTAGAGAGTAAAGATAGGCCAAGTTTGCTAATTTCTCTGCGTGCAGCAAAGCATATTTTTAAGGTTCTGCATCTCTTATTTCTGAATACAGATTATTGAAAAAACAGATGCAATGATTTTGGGTCTGTTACTGGGGATGTAAAGATTTGCGATGTTTTATTGAAGTACGGAAAAGTATGCCTCTTGTCTTAAATACGTTGAATCTTCATATGAAACCTGGAGAGACTGTTGCTCTTGTAGGGCCTTCTGAAGGGGGAAAGACAACTTTCTTATGAGCCTCTGTGTGGTAAGGGATTAAAAATATCTGACATGCTTGCCTGGGTTCCGCCTATTATTTGGTTGCAACTGTTGTGGTCTAATCAGCTCTTTTGATTACATGGCTTTTTTATTCTGGGCGCAAAATATCAACTCTATTTCTCTTGTATTACTTAATTCTTCCTTTATTGGCAGGTTCTATCCTTATTGATGATAATAAGATCCGGAGCTTTACACCGGAAAGTCTTGAAAGTCTTCGGCAGCATGTTGGTCTAGTTTCCCAGGACACAGTGAGTCTATTTTTACCTTTCAAGCATAGATGTATATCTTCTTCTCTTTTTTTTTTTGGATCATTTTGTTGTAGTTGTATTTCATCATTTTGTTTGACAAAGTATTTGTTAGTTCTTTGGTCTTTTCTGGGTAGTTTATCTCTGTTTAGTGCATGAAAAGATTGTTGACATACTTTTCAGACACTTTTCTCAGGCACGGGGTTCAATTTTTAGTGAGGTCAGAAACTGAGGTGAAATCCCAACCCCTAGAAATTACTCAGTTTAAGCTTGATAATGGGTCTACTCATTCATATATTTGAACTCAAACCTTTATTGCCTTCATATATGACAAGAAAGTTGCTCCGAATCTGATAAGCTTCTCTTACGAATTATAGGCTAGCTATTGTGAGGGCAATCTATCAAGATTCCTCAATACTTCTCTTGGACGAAGCAACTTCTGCTCTTGATAGCAAATCAGAGATCTTAGTCAGACAAGCTTTAGAGCGGTTAATGGAAAACCATACTGTGAGAACTATAAACTTATTTTTTCCTTGGATTTGTACAATAATTTAGCCTAAATTGTGTTGTGTGTTTTCAAAATCTTAGTTCTGTTTGTGTACCTCATGATTGCAGGTACTTGTGATTGCCTACAGATTAGAAACTGTTCTAATGGCTGATTGCTTTTGGAAAATGGGAATCTAGAGGAGGCATCTCTAACATCTCTAATGTCCAACAGTAGTTACGATTCACTTTCGCCGAGTGGAATCGTGATATGATGATAACAATTAAATAATCTCATGTACAGTATACCTACTTGGCAATTTTAGGATGCAGCAATCTCTACTTAACTTTTGAATGTTTGTCGTATCTTGTATAGATTCCCTCGTATATTAGATTGTGAATCTCATAAATGGATTTTGTTCTTCAAGACATCTGTATTAATTCGTCAAACTCATAATTTAATGTTTTATCATTTAATACATTATTTGGGAAATGGAGTAACAGTGGGACAATGAAAGAAAACATAATGAACTGTGTTGCGTGTATTTCGTGTTCATCTATGTCTCGTTCTAGACATGAGTTTATATATTTCTTGGACATGGTCATTCCAATATTTCAAATGAATGTGGAATTGTCAAGCTTTATATATTTCTGAATTTTAGTGTCCAAATGAAACTGACCTGAAATATTTGTTATGTATCGTTAAATTCGAAATGTATACCGCGCTTTATCCAGTTACTCATAAAAATGATGCGGTCATTTTTAGGCAAAAAAAATGTATAATACTTCATCCAATTACTTACAAGGGTAATCAAGATATTTAGGAAAAAAATTTGTTCAATTATTTATAAGAGTAACCAGGTAAAATAATATAATATTTCATCCAATTACTCACAAAGGTAGTATAATACTTCGTCCACTTAATTATAAGGGTAATCTGATCATTTATATAAAAAAATGTGAAATACTTTATTCGTCCACTTAATTATAAGATTAATTTAGTTGTTTGACCCAAAAAACATAACACTACATCCAAGTAATCATAACGGTAATCTGGTCATTTAGGTAAAAAAATGTATAATATTTTATAAATTAATTATAAGGGTAAGTTGGTTATTTAGATAAAAAAAGTATAACACTTCATTTAAATACTTGTAAAAGGTAATATGGTCATTCGGGGAAAAATCGTATAATATATACTACATCTGATTATTCATAAGAGTAATCTGGAGATTTATGCAAAAAATCATAAGACAAATTTGAATCTTCACTATTGTTGTAAAGCTACCAATGTTGGTCACATTCTCTTTCATGACAACTTTGAATATTTACCAGAACTATAAAGTTATAAATGTTGGTCATATTCTGCTTCGACCAAGTTAGAATTTTCACCGGAGTTATAAGGCTACGTACTAATGTTGGGCATATTTTGCTTTAGTACAAGTCAAAATCTTTACTGGAGTTATAAATCTATCGATGTTAGTGATATCATGCTTCATGACCTCTTCAACTTAGTTGGAATCTTCTATGGAGCTCTAAATCTAACGATGTTGGTGATATTTTACTTCATGACCTTTTTTACCAAGCCAAAAACTTCACCATTCACCAGGATTATAAATCTACCGTTGTTGTTCATATTATGCTTAATTATCTATTTGATTGAATATGAATCTTCATCGGAACCATAAATATACGTATGTTTGTCATATTCTGCTTAATGGCCTAATCGTTTGAGTAAGAATTTTCACCAAAACCCTAAATATACCATTGTTGGCTATATTCGGCTTAATGACCTAGTCGATTGAGTATGAATCTTCAAAGGAATCCTAAATATACATATGTTGGTCATATTATACCTAATGACCTAGTCGATTGAGTATAAATCTACACTGGAACCCTAAATGTACATATGTTGGCTATATTTTGCTTAATGACCTAGTCGATTGAGTCAGAATCTTCATCGAAACCCTAAACCCACCTACGTTGGTCATATTCTGCTTATGACCTAGTTGATTGAATAGGAATCATCACTGAAACCCTAAATGTACGCACGTTTTTCATATTTTGCTCTATTACCTAGTCGTTGAGTGTTAATCTTCACCGGAACCCTAAATTACGTATTTTTTTTCATATTATGCTTAATGACCTAGTCGATCTAGTTAAAATCTGTACTAAAACATTAAATGTACCTATGTTGGCCATATACTGCTTGATGACATAGTCGATTGAGTACTAATCTTCACCGTAACCCTAAATTACGTATGTTGTTCATATTCTGTTTAATGACCTAATTGATTAAGTAAGAGTATCTATTGGAACCCTAAATTTACCTATATTGTTCATATTTTGCTTAATGACCTAGTTGATTGAGTTTGAATCTTCAACGGAACCCTAAATGTACATATGTTGGTCATGTTTTACTGAATGACCCAGTTGATTGAGTATGAATCTTCAATTAAATCCTACATGTACATATTTTGGTCATATTCTACTAAATGACCTTGTTGATTGAGTAAAAATCTTTATCGGATACCTACATATACATATATTGGTCATATTTTACGCTTCATGACCTAGTCGATTGAGTAAGAATCTTCGGTTGAACCCAAAATGTACGTATGTTGGTTATATTCTGCTTAATGACCTAGTTGATTGAGTAGGTTTTTCATCATAACCTTAAATGACCTATGTTATTCATATTCTGCTTAATGACCAAGTCAATTGAGTCATAATTTTCACAAAAACCCATATTGTACCGATATTGGTCATATTCTGCCTATAAACTTATTCAGCGAGTAGGAATCTTCAGTGGAACCTTGAATGTACTAATGTTGGTCATATTCTTTTTAATGACATGGTCGATTGAGTCAAAATCTTTATTAGAACCCTAAATGTACGAATGTTAGTCATATTCTTCTATATGGCCTAGTCGATTGAGTATGAATCTATGGTGGTGAAATCCTAAATATACATATGTTGGTCATATTATACCTAATGACCTAGTTGATTGAGTATGATTTTCATCAGAACCCAAGATGCATATGTTGTTCATATTCTGCTTAATGAATAATGACCAAATCGATTGAGACATGTGATTTATTGGGGATTGTGATCCGTATGAAAATAAGATGTTAATTTTGGTCCGTCAGATTCTTGATCCGTATGAGTGTAAGATATTAATTTTGAGCCGTCAGATTCGTGATCGGTACGAGCGTAGATGTTAATCCTGAACCGTCCGATCAACGTAACATGTTAATTTTGAACCGTCAATCAACTTAAAATCATATTTGTTCTGCATATTAACTACAAAGTTTCTGTTATTTACGTTAGTACCCTTGTATATATATAGGCACCTACCACTTCAACGCCTCCCTCCCTAAATCTCTCTTAGATTTTCTCTCTCTTCCTTCCTCTGCCTCTCCTTCCTATTATCACCAACACCATTACACAAACTACTTCACAATTACATTCTTCATGCTTTTCGATTCTTTTCTAGTATTTTTTTTTGGTTATAAAGTGTTGTTATGATTTTTGGGCTTTCCTGCTTTGCAAATTATTTATTGATGCATTTTACTTCTTTCAGTGATTCAAAGGGTCCGATGACCACACTATTGTAGACTAGGGTTCCTAAATCGGGCTCTTCTCCTTCTCAATATTTGATGTCTGAGCACTATTAATCAAGATTTTTTCTTTCTAGATTTCATTGCATAGCAATAATTTTTCTTTCTCTTGATTTAATTAGGTTTCGGATCAGTTGTTTCCAAATAGCTCTTTCAAATGGTTAATAACCCCATGGTCCATTTCACCATAAGTTATTCTTGTGATTATGACTTGGGGTTGCTATAGCTAATGGATTTTTCGTTTCCATGGTAACCGAAACTAGATCTGGATTAAATATTTTATTGATTTCAGAATCAGAGGCTGTTTAGGTTTTCTCCTTGATTTTCGTTTTCAGACAGAAATTTTCCTTCCCCCTCTGTTTGTCATTTCTGATATTGAATGATTCAGTTGGATGATGATCATTAGATAAAGTTAATAGATCTATTTGGGTATTTATTTATGAAATAAAGTTATGTCCTTTATATGGGTAAGTTTAAGTGAAGAAAGTATATTGTAGGAACTGTATGATAAATTTTTTCAATGAGTATTCAGAACTTTATATACATATATGCCTATTATGTTTCGAGTATGGGCGTGTGTCGGAGAAGGTGGATGTGGTTTTTTATGTATGAAAGAGCTGGTACTGGAGATGGTGATTTCACTGATTTGTATTAGTATGGAGCCGGTACTGAAGATGGTGATTTCACTGATTTGTATTAGTATGGAGCGGGTACTGGAGATGGTGTTGGCTGTAAATTCAAGTAAATTCGGTGAAGAAACTAGGAGAAGAAACTAGTCGATCTAAAAGCAATGGTAAATCTACATTCTCTACTTCTTTTACTCATCTTCTGTATGTGAATCATCTATTTTGATGTCTACTGAAGTTTGATTTGATCTTTCACATGAAATGGATTTTGGTTTATCTTATTGTTAGTTTTGAGCTCATTTAGGTAAATTATATAGATAGATGAAGCTTATGTGGTAATTTGTTTGTGCGATTGTGTTCTCTGTAGTAGTCTCAATGGTATAGTTTTATGTAAATTGTGAATAGATGTGTAAATGCCGAGCTGAATATGTGTACATCTAGTGGTGTTTATATTTCAGAATTTGTATATTTGGTTATTGGATTTTGATGTTTGCTGCTTTTAACATAAACCCTAGATTCATCTGTGTTATTATGATGTTTGGATTGTGTTATTAATTATGTGGCTAAGTGTGTATTCATTGATTTCTTAGATGAGAAAGGGTTGTAAAGCATAAATATCTCTTTGGGTTTGCTGATTTGTATTTCCAATTATTGTCTGGTTTTGGTTTGGCTGTATGGTATTGTAACTGAAACGTTATTTGGTCTTCATCATTTCTTTCCCTGTATGTCCGGGTACCTAATTCCTTGGTCTATTTTGGTTATACATGTTTTGCCCTGTAAATGTGGGTGAAATCTAATCATTACTCTTAACAATTGTAGGGGGCTTTGGATGGTGGTCTTGACATTCCTCATAGCGAGAAAAGGTTTGCTGGGTACAAGAAGGGTGATGGAAAGAAAGACAGTGCATTAGATGCTGAGATTCACCGAAAGTACATCTTTGGTGGGCATATTGGTACATACATGATGGTACATCTCAAAATCTTAAACACTTGCATTTGTAATTTCATCTATGAATACTCAATAGTTTGGATTGCAAAGCTCTTTTTTTTTTGAACTTTTATTGACAATGTCCAGTCCCTAATGGAGGATCACTCCGAAAAGTTCCAACCTCATTTCTCTGAGTATGCCAAGAAAAACATTGATGCTGGTGGTCTTGAAGCGCTTTACAAGAACGTGCATGGAGCCATCCGTGTTGATCCTACTGCAAAGAAAACTAAGAAGGCAGCTCCCAAGGCCCACAAGAGCTATAGAACTACAATCATTCCATTTAACACTCCTGTTTAAGCACATGCTATTACTTTGCATCGATGTAGTTAAACTTGATTTTTTGAGTGGAAACTTCATTCATGGTTATTTGTTCTCCATCATGGCAGGTACAACTTGAAGAAATTGACATACGATGAGAGGAAGAACAAGTTGATTGAGCGCCCTCAACTCAGCAGCAGGAGCAGATGATGGGGATGACAAGTGAACTGTGTCTCACCACCCTAAGTAGAATTCAACAAATAAATTTTGGGTGTTGAATTCAAACAAATAAATTTTGGGTGTTCATCTTCGTTTCTTTTTCATTATACTTCCAATTATTTTTTCTTTTTAGTTTTGCCTGTTGGGCTTTTTGGATGGTTAACGGTTGAGAATCAAGTGCAACTCGTTTTTGTTAAGTAGTAAATCATACTGGTATTGCCTTATTCATTTAGTTTTTCAATTTTCTCATCTCTTCGGCTGCCTAGTTGGTCTATTTTTAGTTTGGCTTCATTTAACTGACTTATTTTCTGTGAATTTATGTGATTGTTGGGATTGTAACATTCCAGTCAAGCTGTTGTATGAAGAATAGTTTTAAAGATTGTTGGGTTCATTTAACTGACTTAGAGCAATTCCAGTGGGCATGGGCATTTTGATAGGTAAACTCGGGTTTGGACAGTGGGGAATTGTCAAAAAAGGCAAGTAAAACCGACGTAAGATAGGCTGCTCGGCAATCACATAAATTCGCAGAGAAAAGCCTTGACTTATTTCGCCATTCCGTGGTGCTGGGCATTTCGTTTATCCAACCAACATATGAAGCGAGGCAGTTAAAACAGCTGAAGTGGACTTCTAATGACATAACCATATCTGACTGATGCGACTCGGCAATTAATGTACTTACATAACTGAACTTATATATGTATCTGCTTATTTGGTTATATGACTGCAATTGCAATTGAAGATGTATCTGCTTATTTGGATACATGACTGCAATTGCAATTGAAGAAAAGAAAGAACATTCCTGTATAACATAAATATCCTTACTTTAAATTTGCATAAGTTCACCCAAAATTAAATCCAACGGAGGAAGAGGAATAAGAGAACAATATAATTTACGAAGCATTACCAAGGTATAACCAAAACATTAGACATTCAAATTTTAGCAATCCAACCACAATCGCCAAGAACCAAGTCGATTAACGAAATTTGGCTGGTACAAATCTTTTTTAACATGACATAAACTATAATGTATTTTATACGACATTATTAGGAGTTCTAGTTCCACGTCATGCATACTCTAGATTTTCATGTGATCACAAGTCCAATTTGTTCCCAAGTCTGTTTTAAATGAAGGGTCTAAAGAAAACTTACCTTCACTTCAATTCCATGCTTCCAGTAGCCAATCTTGTCAACCAAAAACCGAATTACCAATCTTTTTCTGAAGCATAATAAAAATTAAAATCACACAACTTAACCTTGATTTACAAATACTAAATGAACAACAAGGAAAGGAAACCCAATAATACTTACAATCTATTACATTGCCTGCCTATTTCACCCAAAATCCTATTTATTGCTACATTCTTGTAAACCTACCATATAATGTTTTAAATGTATCATACATATCCTAAATAACAAACGAGGTATTACAATACACCAATTCATCAATGGAGTTCAAAAATAGATCATCATGTTTCATCAACTCTAGAAAAAAATAAGTTATCAAACCACAAATTTAAAGATAACCCATACCTTATTTCACCATTTCACCATAAACTGTATTAATAAACATCCAATTGGATAAATCCCCAATACATATGTAAAACCCTAACTTGAGTTTGAAATTGAAATTAACCGAAATTTTATCTCGAATTTGAGATAGCTAAAAATTAAACCAACCTATTAAACTCTATAGTTCCTTCCTTCTCTATCTCAGTTGGATGATTAGCCAATCAGTAAATATAAAACCCTAGCTTTCACAGTGTGGCGGCTGACATGTTATGAACCTGTGAAAAAATGAGAAAAATAGGTATAAGATGGTGCAACAAATATAAGAACATTTAATGAAGATGAGGAATTGAAGATGAGTTCTTGTTGATTGCAGAAGAAGATGAGTAGGAATTGAAGATGAAGAATGGGAACAAAAAAAGGAGAGAGAGACTTGATCAAAAAATTATAGGACCCTTGGTTATATTTTGTTGAAGGAGAAAAAAGTGTAAAAAAGGTGTAAGGAAATGTAAGAGAGGTGTAACAAAGGTGTGCAGTTAAAGGTCCGAACCCTAGATCAAAAGGTGAAGACCTTAGAAATCCTAATTGGCACTACATGGCGCCCCAGGTGGCGGAAAAATTGAAGGGTCCCGACCTTTTTTATCAGAACCCTTACATTATTTTAATATTTAAATTTTAATGATTATATTATAATAAGTCTAGTAGAGGGTCCAGATTTTTTCTTCAAGACCCTATCATTAAAAGATAAACAAAAAATTTATTAAAAAATTTAAGAAGATGAAAATTATAATAAATAATACAGGATCTCTGAATTTTGGGATATATAGGTCATAAAAGGTCACGATGTTTATGGACTTTCTCTGTCTTTAGCACATGTCCTATGTGTGTCTCATGCGAATCAAACTTCGGACTTAAAACTTTCCGCCCGTTTGTGTTCTGTGGGCTTTTCTTGGCTGAAAACCAACTAAGTCGCAGCACTGATCAGAAAGTAATAAAATACTACCTCCGTGTCAGTAAAAGTGTTACTATCACTTTTTCATTTTAGCCTAAAAAGTGATAGGCTAAAATGAAAAAGTGATAGTAAGACTTTTACTGAAACAGAGGGAGTATCTATTATATGCTTGGATTGTGGCTAATTTTGGGTCCCAATGGTAAATTTTGAAGGGGCTGGATCGGCTCACATCTTATAATGACATTGTTTTTATTTTCTTTAATCAGAGAAAAGACAGTGGAGTGGGTATTTTGGATAATTTGCCGATTTCCATCCCATAGTGGGATGGGCAAACTCAAAAATTGGATTGGTAAATGGACATTTGTGGGAGTTTGTCCATTGAGGTGTTAGTGAAGTCGATCGTCTTTGTTTGAGACGATCGAATCATGTTGAGCCGCTCGGCTCAACATAGGCCGAGTGAAATATTTTTTTTATTTAAAATATATTTAAGTTAGTTATTTTAATTAATTATATATATATATATACTGATTTTAAAATAGAAACCGGTCCCACTTAACTAAAAAATTATTTGTTTATATAAAAAATGGACCCCACCAATTAAAAGAAATATTTGTTTATACAAAAATTGGGTTCACTTGGCTAATTTACCAATTCTCCCACTGTCCAAAACCGACTTTGCCAAGCCATCTTGACTAAAATGTCAATGCCCACTGGAGTTGCTCTTACATGTCAGTAGTTATATTGTTATGTCCATTGTACGTACACCGTAGTAGTGGAGTACTACCACCGTCCATGTTATATAGGTGAAGTTTTAGTTTTTGGTTGTCCATTTATATAAGCATAGTTCTAATTCTTAGGTAGTTTTTTCCATGTATACCCTTATTATAATAGTAGTATTAAATTTAAACTAGATTAATATATCTAGTTTTTATTAAAAAGTAAGGATAATATAGAAAAGATGATGAATATTTATGAAATTCATATAATTTTCTTAATCTAAGAAATTTCACTTCTCCGCCTATACAACGGAAGTATAAGTTTAAACTTGAGAGAAACGTACTTGAATCGATACGCTTACAACAAAACATGTACTGTACTAATGTTAATT
Source organism: Papaver californicum (assembly GCA_023531435.1). Lineage (NCBI taxonomy): Eukaryota > Viridiplantae > Streptophyta > Magnoliopsida > Ranunculales > Papaveraceae > Papaver > Papaver californicum. Next base: position 12,803,137 of record JAJJMC010003991.1, read on the forward strand.
GTTTTGGGTTCGGTTCTTAAATTAATTAAATTAATTTTAACTGTTCCATTTGGTAATGGAAAATTTGTTGAATGGTCCAAAGATCCATGATCCATTTAATCTAGGATCCAACAGGAAAATAGTTTTAAATGGAGGTCCAAAATCTTTATAACTAGAGAAGATTACCTTTATACCCTTCACAACTCACGTGTGAACCACGTAACACACGTCCATCATTAATTCTTTCTAATTATCTCTTCTTAAAATCAAAACCAAAACAGAATCATTTATCAGATCTGATTCTCTCTTAAAATCATCAAATGAAAAAATAAAAACGAAATCAAAATCATCAAAAAACCCAAAAAGATTAAAAGAGCAATAAGAGAAGAAGTAGTAGAAGAAGAAAATAGTATTCCTGCACCACCAACAAAAGAGAAGAAGAAAGAAGTAGTAAAAAAACAAAAGAAGAAGAAGATCTCTATTAGTCGTCAAGAACAGTACATATTGATCATTTAGTACATATTGGTCCTTCAATACATATTGATATGTACTGAAGGAAAATATGTATGATCCCACAGTACATATTGATATGTACCGAAGGAAAATATGTACTGAAGAAAAAAGTGTATGATCTAACAATACATATTGATATATACCGAAGGAAAATATGTACTGAAGGAAAAAATGTATGATCTCACAGTACATATTTTCCTTCAGTACATATTAATATATATTCTAGATGATCCAACAGTACATACTGATCCAACTGTATATATTGATATG